>CM053783.1:563622426-564094926 GCA_028749045.1 Cupressus sempervirens | reverse complement strand
GTGTTTCCACAATCTATAGTAATAATTTTTTACTTCTAGATTATTATTGTGTATATATTTTTCAACCTAAATTGTTTGTGTATATCTTTTTCAACATAGATTGTCCACCCAAAATATAACCTTTAAATGATTTTATAAAATACAAAAATACAAAAACATTAAAACATATATAGATGGTTCTAACAATTAAAGACGCTGCAACAGCTTCTTATCGAGTGATCAGGAATCAAATTAGTGAGGATGAGATACATTACAATTGCCTCATTATATAAAGATCTTTACAAAGTGCCTCATTATATAAAGATCTTTACAAAGTGGAAGAAATTCATTGTACAAGATTTGAGCAGAACATTAATATGCACGTGCAAACTCTACTTTAATTTGCCAAAAACTTTCTTTCTCCAGGCAACAACAATTCTAATGTTTAAACAAGGAGGATCTAGATTTTCTCAAGATGTTTTAAGAAGGCATATATGGAGAAATTAATTATCATGGTCTTCATCATGAATTTTGACTATTTGACACTCTTAACTTAGGAATCAAACTTTAGTATATGATAGTTAAGTCGTCCCAACATATATAAGAAGATACAAAACCTTCTGTATTTAGCTACAGTCAGATGTCCCTTTCCTTGGCTCTGATTTCCTCTATCTAAAATGCTATTATTTGCATGTGTTTTGCAATTAGAAGAGAATCTGGATACTGAAACTTTTTTTTAAAAAAGGCCTTCAAAGTCTTGATGTAGAAAATTTAATCAAGTCCTTTCTTAATATCTTTCCTGCTACAGTTTTTACAATCCCACTCACAAAAGCCACCCTTTGAACCTTCTTGTAAGGAGCCACCTGATATTAGACATACCAGTACCACTAATTATTTCATAGTACTTAGAAGAGATTGAAGGAAATCCTTAAATTCCAATCCAACAATGAGAAATCAAAACACAACTTGAATTTTTTTAAAAAGAAGCAAAATACCCGTTTGGCAACAAATTCGACAACAGTAGATTCAGAGAGTGCACTGCCCTATTTTCTAATAATGTACGACATTGGAACTTGCCCTACTTCCTTGTTCAAAAACCTGCATCAAAATATAACAATTTCAACTTTCTGTCCTACAACATTGGAACTCATGATTGCCAATGTGGTGCTCAATTTTTTTTTGAACTCTCTGAATAGGCTTTGAATTAGGTATTGGCTTTTAAGTCTGTTTTTACTTTTCAAGAGAATGCAAAACCAATTCCTACTTATGGTATCATTGCGACATCAACAATCTTAGGATGAGAAAAAAGAAGTGCTTCTAATTTTGGTGGAGCAACCTATAAAATCACAATGTACACCAATATCAAATCATCATTACGATTGTATTAAAATGGACTTCCATTTTTCAGTGTGTCCAAAAGAGTACATAGCAAGTGAGATACTAACAAATCAATCCTGTTGAAGCAAATGTAGCTTTTTAACTACCTGATAACCTTTGTATTTAATGAGTTCTTTGAGTCTATCCACTACAAAGAGATAGCCTTCATTGTCAATGTAGTAGAGGTCACCTATACGTAGCCACCCTTTTTCGTCCAAAGTAGTAGCTTATGGATTGCTAAAGTAACCTACAATTGAATGACACGAGTTAACCAGCCATTTAAGACCTCCTTTACATTGGCACATTACTTACCATTATAGTAACTTAACTTGCAGCCTATAATTATTTCTCTTTAAATTGTAAATTTTTGGGTAAGATTATGCTATTGCATTATTTTATAGAATCCCCTATTTTTGCTACATATTGGGTGGGGACATGGGCCATTTTATTGCAATGAAGAGAACTAAAAACTGGGTCACACTCTTTTCCTATGATTGTTAGACATCTGAGAAATGCATTCCATTTTTATTACATCAAAAACTTGCCCACATGTTCACTGCAGTTTTGGGGAGCCTTGACTAATTAGTTTAGGGTCCCTTTTTTGATTGAACTCATGAATGAACATCTTTAACAGGAGGTTTTTTTTTCTAAGCACGTGCTTGAACACTCACATCTCTGCTTTAGAGAGGCTACAAGCCAATCCATGAAGGTAAGTGCTTGGTAATAAAACTAAATATTATGTTTGCAAAGGAAAGTAGTCATGTTTGGAGGTAAGCTAATTTACACACACCCTAATGCATTATTATCCTAGTGCTCGCTGAAAAAGAGATCAGGAAAGAAATAAAAGGGCCATGACACCTAGCATCTTGATTATTGGTTCAAGGCAGTTCACAACTCTACAAAAGAACACTCGGCATATCGCACCTTATCCGCTATGAGGATGAAAAATAAATCCACAAGGAAGGAAGAAAATTTTTCACACCTTTCATGATTGTTGGGCTCTAAAGCCACAACTCCCCCCCTTTGATTTGGAGGAAGAGCAATGCCAGAATCAGGATCCACAATCTTTGCCTGTTGTTCCATAGTGTCTACTATCCTCTTGGCTATATGTTAATGCTCCTGTTGCAGCTGTTTCTGTCAGCCCATAACCCTAGGTAAAAATGTTCCCACCAATCAGAAAACAAAAGCAGTGCTCAAAGTTTTAAGGCTTCTCAAAACCAAAACAAAAACAAAACATGGATGGTTATAAACAGTTATCAAATTCTAAGAGAATCTCTTCTTCTACCACAACTGAGGTTAAGGAAAAACCCTAAAAAGGAGGGTTAACTTACATGCATTAATGTGATGGAGAAAAATCTAGAAATGAACTCTTTAGTTAACTCCTTGGTGAGGGGCACTGCAACACACGTCACAGAATGCAGAGACTTCAAATCATACTTCTTAACAATCTCTGTTTTAGTGAGAACCAGCGATTTTGAGGGCACAAGAGGCAAATAGGTCACTTTGTACTTGTCAATGGCCCCAAGCATTTCCCCCAGCTCAAACTTAGATAGAACAACAATAGTGGATCCAGTGGCCAGCAACTCACATGCAAAAGCTGCAATGCCATAGATGTGAAACATGGGGACAGTGCACAAAAAGCAATTGTTAGAAGTGGTAGACAATTTAAACCTGTTAATCAAAACAGAGACCATGGAAATGAGGTTTCTGTGGGTGGAGATGACGCCATTGCTGAGGCCAGTGGTGCCAGAGGAGTAAAGCAAGGTGGCAGTGTCATCCTGCTTTATTCTCACATTTAGGGCTTTTGCAGGATCTGTTTCCATAAGATCCCCCAAATACATTGTGCCAGAGGAGCCGCCATTGTTGGTTGTTTCTTGACTCAAGCCTGGCATCTTGGAGATGAGGACTAATGGTAGGTTGGCATCAGCCAATTTGTTTACTAGTAGTGGTGCAACGAAGGCCATGACAGCAAATGAGTCTCTGATCTGTTACCCCTGTCATTACATGCTGGTTCTCACAACCACCTATTCTCACGTCATTACCATCGGATTCCCCTCTATTATCGAGCTGCTTCCTCTCCTAAAAACTCGTGGCAATCCCTCTTTTTTTTGTTTATTATGCTCCACGTATTGGGGTCGTTCTCCCAACTATCTGCACACCCGAACATCATGTGTCCATGCATGTTGCACACACATGCTTATTTAAAACTACTTGCCCACTAAAATTCCAGCATTACCAATGCTATTGGATGCTTTCTAAAACTAACATACCCGAACCCGAACTAACATCAACTAACTAAAAATGATAAGCCACATTATGAAGTAAAATTACCATCTAAACTATGTAAACCGCCTATCGCGCGCGGCTTGGCCACACATCAAATTAATATATTTCCGGCGAACATCTGACAGTTTTCAGATGTTAGACAATTTTCAGACTATTGTGTGCCACAATAAAAAAGCCTATCGGCTTAATTAAGATCTTAAATAAATAGAATAATTTGAAACCAGTATCTAATATTAGATGAAACTATTTCGTCTTAAAAGGTCGGAGGTATAAACACCTCCAAGACATATATGACTTGCTTTACAATGTTGTCGGCAATTGCGATGATGTGATGCTAACGCCGACAATGGCACTCGCCTATAGATTGTCTGAAGTGTTTTCACAAATTGCAGGGCAATCGCTGGGTAGTCAAGGAGATAAAAAACGAGAATGGCAGGGGAAGTGTCACACAGGACGATAAATGTCAATGGCATCAAAATGCATGTTGCAGAGCAAGGATCAGGTGTGTTTTCGTTCTATTGTTCTGAAAAACAGGAATAGGGATTGTATAATGAGTGAATGAATGGCGTTTCAGGCCCTGTTGTGTTGCTCATACACGGCTTTCCCGACCTGTGGTATTCTTGGCGTCACCAGATGAAAGCATTGACGAAGGCGGGGTTTCACGCTTTGGCCCTTGATATGAGAGGATACGGAGCCACTGATGCTCCTCCGGCTGCAAACAATTATACTGCATTTCATATTGTGGGGGACTTGATTGCCCTGCTTGATGCTCTATGTCACCACAAGGTAGAGAACAATTAGTTTTTCAATTCTAACTGTTTTTCTGAGTAGCTCTGGACTCCAGTGCAAAGTGCAGTTAAAATGAGTGAGGTTGAGAGCTTTCGGAAAAAAACATCTTGGTTGCATCAACTTTTGGGATCACATGCAGGACCATTGGAGTGTGATTTAACATCATAGGAAATCAAATGATAGTAGAATTATAAATGCAGTCAAATCAATAGTTGACAGATGTCAGGACAATAGGGAAAAATTATTAAAAAAATATTGTAATATTTAGTATTATGGTCCTTCAACTTTAGATCAAGCGAGTCAGTTTTTAGTAACTTTCTTGATTAGTTCTGGACTCCAGTGGAAAATGCAATTAAAACGAGTGAGGTTGAGAGCTTTTGGAAAAAATTATTTTGGTTGCCTCAACTTTTGGGATCACATGCAGACCCATTGGAGTGTGATCCAACATCATATGTAAACAAATGATAGGATAATTACAAATGTACTCAAGTAAATAGTTGACAAAGTGAGAACAAAGGGAAATTTTTCTGGAGCAATATTGTAATATTTAGTATGATGGTCTTGTAACTTTCTTTTAAGTGATTCAGTTTTTAGTAACTTTCTGTTGATTAAGTAGGAAATTTTTTGAAGCAATATTCTAATATTTAGTATTATGATCTTGTAACTTTCTTTTAAGTGAGTGAGTTTTTTTTTGTAACTTTCTGTTTTAAGTTGTTTAGTTGGTTTGATAATTTTTTATTTTGTCTTTAGTTTTTGATCGTTTCCTTTATTGAAGGTTTTTTTCATAATTGCTTATTTAGGAAGTATTACTCTCTTTTGTTAAATATTCAATATAATTTGGTAGTGAGGTTGGTTTTTGGCAATTAGTTCAAATATAAATAGTAATCTAATTATCTAGAAATTTTATAGAATTTTAGAGATTTTTCTTGTCTATTTTTTTTACAACAAAAATTGTAGGGTTTTTTGGTGGATTTTTTTATAGAACAATTTGTTAAGAATGTAATTTGGATAATTCTACAGGTCTGTTCGTATAGGCCGTACCTTCTTTTATGGATAATATATATCCAATGATTGGCAAGTAATACATTTATATCTTTCCTAGAGGTGCCAATGATTTCCAAATAGGTGTTCTTGTTTTGCATTTAACTAAACTAATGTTTAGTTTTGTTAATTCTAAACATAATCCTTGAAATTGCCGATTTAGGGATAATATTGTTTTATTGCCAAAACTAGGGGTCATGTCCCTTGAGGGACATACCCTCTAGATCGGATATATGTAGGGTTGAGAATGCAGTTTGGAGAACATACATACACAGTAGTTTGATTCTCCAAGCATTCTCCTTCCAACGAGAATATAACTAGAGATATTCTCCATCACTCAAGATCGAGTATAGGAGACTGTACATACGGTAAAACATCAGTTATATCAGCAACAATAAAATTTGAATACACATATTGTGTTAAAGATCATTCTTAGCATCTTGGAACTGCATTATAAGTCTGATTCAAGATAAAAATTTGTAGAACTTTACATGGTATCAAAGCCACGTTATCAAATCTAGGGCTCTGCAAAATTTTCAGTAATCAGACCTTATATATATTCAGTAGTTTTTTTTCTCTCTCCCATTTTCAATGGCACATACAATCAGACCTTGTAGTGCCTGCCCCTAGATCGCATTTCGGTTATCATTGTCAAATTCTTTTAGGTTGATTTTATGCATTGATTAGTTTTAGAGATACTGGATTTACAATATTATGATATTATTTCATGTTTTGGATTACATATATACTTATTGATTTCATTTAATTCATGTGTTGTTAACGATATCTTAATGATCCTAGTTAGTAAATGTGGTTTCTTTTATAAAAATGTTAACATGATGTCTTTAATGATGATTATGTTGTATTGATAGAGATGCATTATTATATGTACGCATTTGATGATACTTACCCCATACTTGCATGTGTATGGTGTGCGTGTTTATTTTATCTTTCTGTCTGACGTGTTTGATGTGGTTAAGGGAGGGAGTCGTAGTCACCTGCTAGTCGGGATCTACACGATGAACCACTCCTCGCCATTGTTTGTTTAGTTTAGATATATTATATACATGTACATGCTCGTCTTTTATGCAAGATGCAGGTACCGGGCATGGACTTCCCTGAATTGCCAGGATGAGCGTGCCCTATTACAAATACTCAAATGGTGAGAATGGGAAGATAATGATCAGGTCCAATCCTAGCCATAGCCTATAATACTTGTCCTACAAAGAGGACTCGTAACAGATTGTCTACTTTTTTTTAAACCCGTGAGTATTTTGTGCGTATGTCGTTTTGTGAGTCTTTAATGAATTTCTGTTAATTAAGTCTAATTAATAGATTAAATTAATAACTTAATTTAATGAAAAATTATTATGATATTATGAATATTTAATTATATTTAATTAATTGAGAAATTAATTAAATATAAAGAATTAAATTGAAGATAAAAGTTTTAATATTAAATTTAGAACATGATAATATTTATTTAATTTAATAATAATATATTTAGAGTTCATTTTTAAATAAATGCTAAATATTATTGTTATTTAAGTTAATAAATATTTATCAAATTAAACGTTCTAAATATATTTAAAAGTTAAATAAAGTTTAAATTTAGAACGTGATTATATTTATTTAATTTAATAATAATATATTTAGAGTACATTTTTAAATAAATGTTAAATATTATTGTTATTTAAGTTAATAAATATTTTATCAATTAAGTTTCTAAAAAAATGAAATTAAAAGTGAAAAGATATTTAATTATCATAAAGATTATAGTTCGCATGATTTATGCATGAGTTGAAAATAAAAGAAATTAATTGAAAAGATTAAACATGTGAAATTAATAAAGATATTTAATCTCATTAAGTGCGCATGAGATTTATAAGTTATAAATTGATTAAAATAGAAGTCAAGTGGATAGTTAAATACAGTAATTTAACAATTCACTTAAAGTGCATGAAGGAAAAATAAAATAATATTTTAATTAAAAGCGAATTAATTGTGTAAGAAAGAATTAATTAAATAAAGTAATTATTATTTTAGAGTTGTGGAGATAGAAACCCTAAAGGGTAATTAGATTCTATATTAGAGGGTTTTGGGGTCATTATTTAGGGGAGAGTTTTTTAGACACAGGTTTCAAAGAACACACATAGGTTTGGAGAGCAATTGAGAGGGTTTGAAAAAGAAGGAATTGTTTGTAGCTTGAGGGATTTTGCTTGCAGTAGAAATTTTCATCCAGCTGTTAGAGTTTTAGCATCAGTACGAGGTAGGTTTTGAAATCTCGTGAATGCAATTTTAATTGGAAATATCTATTTGCTTCGTGATTGTTGGGTGATTGAAATTTTGTTTATCATCTCGATTGTTTTCAATATCCGATTGGTTAAAATTAGTCTCTCATTATTCATATAGAAGAATCATTGAGGAAATTAATTAAATCATGTAGGGTTTGAAGGAAAAGAAGATTTAAAATTAGAAATTCGAATGATTTGTTGTGTCTTCTCTACCATACTATATTTGCAGATAGTATTTAAAAATTAAATAATTAAATAATGAGAAGAAAGAAAGAGGTTTTATTTTATATATATAAATTGTTATTATTTTAAAAAGAAATATATTTAAAAATAATATTAATTTATTATAATGTATTTGGATTGTTTAAAATATTTTAATATATTTTATATATTACTAAAAAAATATTTGTTTGAAATTTTATAATTTTTAAAATTTAAAAAATATATATATATATATATATAATTTATAGGGTGGGGACATACCCCCCCCCCCCCCCCCCCCCCCGTACCTGCTGTCGGCAAAGTCTACTGCGGCAGCCGGTACCGCTGCTGCTGCACGCAGCAGGGTACCTGTTGTCGCAGGTACCAGGTCGGCGGGCCTTTAAACACGCTGAAATTTATATATTTTTATATTTTTTTTTTTTTTTGTATAAATTTTAATGTGTTTTAAAATGTATTTAATAAATGTGATTTAATAATGTTTTATTAAATGATCTTTATTAATATTTAATAATTTAAATATTAATATATTTTAATGTAGTTTTCATAATTATTAATAGTTTTTAGTTAAATATTAATAAATTGATAATCAATGAAGATTTTAATATAAGTATTTAAATGAACAATTATTGATTAATTTAATTAATATTAGCTTAATTAAAGTTAATTAATAATGGACATTATTTGTTAAAATTGTAAAAATAGATTATTGATTTAATGGAAGATATTAATGAGGGTTTAATGATTTTAATAAAGTCGAATTTGTTTTATTTAAAATCATTAAGGATTGTTTTTATAACATAAATAAATAAATGATTATCCTTAGCTTAGTTATAAGGTAATTGAACAATCATTTAAATATAGAAATGGGTTAGTTAAAAAGGAATGATTGCGAAAACTTATTACATCGAACATGTGTTTAACTAAAAATGAAACCTTATGTTCAACTTAACTATGTGAGTTCGATTAAGCCAAACATGAAACTTACTCTGAGTATCTGTATGGTTTTACTTGTACTTCCTATGCTTGAGATTTTGGCGTTGTTTAGATGTCGACCAGTCTAGGGAGTACACCAGAGGTTTTGTGAGATTTATTTGATACTATTGATGTAATTGGATGTCATGATGTGTTTTGACATTCATATTGGAGATTATATTTATGAGTTTTATTTGTGGAGCTTTTATGTGTACTCGAATGGGAGAACCATCTTGTTATCAGGTTGCCTATTAAGGAATCGAGTTTGATTTTTATGGGTGTTGTGGTATGGGACACAACTGTGTTTTTATGTGCTTAGGAGAGGTTGTCTAGGTACATGACTTGGGAGTGGCTTGCATAGGGGTCCGGGACCCAAAGTGGTCAGTACCAGGCTAACCTAATGCAAGTTATGTAATAAGTGATAATCTAGTAATTAAAATTTATGGGGGGAAACACACTAAAAAGATAAGTTAGAGATTTTTGATCTACCCATGCCTTTAGTGCTTGTATAGACTAAGGATGGGAATGAGATGAGTGCCTCATCTTCTGGAGAGGGCTTTCTAGTTTCCATATGTGTGATGTTGAGGGTCCGAGGTTCAGAGTAACCAGTCCAGGGTAACTCAATGCTTGAGGGTCCGAGGTCTATTAAGAGATCAGTCCAGGGTAACTCAAGCAGCCATGTGATGACACTCCCTAGTATGTAGTCTGAGTCTCCTCTGTAGATTTTGTGTATCTCTGGTGGTGTACTTATTGTTGGTGGTGTATCTATTGTCGAATGTGTTTATTATGGTTATTTACTTTCATTGATGATGATTGGTGATTCATGGATGATGTACTTTTGACATGTGGCTTTTGACTTGAGGTGATTGTCTTTTGTTGACTTTATCTTATGATCTTGGTATTTGGTTTATACTTGGTTCATGTATGATGTTTGATTATGTGGTGTCGGTATTGGATTGAGTGTTCTTACTTTTGGATTATTTTATCTTCTTGAGTAGCATGTGTTACCTTTGAGGTAGTTTTGGCTATTAGGGGTACCTTGCCTAGCAATGCTTTATGTTTGATAGCCGTTTGTGGATCGTTCATTATCTTCCCTGCACGGTGGGAGTGGAAGCCTGACTAGGTAACCACGCGGTCGGGAGGTAGTGTCTTCTTACCATTTGGGTCCCCCTTCACATTGCTAGCTGTTGGATGTTCATTGCAGAAGATGTACCTTTATCATTCTTATTTCTTATCTCAGAGACTTCTTTTCAGATGATGTATATATGTTATCATGTATTCTGACGTATTGTATCTATTTTTACATACCCTGCGACATGTGCAGTGGATGTTATTAATTGGATGTACTTTCATTGTATTAGCTATACTTATTCTTTGCTTATGCGATTATGTATCTATCATTTCCTTATGATCACGAGACATTGTACTTGGAACTTAAACTAATTAATTTAAAATTATTAAATGTGACTCAACGTAAAGGAACTCTTGAGGAATTGAAACTGTATCTATATTTGCATATGTGTATTTGATGTGTATGTTCATATTTCTTTCGCATTAATGTTATCTTGATGTTGTTTAAACTTTAAAAAAAAAAAAATAGTTCAGTAAACATTGTAACATGTTAGGTTTATTTCTCTTGGGTTCTCGAGCGGGGCATTACATCTAGTATCAGAGCCTGAGTTTCAACATTGAGAATTTTGGGCATTATGTGCGCCATCACTTGAGCAATTGGTAAACTTACAACGTATTTAAACGACAAACATATATTGACATCAAACTTGAAACCAAACTGTTGAACAACAAACTTTGAATGATACAAAATTCTAAACATGGAACTAGAAAACTTATTAAAACTTTTTGGATTATTGCTTTATGTTAGTTAGTTATGACCCTATGGTTATGATGGATTCTTAGATGTCGTTGTTGTGTGTGGGTGTTGTAGGAGAGATGACTTCTGGTTCTAGATCCATTGCTAGGGGTCGTAGCTTAGGACATGGTAGAAGTCGTGGGAGAGTTAGTCCCCGTATTCCTTCCTTGTTCCATTCAGGGGACCCTATTTAGGAAGAGGTTAGAGAGGATGATAGTGTTAAGCAACATGCTGAGACAGAAGGACCGGTCACTAGAGACTTGGTCAAGGAGATCCTAGCACACCTACCATTACAGGATAGAGTTCATCATTCAGAGCATGGAGATAGAGTTAGGTCCATGAGTCCTAGAGGGAGGAGCCTAGAGAGCATAAGGCGATCTAGCCAGTCCATCCAGATGAAGGACCTATTACGGGTTAAGATCAAACCTTTTAATGGAGAAGGTACTGGATATGATGCTGAGAATTGGTTGATTTCTCTAGATAGATGTTTTTCCATGCAAGACCTTGACTCCAATGTCAAAGCAAGATATGTCATCACCCATTTAGAGCA
This sequence comes from Cupressus sempervirens, assembly GCA_028749045.1. NCBI lineage: Eukaryota > Viridiplantae > Streptophyta > Pinopsida > Cupressales > Cupressaceae > Cupressus > Cupressus sempervirens. The sequence continues at coordinate 564,083,549 of CM053783.1, read as the reverse complement.
CTTTGCAGCGATTTGGTGGAATATGGAGGAGAAGAAACTTGGGATAAATATGTAGACTGTCACATGGGAGTTGTCCCTTGAACACTTCCATGAGCGATTTCTATCAGAGCAGTGGCAACTTCAGAGGGCAGATGAGTTCCATGACTTGAGACAGGGTACCAAGACTGTGGTGGAGTATGAGCGTAAGTTCTTCGAGCTTATGTCTTATGCAGGAGTTAGTGATAGTTCACCATTGATGGTCCAACATTTCATTAGAGGACTTAATGCTAACATCATTGGGGATGTTAAGGTTTTCCAACCTAAAACCCTTAAGGATGCTATATTGCGAGCTACTTTGGTTGAGGTGAGTGTGACTTCAAGCCAAGGTGGCCTACCAGGTGTTCAGGCTAGAGGGGCACTTTATTCAGGAGCATTGAGGGATAACCATTCTCAAGGGACTGGAAGTTCTAAAAAAATTCCTAACTTCTCTAGAAGTAATCAAGAGAAGCCGGGACGGAAGTTCTTCCATGGTAACAGTGGTGGTTCACAGTCAGGGAACTATCGCAACTGGAAGCGTAGTATGCGCAACAGGTTGGATAGAGTTCTTCGAGCTCTCAGTGAGGATGCTAGTGTTGGTAGTTTTGATCAGTCGCGTGCACCTGGAGCTCAGGGAGGCTTTAGTGGAGATTATTACTTTTGTGGACAATATGGTCATAGAGTGACCAATTGCCCCGATAGTGGACCTTAGTTTTGTGTTGATTCATGTCTCTTAGTAATGGGCTTCCAGGAGTAAGCCTAATTCTAGGGGGGGTGGATGTAGTGCCTGCCCCTAGATCGCATTTCTGTTATCATTGTCAAATTCTTTTAGGTTGATTTTATGCATTGATTAGTTTTAGAGATACTGGATTTACAATATTATGATATTATTTCATGTTTTGGATTACATATATACTTGTTGATTTCATTTCATTCATGTGTTGTTAAGGATATCTTAATGATCCTAGTTAGTAAATGTGGTTTCTTTTATAAAAATGTTAACATGATGTCTTTAATGATGATTATGTTGTATTGATAGAGATGCATTATTATATGTACCCATTTGATGATACTTACCCCATACTTGCATGTGTATGGTGTGCGTGTTTATTTTATCTTTCTGTCTGACGTGTTTGATGTGGTTAAGGGAGGGAGTCGTAGTCACCTGCTAGTCGGGATCTACACGATGAACCACTCCTCGCCATTGTTTGTTTAGTTTAGATATATTATATACATGTACATGCTCGTCTTTTATGCAGGATGCAGGTACCGGGCATGGACTTCCCTGAATTGCCAGGATGAGCGTGCCCTATTACAAATACTCAAATGGTGAGAATGGGAAGATAATGATCAGGTCCAATCCTAGCCATAGCCTATAATACTTGTCCTACAAAGAGGACTCGTAACAGATTGTCTAATTTTTTTTAAACCCGTGAGTATTTTGTGCGTATGTCGTTTTGCGAGTCTTTGATGAATTTCTGTTAATTAAGTCTAATTAATAGATTAAATTAATAACTTAATTTAATCAAAAATTATTATGATATTATGAATATTTAATTATATTTAATTAATTGAGAAATTAATTAAATATAAAGAATTAAATTGAAGATAAAAGTTTTAAGATTAAATTTAGAACATGATAATATTTATTTAATTTAATAATAATATATTTAGAGTTCATTTTTAAATAAATGCTAAATATTATTGTTATTTAAGTTAATAAATATTTATCAAATTAAACGTTCTAAATATATTTAAAAGTTAAATAAAGTTTAAATTTAGAATGTGATTATATTTATTTAATTTAATAATAATATATTTAGAGTGCATTTTTAAATAAATGCTAAATATTATTGTTATTTAAGTTAATAAATATTTTATCAATTAAGTTTCTAAAAAAATGAAATTAAAAGTGAAAAGATATTTAATTATCATAAAGATTATAGTTCGCATGATTTATGCATGAGTTGAAAATAAAAGAAATTAGTTGAAAAGATTAAACATGTGAAATTAATAAAGATATTTAATTGCATTAAGTGCGCATGAGATTTATAAGCTATAAATTGATTAAAATAGAAGTCAAGTGGATAGTTAAATAAAGTAATTTAACAATTCACTTAAAGTGCATGAAGGAAAAATAAAATAATATTTTAATTAAAAGCGAATTAATTGTGCAAGAAAGAATTAATTAAATAAAGTAATTATTATTTTAGAGTTGTGGAGATAGAAACCCTAAAGGGTAATTAGATTCTATATTAGAAGATTTTGGGGTCATTATTTAGGGGCGAGTTTTTTAGACACAGGTTTCAAAGAACACACACAGGTTTGGAGAGCAATTCAGAGGGTTTGGAAAAGAAGGAATTGTTCGTAGCTTGAGGGATTTTGCTTGCAGTAGAAATTTTCATCCAGCTGTTAGAGTTTTAGCATCAGTGCGAGGTAGGTTTTGAAATCTCGTGAATGCAATTTTAATTGGAAATATCTGTTTGCTTCGTGATTGTTGGGTGATTGAAATTTTGTTTATCATCTCGATTGTTTTCAAGATCTGATTGGTTAAAATTAGTCTCTCATTATTCATATAGAAGAATCATTGAGGAAATTAATTAAATCATGTAGGGTTTGAAGGAAAAGAAGATTTAAAATTAGAAATTCGAATGATTTGTTGTGTCTTCTCTACCATACTATATTTGCAGATAGTATTTAAAAATAAAAAAATTAAATAATGAGAAGAAAGAAAGAGGTTTTATTTTATATATATAAATTGTTATTATTTTTAAAAGAAATATATTTTAAAATAATATTAATTTATTATAATGTATTTGGATTGTTTAAAATATTTTAATATATTTATATATTACTAAAAAAATGTTTGTTTGAAATTTTATAATTTTAAAAATTTAAAAAAAAATAATATATAAAATTTATAGGGTGGGGACATACGCCCCCCCCCCCCCCCCCCATACCTGCTGCCGGTAGAGTCAGTTGCGGCAACCGGTACCACTGCTGCTGTGCGCAGTAGGGTACTTGGTGTCGCAGGTACCAGGCCGGCGAGCCTTTAAACATGCCAAAATTTATATATTTATATATTTTGTTTTTTTTTTGTATAAATTTTAATGTGTTTTAAAATGTATTTAATAAATGTGATTTAATAATGTTTTATTAAATGATCTTTATTAATATTTAATAATTTAAATATTAATATATTTTAATGTAGTTTTCATAATTATTAATAGTTTTTAGTTAAATATTAATAAATTGATAATCAATGAAGATTTTAATACAAGTATTTAAATGAACAATTATTGATTAATTTAATTAATATTAGCTTAATTAAAGTTAATTAATAATGGACATTATTTGTTAAAATTGTAAAAATAGATTATTGATTTAATGGAAGATATTAATGAGGGTTTAATGATTTTAATAAAGTCGAATTTGTTTTATTTAAAATCATTAAGGATTGTTTTTATAACATAAATAAATAAATGATTATCCTTAGCTTAGTTATAAGGTAATTGAACAATCATTTAAATATAGAAATAGGTTAGTTAAAAAGGAATGATTGCGAAAACTTATTACCTCGAACATGTGTTTAACTGAAAATGAAACCTTATGTTCAACTTAACTACGTGAGTTCGATTAAGCCAAACATGAAACTTACTCTGAGTATTTGTATGGTTTTACTTGTACTTCCTATGCTTGAGATTTTGGCGTTGTTTAGATGTTGACCAGTCTAGGGAGTACACCAGAGGTTTTGTGAGATTTATTTTATACTATTGATGTGATTGGATGTCATGATGTGTTTTGACATTCATATTGGAGATTATATTTATGAGTTTTATTTGTGGAGCTTTTATGTGTACTCGAATGGGAGAACCATCTTGTTATCAGGTTGCATGTTAAGGAACCGAGTTTGATTTTTGTGCGTGTTGTGGTATGGGACACAACTGTGTTTTTATGTGCTTAGGAGAGGTTGTCTAGGTACATGACTTGGGAGTGGCTTGCATAGGGGTCCGAGACCCAAAGTGGTCAGTACCAGGGTAACCTAATGCAAGTTATGTAATAAGTGATAATCTAGTAATTAAAATTTATGGAGGGAAACACACTAAAAAGATAAGTTAGAGATTTTTGATCTACCCATGCCTTTAGTGCTTGTATAGACTAAGGATGGGAATGAGATGAGTGCCTCGTCTTCTGGAGAGGGCTTTCTAGTTTCCATATGTGTGATGTTGAGGGTCCAGGGTTTAGAGTAACCAGTCCAGGGTAACTCAACGCTTGAGGGTCCGGGGTCTATTAAGAGATCAGTCCAGGGTAACTCAAGCAGCCATGTGATGACACTCCCTAGTATGTACTTTGAGTCTCCTCTGTAAATTTTGTGTATCTATGGTGGTGTACTTATTGTTGGTGGTGTATCTACTGTCAGATGTGTTTATTATGGTTATTTACTTTCATTGATGATGATTGGTGATTCATGGATGATGTACTTTTGACATGTGGCTTTTGACTTGAGGTGATTGTCTTTTGTTGACTTTATCTTATGATCTTGGTATTTGGTTTATACTTGGTTCATGTATGATGTTTGATTATGTGGTGTCGGTATTGGATTGAGTGTTCTTACTTTTGGATTATTTTATCTTCTTGAGTAGCATGTGTTACCTTTGAGGTAGTTTTGGCTATTAGGGGTACCTTGCCTAGGAATGCTTTATGTTTGATAGCCGTTTGTGAATCGTTCATTATCTTCCCTGCACGGTGGGAGTGGAAGCCTGACTAGGTAACCACGCGGTCGGGAGGTAGTGTCTTCTTACCATTTGGGTCCCCCTTCACATTGCTAGCTGTTGGATGTTCATTGCAAAAGATGTACCTTTATCATTCTTATTTCTTATCTCAGAGACTTCTTTTCAGATGATGTATATATGTTATCATGTATTCTGATGTATTGTATCTATTTTTACATACCCTGCGACATGTGCAGTGGATGTTATTAATTGGATGTACTTTCATTGTATTAGCTATACTTATTCTTTGCTTATGCGATTATGTATCTGTCATTTCCTTATGATCATGAGACATTGTACTTGGAACTTAAACTAATTAATTTAAAATTATTAAATGTGACTCAACGTAAAGGAACTCTTGAGGAATTGAAACTGTATCTATATTTGCATATGTGTATTTGATGTGTATGTTCATATTGCTTTCGCATTAATGTTATCTTGATGTTGTTTAAACTTTTAAAAAAAAAAAATAGTTCAGTAAACATTGTAACATGTTAGGTTTATTTCTCTTGGGTTCCCGAGCGGGGCATTACATCTGGTATCAGAGCCTGAGTTTCAACATTGAGAATTTTGGGCATTATGTGCGCCATCACTTGAGCAATTGGTAAACTTACAACGTATTTAAACGACAAACATATATTGACATCAAACTTGAAACCAAACTGTTGAACAACAAACTTTGAATGATACAAAATTCTAAACATGGAACTAGAAAACTTATTAAAACTTTTTGGATTATTGCTTTATGTTAGTTAGTTATGACCCTATGGTTATGATGGATTCTTAGATGCCGTTGTTGTGTGTGGGTGTTGTAGGAGAGATGACTTCTGGTTCTAGATCCATTGCTAGGGGTCGTAGCTCAGGACATGGTAGAAGTCGTGGGAGAGTTAGTCCCCATATTCCTTCCTTGTTCCATTCAGGGGACCCTATTTAGGAAGAGGTTAGAGAGGATGATAGTGTTAAGCAACATGCTGAGACAGAAGGACCGGTCACTAGAGACTTGGTCAAGGAGATCCTAGCACACCTACCATTACAGGATAGAGTTCATCATTCAGAGCATGGAGATAGAGTTAGGTCCATGAGTCCTAGAGGGAGGAGCCTAGAGAGCATAAGGCGATCTAGCCAGTCCATCCAAATGAAGGACCTATTACGGGTTAAGATCAAACCTTTTAATGGAGAAGGTACTGGATATGATGCTGAGAATTGGTTGATTTCTCTAGATAGATTTTTTTCCATGCAAGACCTTGACTCCAATGTCAAAGCAAGATATGCCATCACCCATTTAGAGCACTTTGCAGCGATTTGGTGGAATATGGAGGAGAAAAAACTTGGGATAAATATGTAGACTATCACATGGGAGTTGTCCCTTGAACACTTCCATGAGCGATTTCTATCAGAGCAGTGGCAACTTCAGAGGGCAGATGAGTTCCATGACTTGAGACAGGGTACCAAGACTATGGTGGAGTATGAGCGTAAGTTCTTCGAGCTTATGTCTTATGCAGGAGTTAGTGATAGTTCACCATTGATGGTCCAACATTTCATTAGAGGACTTAATGCTAACATCATTGGGGGTGTTAAGGTTTTCCAACCTAAAACCCTTAAGGATGCTATATTGCGAGCTACTTTGGTTGAGGTGAGTGTGACTTCAGGCCAAGGTGGCCTACCAGGTGTTCAGGCTAGAGGGGCACTTTATTCAGGAGCATTGAGGGATAACCAGTCTCAAGGGACTGGAAGTTCTAAAAAATTTCCTAACTTCTCTAGAAGTAATCAAGAGAAGTCGGGACAGAAGTTCTTCCATGGTAACAGTGGTGGGTCACAGTCAGGGAACTATCGCAACTGGAAGCGTAGTATGCGCAACAGGTTGGATCGAGTTCCTCGAGCTCTCAGTGAGGATGCTAGTGTTGGTAGTTTTGATCAGTCGCGTGCACCTAGAGCTCAGGGAGGCTTTAGTGGAGATTATTACTTTTGTGGACAATATGGTCATAGAGTGACCAATTGCCCCGATAGTGGACCTTAGTTTTGTGTTGATTCATGTCTCTTAGTAATGGGCTTCCAGGAGTAAGCCTAATTCTAGGGGGGGTGGATGTAGTGCCTGCCCCTAGATCGCATTTCTGTTATCATTGTCAAATTCTTTTAGGTTGATTTTATGCATTGATTAGTTTTAGAGATACTAGATTTACAATATTATGATATTATTTCATGTTTTGGATTACATATATACTTGTTGATTTCATTTCATTCATGTGTTGTTAACGATATCTTAATGATCCTAATTAGTAAATGTGGTATCTTTTATAAAAATGTTAACATGATGTCTTTAATGATGATTATGTTGTATTGATAGAGATGCATTATTATATGTACGCATTTGATGATACTTACCCCATACTTGCATGTGTATGGTGTGCGTGTTTATTTTATCTTTCTGTCTGACATGTTTGATGTGGTTAAGGGAGGGAGTCGTAGTCATCTGCTAGTCGGGATCTACACGATGAACCACTCCTCGCCATTGTTTGTTTAGTTTAGATATATTATATACATGTACATGCTCGTCTTTTATGCAGGATGCAGGTACCGGGCATGGACTTCCCTGAATTGCCAGGATGAGCGTGCCCTATTACAAATACTCAAATGGTGAGAATGGGAAGATAATGATCAGGTCCAATCCTAGCCATAGCCTATAATACTTGTCCTACAAAGAGGACTCGTAACAGATTGTCTACCTTTTTTTAAACCCGTGAGTATTTTGTGCGTATGTCGTTTTGTGAGTCTTTGATGAATTTCTGTTAATTAAGTCTAATTAATAGATTAAATTAATAACTTAATTTAGTGGAAAATTATTATGATATTATGAATATTTAATTATATTTAATTAATTGAGAAATTAATTAAATATAAAGAATTAAATTGAAGATAAAAGTTTTAAGATTAAATTTAGAACATGATAATATTTATTTAATTTAATAATAATATATTTAGAGTTCATTTTTAAATAAATGCTAAATATTATTGTTATTTAAGTTAATAAATATTTATCAAATTAAACGTTCTAAATATATTTAAAAGTTAAATAAAGTTTAAATTTAGAATGTGATTATATTTATTTAATTTAATAATAATATATTTAGAGTGCATTTTTAAATAAATGTTAAATATTATTGTTATTTAAGTTAATAAATATTTTATCAATTAAGTTTCTAAAAAAATGAAATTAAAAGTGAAAAGATATTTAATTATCATAAAGATTATAGTTCGCATGATTTATGCATGAGTTGAAAATAAAAGAAATTAGTTGAAAAGATTAAACATGTGAAATTAATAAAGATATTTAATTGCATTAAGTGCGCATGAGATTTATAAGTTATAAATTGATTAAAATAGAAGTCAAGTGGATAGTTAAATAAAGTAATTTAACAATTCACTTAAAGTGCATGAAGGAAAAATAAAATAATATTTTAATTAAAAGTGAATTAATTGTGCAAGAAAGAATTAATTAAATAAAGTAATTATTATTTTAGAGTTGTGGAGATAGAAACCCTAAAGGGTAATTAGATTCTATATTAGAAGATTTTGGGGTCATTATTTAGGGGAGAGTTTTTTAGACACAGGTTTCAAAGAACACACACAGGTTTGGAGAGCAATTCAGAGGGTTTGGAAAAGAAGGAATTGTTCGTAGCTTGAGGGATTTTGCTTGCAGTAGAAATTTTCATCCAGCTGTTAGAGTTTTAGCATCAATACGAGGTAGGTTTTGAAATCTCGTGAATGCAATTTTAATTGGAAATATCTGTTTGCTTCGTGATTGTTGGGTGATTGAAATTTTGTTTATCATCTCGATTGTTTTCAAGATCTGATTGGTTAAAATTAGTCTCTCATTATTCATATAGAAGAATCATTGAGGAAATTAATTAAATCATGTAGGGTTTGAAGGAAAAGAAGATTTAAAATTAGAAATTCGAATGATTTGTTGTGTCTTCTCTACCATACTATATTTGCAGATAGTATTTAAAAATAAAAAAATTAAATAATGAAAAGAAAGAAAGAGGTTTTATTTTATATATATAAATTGTTATTATTTTTAAAAGAAATATATTTTAAAATAATATTAATTTATTATAATGTATTTGGATTGTTTAAAATATTTTAATATATTTATATATTACTAAAAAAATGTTTGTTTGAAATTTTATAATTTTAAAAATTTAAAAAAAAATAATATATAAAATTTATAGGGTGGGGACATACACCCCCCCCCCCCCCCATACCTGCTGCCGGCAGAGTCTGCTGCGGCAACCGGTACCACTGCTGCTGCGCGCAGTAGGGTACTTGTTGTCGCAGGTACCAGGCCGGCGAGCCTTTAAACATGCCGAAATTTATATATTTATATATATTTTTTTTTTTTTGTATAAATTTTAATGCGTTTTAAAATGTATTTAATAAATGTGATTTAATAATGTTTTATTAAATGATCTTTATTAATATTTAATAATTTAAATATTAATATATTTTAATTTAGTTTTCATAATTATTAATAGTTTTTAGTTAAATATTAATAAATTGATAATCAATGAAGATTTTAATACAAGTATTTAAATGAACAATTATTGATTAATTTAATTAATATTAGCTTAATTAAAGTTAATTAATAATGGACATTATTTGTTAAAATTGTAAAAATAGATTATTGATTTAATGGAAGATATTAATGAGGGTTTAATGATTTTAATAAAGTCGAATTTGTTTTATTTAAAATCATTAAGGATTGTTTTTATAACATAAATAAATAAATTATTATCCTTAGCTTAGTTATAAGGTAATTGAACAATCATTTAAATATAGAAATGGGTTAGTTAAAAAGGAATGATTGCGAAAACTTATTACCTCGAACATGTGTTTAACTGAAAATGAAACCTTATGTTCAACTTAACTACGTGAGTTCGATTAAGTCAAACATGAAACTTACTCTGAGTATTTGTATGGTTTTACTTGTACTTCCTATGCTTGAGATTTTGGCGTTGTTTAGATGTCGACCAGTCTAGGGAGTACACCAGAGGTTTTGTGAGATTTATTTTATACTATTGATGTGATTGGATGTCATGATGTGTTTTGACATTCATATTGGAGATTATATTTATGAGTTTTATTTGTGGAGCTTTTATGTGTACTCGAATGGGAGAACCATCTTGTTATCAGGTTGCCTGTTAAGGAACCGAGTTTGATTTTTGTGGGTGTTGTGGTATGGGACACAACTGTGTTTTTATGTGCTTAGGAGAGGTTGTCTAGGTACGTGACTTGGGAGTGGCTTGCATAGGGGTCCGAGACCCAAAGTGGTCAGTACCAGGGTAACCTAATGCAAGTTATGTAATAAGTGATAATCTAGTAATTAAAATTTATGGAGGGAAACACACTAAAAAGATAAGTTAGAGATTTTTGATCTACCCATGCCTTTAGTGCTTGTATAGACTAAGGATGGGAATGAGATGAGTGCCTCGTCTTCTGGAGAGGGCTTTCTAGTTTCCATATGTGTGATGTTGAGGGTCCAGGGTTTAGAGTAACCAGTCCAGGGTAACTCAACGCTTGAGGGTCCGGGGTCTATTAAGAGATCAGTCCAGGGTAACTCAAGCAGCCATGTGATGACACTCCCTAGTATGTACTTTGAGTCTCCTCTGTAAATTTTGTGTATCTATGGTGGTGTACTTATTGTTGGTGGTGTATCTACTGTCAGATGTGTTTATTATGGTTATTTACTTTCATTGATGATGATTGGTGATTCATGGATGATGTACTTTTGACATGTGGCTTTTGACTTGAGGTGATTGTCTTTTGTTGACTTTATCTTATGATCTTGGTATTTGGTTTATACTTGGTTCATGTATGATGTTTGATTATGTGGTGTCGGTATTGGATTGAGTGTTCTTACTTTTGGATTATTTTATTTTCTTGAGTAGCATGTGTTACCTTTGAGGTAGTTTTGGCTATTAGGGGTACCTTGCCTAGGAATGCTTTATGTTTGATAGCCGTTTGTGGATCGTTCATTATCTTCCCTGCACGGTGGGAGTGGAAGCCTGACTAGGTAACCACGCGGTCGGGAGGTAGTGTCTTCTTACCATTTGGGTCCCCCTTCACATTGCTAGCTGTTGGATGTTCATTGCAAAAGATGTACCTTTATCATTCTTATTTCTTATCTCAGAGACTTCTTTTCAGATGATGTATATATGTTATCATGTATTCTGATGTATTGTATCTATTTTTATATACCCTACGACATGTGCAGTGGATGTTATTAATTGGATGTACTTTCATTGTATTAGCTATACTTATTCTTTGCTTATGCGATTATGTATCTGTCATTTCCTTATGATCATGAGACATTGTACTTGGAACTTAAACTAATTAATTTAAAATTATTAAATGTGACTCAACGTAAAGGAACTCTTGAGGAATTGAAACTGTATCTATATTTGCATATGTGTATTTGATGTGTATGTTCATATTGCTTTCGCATTAATGTTATCTTGATGTTGTTTAAACTTTAAAAAAAAAAAAAAAGTTCAGTAAACATTGTAACATGTTAGGTTTATTTCTCTTGGGTTCCCGAGCGGAGCATTACATCTGGTATCAGAGCCTGAGTTTCAACATTGAGAATTTTGGGCATTATGTGCGCCATCACTTGAGCAATTGGTAAACTTACAACGTATTTAAACGACAAACATATATTGACATCAAACTTGAAACCAAACTGTTGAACAACAAACTTTGAATGATACAAAATTCTAAACATGGAACTAGAAAACTTATTAAAACTTTTTGGATTATTGCTTTATGTTAGTTAGTTATGACCCTATGGTTATGATGGATTCTTAGATGCCGTTGTTGTGTGTGGGTGTTGTAGGAGAGATGACTTCTGGTTCTAGATCCATTGCTAGGGGTCGTAGCTCAGGACATGGTAGAGGTCGTGGGAGAGTTAGTCCCCGTATTCCTTCCTTGTTCCATTCAGGGGACCCTATTTAGGAAGAGGTTAGAGAGGATGATAGTGTTAAGCAACATGCTGAGACAGAAGGACCGGTCACTAGAGACTTGGTCAAGGAGATCCTAGCACACCTACCATTACAGGATAGAGTTCATCATTCAGAGCATGGAGATAGAGTTAGGTCCATGAGTCCTAGAGGGAGGAGCCTAGAGAGCATAAGGCGATCTAGCCAGTCCATCCAAATGAAGGACCTATTACGGGTTAAGATCAAACCTTTTAATGGAGAAGGTACTGGATATGATGCTGAGAATTGGTTGATTTCTCTAGATAGATGTTTTTCCATGCAAGACCTTGACTCCAATGTCAAAGCAAGATATGCCATCACCCATTTAGAGCACTTTGCAGCGATTTGGTGGAATATGGAGGAGAAAAAACTTGGGATAAATATGTAGACTATCACATGGGAGTTGTCCCTTGAACACTTCCATGAGCGATTTCTATCAGAGCAGTGGCAACTTCAGAGGGCAGATGAGTTCCATGACTTGAGACAGGGTACCAAGACTGTGGTGGAGTATGAGCGTAAGTTCTTCGAGCTTATGTCTTATGCAGGAGTTAGTGATAGTTCACCATTGATGGTCCAACATTTCATTAGAGGACTTAATGCTAACATCATTGGGGGTGTTAAGGTTTTCCAACCTAAAACCCTTAAGGATGCTATATTGCAAGCTACTTTGGTTGAGGTGAGTGTGACTTCAGGCCAAGGTGGCCTACCAAGTGTTCAGGCTAAAGGGGCACTTTATTCAGGAGCATTGAGGGATAACCAGTCTCAAGGGACTGGAAGTTCTAAAAAATTTCCTAACTTCTCTAGAAGTAATCAAGAGAAGCCGGGACAGAAGTTCTTCCATGGTAACAGTGGTGGGTCACAGTCAGGGAACTATCGCAACTGGAAGCGTAGTATGCGCAACAGGTTGGATCGAGTTCCTCGAGCTCTTAGTGAGGATGCTAGTGTTGGTAGTTTTGATCAGTCGCGTGCACCTGGAGCTCAGGGAGGCTTTAGTGGAGATTATTACTTTTGTGGACAATATGGTCATAGAGTGACCAATTGCCCCGATAGTGGACCTTAGTTTTGTGTTGATTCATGTCTCTTAGTAATGGGCTTCCAGGAGTAAGCCTAATTCTAGGGGGGGTGGATGTAGTGCTTGCCCCTAGATCGTATTTCTGTTATCATTGTCAAATTCTTTTAGGTTGATTTTATGCATTGATTAGTTTTAGAGATACTGGATTTACAATATTATGATATTATTTCATGTTTTGGATTACATATATACTTGTTGATTTCATTTCATTCATGTGTTGTTAACGATATCTTAATGATCCTAGTTAGTAAATGTGGTTTCTTTTATAAAAATGTTAATATGATGTCTTTAATGATTATTATGTTGTATTGATAGAGATGCATTATTATATGTACGCATTTGATGATACTTACCCCATACTTGCATGTGTATGGTGTGCGTGTTTATTTTATCTTTCTGTCTGACGTGTTTGATGTGGTTAAGGGAGGGAGTCGTAGTCACCTGCTAGTCGGGATCTACACGATGAACCACTCTTCGCCATTGTTTGTTTAGTTTAGATATATTATATACATGTACATGCTCGTCTTTTATGCAGGATGCAGGTACCGGGCATGGACTTCCCTGAATTGCCAGGATGAGCGTGCCCTATTACAAATACTCAAATGGTGAGAATGGGAAGATAATGATTAGGTCCAATCCTAGCCATAGCCTATAATACTTGTCCTACAAAGAGGACTCGTAACAGATTGTCTAATTTTTTTTAAACCCGTGAGTATTTTGTGCGTATGTCATTTTGCGAGTCTTTGATGAATTTCTGTTAATTAAGTCTAATTAATAGATTAAATTAATAACTTAATTTAATGGAAAATTATTATGATATTATGAATATTTAATTATATTTAATTAATTGAGAAATTAATTAAATATAAAGAATTAAATTGAAGATAAAAGTTTTAAGATTAAATTTAGAACATGATAATATTTATTTAATTTAATAATAATATATTTAGAGTTCATTTTTAAATAAATGCTAAATATTATTGTTATTTAAGTTAATAAATATTTATCAAATTAAACGTTCTAAATATATTTAAAAGTTAAATAAAGTTTAAATTTAGAATGTGATTATATTTATTTAATTTAATAATAATATATTTAGAGTGCATTTTTAAATAAATGCTAAATATTATTGTTATTTAAGTTAATAAATATTTTATCAATTAAGTTTCTAAAAAAATGAAATTAAAAGTGAAAAGATATTTAATTATCATAAAGATTATAGTTCGCATGATTTATGCATGAGTTGAAAATAAAAGAAATTAGTTGAAAAGATTAAACATGTGAAATTAATAAAGATATTTAATCGCATTAAGTGCGCATGAGATTTATAAGTTATAAATTGATTAAAATAGAAGTCAAGTGGATAGTTAAATAAAGTAATTTAACAATTCACTTAAAGTGCATGAAGGAAAAATAAAATAATATTTTAATTAAAAGCGAATTAATTGTGCAAGAAAGAATTAATTAAATAAAGTAATTATTATTTTAGAGTTGTGGAGATAGAAACCCTAAAGGGTAATTAGATTCTATATTAGAAAATTTTGGGGTCATTATTTAGGGGAGAGTTTTTTAGACACAGGTTTCAAAGAACACACACAAGTTTGGAGAGCAATTCAGAGGGTTTGGAAAAGAAGGAATTGTTCGTAGCTTGAGGGATTTTGCTTGCAGTAGAAATTTTCATCCAGCTGTTAGAGTTTTAGCATCAGTACGAGGTAGGTTTTGAAATCTCGTGAATGCAATTTTAATTGGAAATATCTGTTTGCTTCGTGATTGTTGGGTTATTGAAATTTTGTTTATCATCTCGATTGTTTTCAAGATCTGATTGGTTAAAATTAGTCTCTCATTATTCATATAGAAGAATCATTGAGGAAATTAATTAAATCATGTAGGGTTTGAAGGAAAAGAAGATTTAAAATTAGAAATTCGAATGATTTGTTGTGTCTTCTCTACCATACTATATTTGCAGATAGTATTTAAAAATAAAAAAATTAAATAATGAGAAGAAAGAAAGAGGTTTTATTTTATATATATAAATTGTTATTATTTTTAAAAGAAATATATTTAAAAATAATATTAATTTATTATAATGTATTTGGATTGTTTAAAATATTTTAATATATTTATATATTACTAAAAAAACGTTTGTTTGAAATTTTATAATTTTAAAAATTTTTAAAAAAATAATATATAAAATTTATAGGGTGGGGACATACCCCCCCCCCCATACCTGCTGCCAGCAGAGTCTGCTGCGGCAACCGGTACCACTGCTGCTGCGCGCAGTAGGGTACTTGCTGTCGCAGGTACCAGGCCGGCGAGCCTTTAAACATGCCGAAATTTATATATTTATATATATATTTTTTTTTGTATAAATTTTAATGCGTTTTAAAATGTATTTAATAAATGTGATTTAATAATGTTTTATTAAATGATCTTTATTAATATTTAATAATTTAAATATTAATATATTTTAATTTAGTTTTCATAATTATTAATAGTTTTTAGTTAAATATTAATAAATTGATAATCAATGAAGATTTTAATACAAGTATTTAAATGAACAATTATTGATTAATTTAATTAATATTAGCTTAAATAAAGTTAATTAATAATGGACATTATTTGTTAAAATTGTAAAAATAGATTATTGATTTAATGGAAGATATTAATGAGGGTTTAATGATTTTAATAAAGTCGAATTTGTTTTATTTAAAATCATTAAGGATTGTTTTTATAACATAAATAAATAAATTATTATCCTTAGCTTAGTTATAAGGTAATTGAACAATCATTTAAATATAGAAATGGGTTAGTTAAAAAAGAATGATTGCGAAAACTTATTACCTCGAACATGTGTTTAACTGAAAATGAAACCTTATGTTCAACTTAACTATGTGAGTTCGATTAAGCCAAACATGAAACTTACTCTGAGTATTTGTATGGTTTTACTTGAACTTCTTATGCTTGAGATTTTGGCGTTGTTTAGATGTCGACTAGTCTAGGGAGTACACCAGAGGTTTTGTGAGATTTATTTTATACTATTGATGTGATTGGATGTCATGATGTGTTTTGACATTCATATTGGAGATTATATTTATGAGTTTTATTTGTGGAGCTTTTATGTGTACTCGAATGGGAGAACCATCTTGTTATCAGGTTGCCTGTTAAGGAACCGAGTTTGATTTTTGTGGGTGTTGTGGTATGGGACACAACTGTGTTTTTATGTGCTTAGGAGAGGTTGTCTAGGTACGTGACTTGGGAGTGGCTTGCATAGGGGTCCGGGACCCAAAGTGGTCAGTACCAGGGTAACCTAATGCAAGTTATGTAATAAGTGATAATCTAGTAATTAAAATTTATGAGGGGAAACACACTAAAAAGATAAGTTAGAGATTTTTGATCTACCCATGCCTTTAGTGCTTGTATAGACTAAGGATGGGAATGAGATGAGTGCCTCGTCTTCTGGAGAGGGCTTTCTAGTTTCCATATGTGTGATGTTGAGGGTCCAGGGTTCAGAGTAACCAGTCCAGGGTAACTCAACGCTTGAGGGTCCGGGGTCTATTAAGAGATCAGTCCAGGGTAACTCAAGCAGCCATGTGATGACACTCCCTAGTATGTACTTTGAGTCTCCTCTGTAAATTTTGTGTATCTATGGTGGTGTACTTATTGTTGGTGGTGTATCTACTGTCAGATGTGTTTATTATGGTTATTTACTTTCATTGATGATGATTGGTGATTCATGGATGATGTACTTTTGACATGTGGCTTTTGACTTGAGGTGATTGTCTTTTGTTGACTTTATCTTATGATCTTGGTATTTGGTTTATACTTGGTTCATGTATGATGTTTGATTATGTGGTGTCGGTATTGGATTGAGTGTTCTTACTTTTGGATTATTTTATCTTCTTGAGTAGCATGTGTTACCTTTGAGGTAGTTTTGGCTATTAGGGGTACCTTGCCTAGGAATGTTTTATGTTTGATAGCCGTTTGTGGATCGTTCATTATCTTCCCTGCACGGTGGGAGTGGAAGCCTGACTAGGTAACCACGCGGTCGGGAGGTAGTGTCTTCTTACCATTTGGGTCCCCCTTCACATTGCTAGCTGTTGGATGTTCGTTGCAGAAGATGTACCTTTATCATTCTTATTTCTTATCTCAGAGACTTCTTTTCAGATGATGTATATATGTTATCATGTATTCTGATGTATTGTATCTATTTTTACATACTCTGTGACATGTGCAGTGGATGTTATTAATTGGACGTACTTTCATTGTATTAGCTATACTTATGCTTTGCTTATGCGATTATGTATCTGTCATTTCCTTATGATCACGAGACATTGTACTTGGAACTTAAACTAATTAATTTAAAATTATTAAATGTGACTCAACGTAAAGGAACTCTTGAGGAATTGAAATTGTATCTATATTTGCATATGTGTATTTGATGTGTATGTTGATATTGCTTCCGCATTAATGTTATCTTGATGTTGTTTAAACTTTAAAAAAAAAAAAAATAGTTCAGTAAACATTGTAACATGTTAGGTTTATTTCTCTTGGGTTCCCGAGTGGGGCATTACAGACCTGAGGACAGATTCGATGGAAAGGAACACTTTGAAGCATGGAAATTCAGAATCTTGATGATTCTTGAAAAAAACAATGTTAAACAATTTGTTGATGGAGCATCCAAACAGCCACCAGTCAAACTTCACAAATCCATATGGACCAATGGAAATAGAAAAGCCATTCAAATCCTCTTGGATGGAGTTAAAAATGATATCGTACCTATGCTTACGAAACACCAAACTGCCTATGATATGATGAATGGATTATGGAATGCATATGAAGTAAACAATGCAACTAGGGTCCTTGCATTAAAAAAACAACTGAATCACAT
Source organism: Cupressus sempervirens (assembly GCA_028749045.1). Classification (NCBI taxonomy): domain Eukaryota; kingdom Viridiplantae; phylum Streptophyta; class Pinopsida; order Cupressales; family Cupressaceae; genus Cupressus; species Cupressus sempervirens. The sequence continues at coordinate 564,065,771 of CM053783.1, read as the reverse complement.
CCAGATAAAGAAAGGAGAATCAATAAACTCTTATTTCCTAAGAGTTGCTGGCATTAGAGATGAATTGTCAAGCATAGGAACTATCATAAATGACACCAAACTAATGCTCATGGCCATAGATGGTTTGCCAGAATCATAGGAAACATTTGCACAAGGAATAAGTGCTAGAGATCAGCGTTCGGACTTTAACAGGCTCAAGAATGATTGTCTTCAAGAAGAGTCAAGAAAGCTAAAGAAAGGAAGAAAATCAAAAGTAGAAGATGAAAAAATTCACATTCTTAATGCAAACTCCTATAAAGGCAAGAAAAAACACTTCAAAAAGAGAAAGGGAAATCAAAAGAATGGAAAGCCCAAGAAAGATCTATCTAAAATAAAGTGTTTCAAATGTGAAAAATTTGGACACTATAGATCTAATTGTCCAAAAAATTCCAAACAATAGGCAAATTGCACAAATGTCATTAGAGAAGAAGAGACTTATGATCTTGAAAACCATGTTTTGTATTCCTCTCTATCAAATGAAATCTCAAATAAGGCATGGGTAATAGACAGTGGATCTTCCAGACATATAACGGGATACAAAGAAACTCTAGATTCCTTATCAGAGAAAGTGAACGGTGAAGTTACTATTGGTGATAACTCTGCACACTCAGTTAAAGGAATTAGAAGCTGTACTTTGAAACTAAAAACATGAAATACTCTTCTTCTTAAAGGTGTACTCTATGTGCTAGGGATTAAAAGAAACCTAATCTCAATAACAACACTTGAAGATGATGGACACAATGTTGTGTTCGTGGATGACAAAGTATTAACTTGGGCTAAGAACTCTTCCATCAAAAAAGCTAAATTAATTATTCAAAGAAAGGGATATTTGTATGAATCAAATACAGAATCCAGTCGATCCATTCAAGCCCTAGTTTACGAAGCTAATAATTCTAATGAAATATGGCATAGAAGAACTTTAAAACCTTATCAACTATGGAAAAGATGGTTACTAGATTGCCTAAATTAAATAAAGATCACCCTAGTATTTGCAAAGGGTGTGCCTTGGGTAAAAGTACTAGAAGTCCTTTTCATGATAGTACTAGAAAAACAAATAATATACTAGAATTAATTCATTCAGATTTATGTGGACCTATGTCCATTCTCTCTCTTGGAGGATTCTGGTATTATATCTTGTTCATAGATGACTTCTCTAGGAAAACATGGATTTATTTCTTAAAATGCAAAGAATCAAAAGAAATCCTACAAAGATTTAAAGAATTCAAAGCATTAATTGAAAATTTTTCAGGACATAAAATTAAAACCCTTAGAACAGATAATGGAGCATAATATACCTCAGACTTGTTTAAAAGGTTTTTTAAAGAATCAGGGATCAAGAGGGAGTACACTATTCCTTATAACCCAAAACAAAACATGGTAGTTGAAAGAAAGAATAGTACAATTATAGAAGTTGCTACGTCTATGATTTTTGTTCAAAATTTAGAATACTATCTTTGGGCAGAAGCCTCTTGTACTACTGTATACATTCAAAACAGAAGCCCTCACTCTTATCTTAAAGATAAAACCCTTGAAGAAGTATTTACTAAAGTAAAACCCAATATAAGTCATCTTAGAATTTTTGGATGTCCTGTATACATTCATGTTCCAAAAGAAAAGAGAACCAAATTAGAACCATCTGGGAGGAAAGGTATCCTTGAAGGGTATAGTGAAACTTCTAAAGCATATAGAATTTTTATACTTGGACAGAAAACTATTGAACTTAGCAGAGATGTAATCTTTGAGGAAGATCTTGCATTCAAAAGAGCCTTAAGTTCCAATGAACCTTCTCCTTTATCAAGTTCTAAAAGAATTAGTGAATCTGAATCCTAGAGGACGAAGCTAGAAGAGGTCGAAAATGAAAACCTTGAGAAAAATTCAAAGAAAAGACCACTTTGGGCCATAAAAACAGTTGAAGCAGTGTAAGATTTTGCTGCACCTTCAAGATCAGTCAGAGAAAATAAAAGACCTAAAAGATTCTCTGGTTATACAAAAAATAAGATTGATTTATCCAAAACAGAGGCAACCAATCCTTCTGATGCTATTAAACATTCAGCTTGGAAAGAAGCTATGACAGAAGAATATCGATCAATTATGAAAAATGATGTTTGGGAAATAGTTCCAAGACCAAAAGGAAAATCTGGTGTTTCTTCCAAATGGATATTCAAAATAAAGCATGTTGTTGATGGAGTATTGAGAAATATAAACCCAAATTTGTAGCCAGAGGTTTTTCTCAGAAAGAAGGTATTGATTATGAAGAAACCTTTGCTCCTGTTGCCAAATATACTACCATTCGAGCTGTCTTAGCAATTGTTGCATCTAAGGGATGGAAGGTACATCAGATGGATGTAAAGACAACATTTTTCAAGTGAAAGATTTCAGAAGAAGTCTATCTAGAGCAACCAAAAGGATTTGAAACCCATGATCCTAATGCCTTTGTTTGTAGGCTCAAGAAAGCTCTCTATGGGCTTAGACAGGCTCCCAGGGCCTGGTATGAAAAGATTGATAAATATCTCACCAGCTTATGATTCTCTAAGAATAAAGCCGATCCTAACTTATATTATAAAAGAGATAAAGATGGTATGGTAATACTGATATTGTATGTTGATGATTTATTAATCACAGGTGATGATCATCTTATAGATCAGTGCAAGAAAGATCTAACTAGAGAATTCGAGATGAAAAACTTGGGGCATCTTCATTACTTCCTAGGATTAGAAGTATGACAGAATGTTGATAGTATCATACTGAATTAAGAAAAGTACACATATCTTGAAGAAATTTGGAATGTGGAATTGCAAGTCTATGTCTTCTCTGATGGAGACCAATTTGCATAATCTTAAAGAAGTAGCTGCAGAATCACCTCCAATAGATTCTATTCTCTACCGATAGATGATTGGGTCACTGATGTACCTAGTAAATACAAGACCTGATATTTGCTATGTTGTTCATGCCTTAAGTCAGTTTATGTGTGAACCTAAGGAGATTCACCTAGTTGCTGTTAAACACATTATGAGATACTTACAAGGCACTCTTAATTATGGACTTAAATATGAGAAAGTCGCTTTAGATTTGTATGGATTCACCGATTCAAATTGGGGTGGAAGTGTTAAAAACAGGAAAAGCAATTCAGGATGTTGTTTTAGTTTAGGATCAGCTATGATTTCATGGATATGCAGAAAGCAATCTTCAGTAGCTCAGATCTCCACAGAAGCAGAATAAATTGCAGCAGCGATGGCCTCTCGAGAAGCAGTATGGCTGAGGAAGTTACTTGTGGGATTATTTGGGCAAGCCATGAATCCTACAATTATTCATTGTGATAATCAGAGTTCCATCAAACTCTCGGTGAATCCAATTTTCCATGATAGATCCAAGCATTTTGAAATTCCTTACCATTATGTAAGAGATATGGTAGAAAGGAATTCTGTAAAATTGGAATACATTTGTACTGCAGATCAGACAGTAGACATACTCACCAAACCTTTATCTAGAGTAAAGATAGAACATTTCAGAAAGAGACTTGGTATGGTTGAGTTGTAATTCATTTGTACTCTTTTGATTATTAATTAAATAATTTTATTTTTGTCAGGCTATTGACTGTTATGGGCTCCACCATGTGTAATCATTATTTAAGAGGTGATGATCTCTGAAATAATGAATACTTGTGTAAAAGGCATTATGAGAGATGATGATCTCTTAGATAATGTACTAAACAGTAGATTTTACTATAAGATCCAGATGAGTTTTAGATCGTCTTGTGACACTGACATTGCTATGTTCATGGGTCACAAATTGGATAAAGGAAGAATTTTAGAAATTCTTCGGGTTTATCCTGTATTCTAGTAGATCTTAAATTCAAGATCTCGTTGTGATATAGAAATACCAGTTTCTATGAGTCACAACATGTATCTTATCACTAGCAGCAGTGATTTGTCATATCACAAGTTTATTAATATGACTTTGTATCATGTGTTCTATGATACTACATACTAAGAAGAGATAGACATATATAGAGTATTAATTCTTGCTTAACATTTGTATTGATGTTGCTAGATATGATATCTCTCTATAGGATTATCAGTTTAAGAGGGAGTGTTAAGAACGTAACCTGGATAATTCTACAGGTCTGTTAGCACATGTCGTACCTTCTTTTATGGATAATATATATCCAATGATTGGCAAGTAATACATTTATATCTTTCCTAGAGGTGCTGGCGATTTCCAAATAGGTGTTCTTGTTTTGCATTTAACTAAACTAATGTTTAGTTTTGTTAATTCTAAACATAATCCTTGAAATCGCCGATTTAGGGATAATATTGTTTTATTGCCAAAACTAAGGGTCATGTCCCTTGAGGGACATACCCTCTAGATCGAATATATGTAGGGTTGAGAATGTAGTTTGGAGAACACACATACACCGCAGTCTGATTCTCCAAGCATTCTCCTTCCAACGAAGATATAACTAGAGATATTCTCCATCACTCAAGATTGAGAATAGAAGACTGTACATGCAGTAAAACATCAGTTATATCAGCAACAATAAAATCTGAATACACATATTGTGTTAAAGATCATTCTCAGCATCTTGGAACTTCACTATAAGTCTGATTCAAGATAAAAACTTGCAGAAGTTTACACAATTTCCATGCTATGATGAGACAATGGTGGGATAGTGCTCCCAAGGAGAAAGGAACAGAGATGTTTCAGTTTCATAAGAAATGCAGTTTGTCAAGGCAAAAGTCAAAATCTGGAATTCAAGTGTTCTCAAGAATATATTTTCAAGAGTATATTAAGGAGTTAGCAAATATTAGTGAATATATTATCTCTCATGGTCTTAACTCTCATACATACTCAAAGCAGAAACAATTGCAAGTAGATTGGGAAGAACTATGTAAATGAGAGGAGGAATATTGGAGACAAATATCTTGGGAGTTGTGGCTGAAAGATGAGGACAGGAACATAGTTTTTTCACATGACAGCCAAGCAGAAAAGAGCATCTAATACCATCTTATCCATTAAAGAAGCTGAAACAGGTAATGATTTATTAGATGTGAATATCATCCAAGAGGAGGGAGTCAAAATTTTCAAAAATCTTTTTGCTCCACCTTCTTCTCCTCCCCCTTTGGAAGCCCAAAAAAGTATGCTTATTGATGTCATACCTCTATTCATCTTAGATCAAGATAATCATGACCTGCTGGCCCCTTTTTCCATGGGGGAAAATTCACAAGGTTATTTTCTCCCTTCCACCTGATAAAGCCCCCAATCTGGATGAATTCATTGCCTTATTCTTTCATAAGGCTGGGGGTGTTATTTGGTTTGGCCTTCTAGCAGCTCTAGAGTAATCAAGGAGAAATGGTTCAATGCTTAGAACTTTTAACACTACCAACATTGTAATCATCCCAAAAAGTAGAGATCCTAAAACTTTTACAGTTTTTTGTGCCATTTCACTTTGCAATACAATTTACAAGATTTTCATTAAAGCCATGTATGGAGGCTCCAAAAACTCATGCCTAAAATCATTTCAGCTGAGCAAGGGGGATTTGTCCCAGAGAGAGAAACAATTGAGGGAGCTTTAGGGGCACACAAGGTATTACACTCTATAAACACCATCAAAACTCCAACATTTGTTGTTAAAATAGACATAATAAAAGCATACGATAGGCTTAACTAGACTTTTCTAATGAAAGTTCTTAAGTGGACTTCTTTGTTATTGTTAATGGGGTCCCAACTGGGTTCTTTTAAGTGTCTCAAGGTGTCAAACAAGGTGACCCACTATCCCTTTCTTTGTTTATAGTAATGGCTGAAGCATTTAGTAGGAGTGTCAAAGTCAATCATAATCAAGGGCTTTGGCTGGGGGTTCAAATTCAAGGAACTTTGTTTCCATCACACACTTCTTATTGTGGATTATACTCTATTATTTGGTAAGTCAAGCTATGCTCCATGGAGTTTCCGGGATGGGAATGTTTTGGGGGATGGGGACGTGTATTCGATACGGGGATGGGTCAAAGCCAAAGTTTAGGGAATGAGACCTCAGGGGATGACGATTAAAAACATAGGGAATTTTTTATATATAGAGAGACAAAATTCAAGTATGCTATCATAACATTGATAAACCATTCACCATAGACATTTTAGAAGATCAATACATGGAAAATTATCAAATGTCAAATACTAAGTACTTCCATTATAACAATATCACATACATATATAGCAAAAATCAAAATTCCTAAAGACTCCAAGTGTTATGCATGAAATCAGAATGGAATAAAGAGAAGTCCAACTAAAATAGTAAGTAGTAAATACTAAATGCAATCTTTCCTCACTACTGCCATTATTGTTACTCTATGTTTTTTTTCTTCCTCTTAGCAAGTACGTCATATCTTAAAATAAATAGAAGAGTTAGTGTTTTAGTGGACAATATGGTTTGCATATTTTTATTACGTCTTTAAGACAACTACGGGTCCGCACAAAAAGCAAAAGCTTAGTGTTTTGCCTTTACCCAACTAGTTGGAATAAAGGGGACAACCAACAGTTTTGGGGATGACTAGAGGGGACGGCTACGGTACTGCTGGCCATTCCCAAGTTTCCTGCCCAAAAAAATTTGCCATTTCGGGGACATTTTTGAATTTGGCAAAAAGGGGATAGCTTTGGGGACGGCGAAAATCCATCCCTAAATCCCTGTTTCGTCCTTGGGACATGTACGAGCCCAAAATCATAGGGGACGCGCCCCCGTGGAACACTGAAGTCAAGTGTTGAAGATGCTAAGTACATCAAGAGAACCTTAGATTTGTACATGGCTATCTCGGGTCAAAGAATAAATCTAGACTAGTCCAAGATTTACATTTTCAATACAAACCCAGTAATTACAAAAAAGCTAGTCAATATCTTGGGTTTTGTACAAGAGGAACTCCCTTCTACGTACCTTGACATACCTTTCTTTCTAGGTACCTCTAAATCATTATATTGGAAATCCATTTTTGAAAAAATCAAGAATTGTATTTTTTCCTAGAAAGTGAGATGACTTTCATTATCAGACAAAAATTCTCATCAAATTAGTCTTGGCAGCAATCCAACTATTATTTCTCAGTTCTCAAGCTATGAGTGTAGTTCTAAAACAAATTGAAAAACTTTTAAAAGATTTTCTATGGAAAGGTAATATGATTAGTGAAAAGAAAATTCCTTTGATATCACTTACTAACATGGCTTTGAATAAAGAAGTTGGTGGTGTAGGGCTGCATGATTTATCTAAAATAAATATTGCATTCAGGGGGAAATTGGTTTGGTTAATGTACACTAGACATGATAATAAATGGTGTACACCTTATCTTAAACTTACTAACTTTGACTACTTCTACTCCTAACTATGAATGCAAGGAATCATGGACCACTTGGACTCTACTAAGCGCAGCTTAATCAGAGACTCCACTCATCTAGTGCAAACTTCTAAGGAACACTCAAGTAGTTTTCACATCAACATCTCTTCAATCCCGTAAAATGTATGTAAACTAAAGATTGAATATTAATTAAATTTAAGAGCTTTCATCGACTTACCTCTCAAGGTATTCTTACCATTAGCAGGAGGCTACTGGCCCAAATTTGTTCAAGTCAAGCAAATGAACATCCATAATTACTTTAATTAAACTAAGTTGCTTCAACATGAAAAATAAAATCTATTCCAAGTGAAATATTGAGGAAACCATGCAACACTTCAAAGAAATATTAAGTAATTCCCCATGGAGAGCCAACCATGAACTATCCATTACTTTGAAAGCATTATAGCAACAATTTGATCAAGTCTCTCCTTTAGCTAGTGTACTCAAATCTCCTAATCTAATTCCTTTACTAAATGTCTCACTTTTTAACCCCTTACAAATGAGAAGGCTTTGGCCTTTTATAGATGTTCAACTACAATGGAGGGCCACTATTGGTTGAAGATTAAGGGCTAGGATTGATCTCTGCAAACCCTAATTAGGGTTGCCAAATTTACAACCAATTACATGAGGGAACCAATTCATTGACCAGTAAGAAAATTACAATGATTTTTGCCTCCAATCACAATGATAGAAATTTAATTTGCATTCATTCATAAATTGTTACCTCACTCTCAAATTGCTACTAAATTTGGTGCCTTTACCTCGAATGTGTAGTGGAAATCTGTCTGGTGTGGGGATTTTGGTCTTGTGCTTGGGATACAAACTCAAAGTAGATGGGAATTTTTTCCCAAAAGTGATTAGGTTCCATAAGCCAACAGAAAACTTTCCTAAAGACAAGTAGGTTCCCACTGTTTATGGGAAATTTCCAAACACACAATCCTCTAACTCCACCAAATTTTTTTCAAAATTTCCATGGTTTGGATCCATGCTAAAGAATTCACACTAGATTGTAGGGCAGAATTTTTGGAAATTAATTCCCAAAAGACATTGGATTGCCCAACACTTTGGGAATTTTGGAAAAAACTTGACCTTTCTAAGATCAAAACCTTGTCAATTCACCCATCCCTTAATAATGTTTTAAACAAACTACATTTATACTTCTCGAACTTCGATCATTCCTTAATCTTTTTCTTAAAACTCTCATGTTAGAAATTCAAGGTCGATGGGAAATTGATTCCCAAAGAGGGTCAGATTCCAACCTATAATGGGAATTCCTTAAAACTTCTATGCAATAATCCAGCCAGTTGAGTCATTCCTTCTCCATATTTGCAAGTGTCCTATTTTCTCATTGGTTGTAAAAGTCATTGTAATTTTTTTATTGGACAATGAATTGGTGCCCTCATGTAAATGGTTGTAAATTTGGAAACCCTATTTAAGGTTTGTAGGAATCAATCCTAACCCTTGATCTTTAATTGATCTTGGGCCTTCGTTGTAATTAGACATCTATAAAAGACCAAGGCCTTCTCATTTGTAAGGGGTTAGAAAGTAAGACAATTAACAGAGGAAATAGACTAGGAGATTGGAGTAGGCTACCTAAGGGAGAGACGATCAAATTGTTTGAATAATGGTTTCAAAGTAATAGATATTTCCTTGTTGATTCTTCATGGTGAATTACTTAATGTTGCTTTGAAATGTTGCATTTTTTCCTTAATCTTTCACTTGGAGCAGATTTCTTTTTCATGTTGAAGCAGTTTAGTTTAATGGAAGTAGTTATGGATGTTTACTTGCTTGACTTGAACAAATTCGTGTGAGTAGCCTCTTGCTAATGGTAAGATGCCTTGTGTGGTAAGTCGATGAAAGCTCTTAACTTTAATTGATATTCAATCTTTAGTTTGCATCCATTTTATAGGCTTGGAGAGGAGATATTGATGTGAAAATTATTTGAGTGTTCCTTAGAAGGTTGCACTAAGAGAGTGGAGTTGCTGATTAAGGTGCACCTAGTAGAGTCCAAGTTGTCCACGATCCCTTGCATTCATAGTTCGAAGTAGAAGTACTTGAAGTTAGTAAGTTTAAGTTTAAGTTGAAGTTGGAAAATTAAAGCTATATTTCATTTCACATTGCGAAGCTAAATCTTTAGAAGTGCAAGCAGTTGATGTCCACTGAATGAATAGCATAAGTCCCCTAAGTGATTACCAATAAATCATATTATGTCACTGAGCAAGTATTCACAGCTAATGAAACCTTCTCAAGTCATTTCATGATCTTACTTTGCAAGCTTAGCATGATAGATGACCTTATGTCAAGAGAGGGTTGAATATTTGGTGTTTTACTTAGAAACATTGAGTGTTTAATTCTGCATGTTGTAGTGGAACAAAACTCACATAAAAAATACGTTGTTTCATCTCTTATAACCTATCATAACAATCAACTAGAAAATATAAACTGAGAATCCTGCAAGATACAAATGCTTCTCCAAAGGAATGTACATCTCATACCATGTTGAAATATAACTCTCTTTATTACCAATCATTCAATCCCTTGTTGTTTTTTTTCATAAATATATTCAATTCATCAATTTGTGAGCCAAAATAGAAATTGTATGCATTGTTCACAATGCAGTGAAGCTGACAAGTACCATGCTGTTTTTGCGAAAAAAATTGCTCACATTTATTGGATCCACATCGATCATGTTTCCACTACTCGACTCTGTTAAAAGTACAATCTGTAAGCTTATCGCATAGAAACAAATTTACAAACCTGCTGTACCAAATGGTATCAACATTATCAAAACTGAAAATATGATTTTCAACCTCTTTCAAAATGCATTTCTCATCATCCTGTAGTAAATAACTGTCAATGTTCACTTTCCAAATTTGAAAATGACTATTTTTAGCACTGACCTTTATGCCATCCGTTCCTAGCTTCACTCAAAATACTATTGGTGGAAATGGACTTATGCTTATAGCTTCATATACAGCGATGAATTCTTGAGACAATTGATTCTTCCTAACAAAATTACTTGCATAGAGCATATCATCACCTCATTTTCATCAAAACCAATCAGTATAATGCTATTTGAACTTATGTAGTCCTCATTATCTTTGTCTTGTTTGAGAATCTCCTCATGCCCATCTTCTTCTAACATTGAGAGATCATTAATCATTGTTGTCCTGTGACTATGACTAGTCTGAAACCTGCCTTTAGAATGTTACTACAACTACTTCATTTTCTGCAAATAGAATTATTCATGACTGTGATTCCTTGCTGGTCTTTTAGCTATTCATTTTCATCATTTAAATAACAAAAGTTGGAAACATTGTGCATTGTTTTGTCCTTGAAATATAAGATTGCATGAAATGAAATACAAAAAATTCAAAGACAATAGATAACAAAAGAAGTTATCATGGGAAAAGGCCTCCAATTTGAGGGAAACAACCCAACCCATTAGACAGTGCCTTTATTCAAAATCTCATAAATCAATTACATATTTGGTGCTTATGATTGAGTTTGACACATCCAATCAATCGATAAGCCTGAAAAATACTTTTGTCAGATTTCCTCAACTTCTAATATATATAAACAAACATATAAAATGCTTATAAAATGTCTCTCTCAAAATACTAGACAATAGATTTCTGATATTGACACAGACCAGAAAACTACAACATGCCTCTGATCAAGAAGAGATCACTAGAATTTACGCAAACTAGAACATATATCTCCACACTAATTCTTTCCTTTACAACAATATCCAAAAATGAGCAAACCACGATACAATAAGTCAAAAAATTCCAACAATTACAACAAGAGAGTAATCATTCATACATCTAGGAGACTCCATGAAGACGATACAAAAATGATGGTTACAAAGCCAAGTGGCATCACCAATAAATGAATGGACACATTCATAAAAGGATCATCGGCAATAGTAAATGAAGGGTCGATGCAAAAAGGAAAATGTTGAGCTTCAAACTTAAACCACCGACATTGACATCATGCGACGGGAGTAGCACAAGATATGTCCATAATGCCACGGGGACCATAATGGTGCCATGTCATCGATATCAGATAGTAACATAGATGCCAAGTCATCATATGAAAACAATGGAAGAGAAGGACTCGGATAATATGAAAAATAGAGAACTCTTGCACAAACGAGAGAGAGAGAGAGAGAGAGAGCAAAAAAACAACAACAACATATATAGGAAGAGAACATGATATCATGAGCAGATTATTCCAAATCAAGATGCATAGGCAAATTTTGAGAACTTTACTGCAAGTGATTGAAGGTATGTAGTCTCTAGCTTATTTTAGAAGTAACAAAACTTTACTCTTGAAAGTGGCTTGGTGAGAATGTTCACAGTTTGCTCCTCTGTAGAAATGTACTTGAGCTCAATTCTTTCCTTTGAACCATATCTCTTAATAATGATATTTAATTTCCACATGTTTGGTTCTATCATGAACAACTTGATTAATCGAAAGCTTTACACAACTTTGGTTATCACAAAGAATCACTATAGGTTCCAAAGGCTGCCCAATCAAACCTACAAGCTATTTTCGAAGCCACACAACTTCTCTTGTAGCCACATAAGCTGCAACATATTATGCTTTAGCTGTACTTGAGAAACACAAGATTCTTTCTTGTTGCACCAGGAAATGATAGTTGAACCTAGGCTGAAACAATATTCAAATGATTCGGGGGATATTTTTATCAAAAATTTAAGTATCTCCAAAACTCCAATAATCAGCATTATGTTAAAGTTCTCGAAATTCTGAATCCAATGCAATTCGAACAGATGAAAATGGAGTCCGTATGCAAAAGTTATGGCCAGTCAAAGTTTGGTCAAACTAGGTACAGAGGTCGCCAAAAGGTGAAAAAATTTATTCTCAAAAGTGGTCAACAATGGATTTCAAATGAAAGAGCTCGTCGAGATCTTTCCAACAAGATTCATTTCGTCAAAATCGGAGTTCGTATGTGAAAGTTGCAACAGTTTGAATTTGTTAGAAAAAAAGGGGACCCTAATGACGTTAGCATGACATCATCGTGATAGCTGGAAGTCAGTTGGCAGAAAAAAATACTTCTATGAGGTTTGAACTTGTGACCACCAACTCCCAAAACCAAGCTGGTGGCCATTGCACCACCGATTACATTTAGAATTATGTTGGGCGACATTTTATTTAAACTTAACAATGCCGCCAGTCCATTTAAAGCTGGCAGCCAGCAGGGTTGGAACCCACAACTGGCGGCTTACCAAAAATCTTAACTGTCGTCGTGGTATTTTAGCACTTAATGATGAATCTTTGGCATGTTCTATTTAAATTTGAACCAATCCGCCAACCTTATTAAGGTTATTTGTTATGATTTGTACCTCAAATTGGTTATAAAGTCAAAGGTAAAAATGGCTGAAGGAGGTTATTACGAATAAGGATCAGTTAAAGGTCCTATTCTTATATTATTTTGTTATAGCCTTATTTTGGCTAATTTTTTGTATAAAAAGGGGGTTAGGGGCCTTTCTAGGGAGGAGGAAAATGATTAAAATATTCTAAAATTTGGATATTTTTCTATGAGGACATTTTTTCAGTCTCGTACATCAGAGTGATGCTGTTGTACTTTTGAGGGAGTGATTTGTAACACTGTACCTAATTTTGGAGTTAATCGGATCGGTCCCCCTATTGGAGCAGGACCCAGAGACAGTGTCCATACCGGACGAACTTCGAGATCAAATGTGTTGTGTCCCTCTCTCTCATTTCTCATTCTGTCATTTAATTTTGTGTTTTTCTTTCTTTTCAATTACGTTAATTTGATTCATTAAAAGTTTTAAATTAACTTTATGCAATCAATTAGCATTCCTCTGTAATAGTCCTAGATCCTAATTAGATCAAATTTGGTATCAGAGCTATTGTGTGACTAGTATTGCAGATTTGAATGCTAACAAGATCCAAGATTGAGAAAGGCGAAGGAAAGCTCAAGGAATACAATCCCAAGATCAGAAAATGAAGGACTAAGCCATCATCATAAATGGCAGACGAAGGTGGTGGACAAGTTTTTCAAGATAAGAGTATTCGAAAGACTCTTTAGAATTTGCAAACAGTGGTAGAAGTTTTGGTATAGGAAAGAGAAGAAAAGATGCGAAGATGTGCAGCTCGGAAGGACAAAGGGAAAAAGAAAGGAGGCGATCTTGATCCTCCAAACACACCTTCCTCTTCTCCGTCTTCTCCGTCTTCTCCTTCTTCTACCCATTCTGAGTCTTCTAATATTTTTAAGGTTGGACATAAGCCTCGAATCAAGCTGGATGTAAAGTTTGACTTACCACAGTATTGTGAGGAGTTAAATGCCAAAAAATTAGATGATTGGATTCAGCAAGTAGAAGTCTATTGTAGAGTTCAAAACCTTGTAGATGATGTTGATAGAATTCAGTTAGCCACTCTTCGGTTAGGTGGTGTAGCTTTAACTTGGTGGGAGAGTAGGATTCAGGATGAAACTTCACAGTCAAAATTTGTTAGTGCTTTGAAGAAGCAATTCTACCCCTTGGGCGATATGCAGTAGTTAATGATGAACTGGCAACATTTTAGGCAAGGGAAAGGTCAAACTGTCCAGGATTACACCCATGAATTTCATAAGAAGGCTATTTCATTAAATTTCCCATTGTATACCCATGACACTTTACTCAAGTATATAGGTGGTCTTTACTCTTACCTAAGGCGTTCTATTCTTGTCTCAAATCCTTGTAATTTGGATGAGGTATGTGTCTAGGAAACACATTTAGAGTCAAGAAGTAAGGGTACTTTCATTGATAAGTCTGATAGAAAGCCATCTAAGTCTGAGGAAAAGTCCAAAGGCAAAGAGAAGGGTAAAAAGACAGCTACAATAAAGAAAGAGGGTGAGAAACCCACATGCTCACATTGCAAGAAAGAAGGGCATGATGATTCCAAGTGTTGGAAGCTGCATCCTGAAAAGAGGCCGAAGCGATTTGGTGGAAATAAAGGAAAACAAAAGACTGTTGTTGTAGTTCAACAGGATCTTGGATCTGACTTCAGAGATGAAACAAGGATTGTTGCAATCGGGATCCAAGGTAAGGGAAAAGGTATATCTCTCTCATCAGCTACAAATTCTTCTAGCATAAGTGTAATTGCAAGTAAAGAATCTTCTCCTAAGAATGATAAGAAAGGGAATGAATTATTTCACATCCGAGTTGTTATCAAGCATACTAAGGTTGATACATTATTTGATACGGGTTCTCAAGTTAATTTGATATCTGAGGAAGTTGTTAAAAAGCTTAATTTGACTACAACGCCTCATCCAAAACCATATCCTCTTGGATGGGTTTGCGATGATGCATAGTTACAGGTAACTAAACAATGCAAGTTAAGATTTGGGATCACTGCAAACTTTGTGGATGATGTAGAAGCTGATGTAGTCCCTTTAGATATTTGTGGTCTTGTACTTGGGAGTCCCTATTTGTATGATCGGCAGGCTATCTTCTATATGGGGGAAAATAAGTATCATCTTTATAAAGATAAGATTGAATACATTGTACGGGCACATAAAACAAAGACTAATCTGGCCCTAGTTAATGCTGGTCAAATGAAAAGGTTAGTCAACTCTAGTAATAATTTTGTGTTGATGATTGTAAAAATCAAAGAAGATGAAACCTCTAAGGCATTTAAAGGATGTGATCCAAAACATAAAACTGAATTGGTCAAAGTTGTTTCCGCTTATAATGACTTATTTCAGGAACCGAAAGGATTACCTCCTAAGAGAGAGATACAACATGAGATTTAGTTGCAGCAAGATGTGTCACTTCCTAATATCGGCATGTACCGTGTATCGATCTTGCAGAATGAAGAAATCAAGAACCAAGTTCAGGAGCTAGTCGAGAAAGGAGTTATCCGTCCTAGTACTTCTCCTTGTGGTTCTCCAATTGTGTTGGTTCCATAGAAAGATGAGACTTGGAGAATGTGCATTGACTACAGGGCTCTGAACAAGATAACGGTAAAGAACAGCTACCCTCTTCCTAGATTGATGATTTATTTGATCAGTTCATCTCTCATTTCTTATTCTGTCATTTAATTTTGTGTTGTTTTTCTTTTCAATTACGTTAATTTGATTCATTAAAAGTTTTAAATTAACTTTATGTAATCAGTTAGCATTCCTCTATAATAGTCCTAGATCCTAATCAAATCACCAAAAGTTATCTTCCTGTCGGGTACACAACCTGCCCAATATAAATCAGAGAACCCTCACAAATTCATCTCTACACATGAAGAACATTTTAAAATATATCCCACTGTACTACAAACATATCTCAACACATGTTTGGCTACCACAAGGTGAATTTGTCTTGGTTCACACATGAACTGTCTCAAGGTGTTAATAACATAACATATATCAGACCGTGGGTTAACTAAATACATTAAAGATCCAATTAATTGCTTGTACATAATAAGATCAACTAAATCTGAAGTGGCTGCAACCTCATATAACTTTTTCAGATTAGCTTGCATAGGAGTCACCATAGACTTACAATCTAACATATCGAATCTCTTCAAAGTATCAATAGCATATTTTTCTTGACTCAATATAATTTCATTTTGCCTTTGCCACACCTCAAGCCCAAGGAAATAGTGCATGAGACCAAGATATTTCATTTCAAATTCAAAAGTTAGCTCCTTACACTTAATAATGCAGTCATCATTACCAGTGAGAAATAAATCATCAACATACAACACTAATATCAACACTTTGTCATCACATGCCTTGAAATATAAATTTGCATCAACATCATCCTTTAGGAAGCCCAAGCTCAAAAGATAATGAACAATCCTCTCATATCAAGCATTGGGAGCTTGTTTAAGAGCATGCAAAGCCTTTTTCAGCCTGTACACATGTGAGTCTTTGTCATGAAATATAAAACCCTCTAGTTGTTCAATGTATACATCCTCTTCAATTATGTCATTTAAGAATGTTGTTTCCACATCCATTTGATGAAGTCTCCAATCCTTAATTGTTGCAAGAACTATGATAGTTCTCATAGAAGTGTAATGTGCTATAGATACAAAAGTCTCTCCATAGTCTATGCCTTCCTTTATTGAGAATCCTTTAGCTACAAATCTAGCTTTATATTTTCTATACTTCCATCAACTGCATGTTTAATTTTGAACAACCACTTACAAGAAATGCCAGATTTACCTTGAGGCCTAGGAACAATGACCCACACATCATTTTTGATGATGGATTGATAATTCTCCATCATGGCATCCTTCTACACTTGCTATTCTGAAGCTTGTTCAAAATTAGAAGGCTTGGATGCTATAATGCGACTCATCTAAGCTACATATCTTGCACACTTATGAGGCTTGTTGCTTTCTCTGAAAGTGCCATGAGGGGCTGCATATTTTTCTGCCTCTTCCATAGTATGCCTGGTCCCCAATGGACTTTTCTTATTAGCTGAAATACTTTTTGGACCTACAAAAGTATTTATAGGGTCAAAATTGGATCAACAAGATCGTCAAAGCCTTCTAAATTTGTATTCTCCCTTTGAATCTCTGAAGGTTAATCGGGATCAACCATATCCATGTCTTGAGGAGGCTCATAATCTTCTCTAGCACTTTCCATATAAGACTCTTAAGATTTCTTGCAAGCTATGTCATCATTGAAAGAGACAAACCCTTCAATTTTCTTTTGACTTGAAATGTAAATTTTGTATGCTTTTGAAGATTGATGCTCATTTTCCTTGAAGGTTCTTTTTACCTAAATTTCACTCGCGTTTTAGTTAAATAGAAGAATTTTGATTTCGTACAAATCAGAATCGTCACATTTAGTAAAGAAATAACATTACACAAAATTGCTTTTACAAGCTTTTTCTGAAAATGTAATATTTTTTTCATGAAAGTATTGTACAAATGCTCCACACAAGCCTTGAAACTAGCTATAAGGAATTCAATGTCTTCTGAATTCAAAATATGCATATACATGTGTAAAATGAAAGAAAACATTTGAAAAAGGACCAATCATTGCCTGAATGACTGGTAGGTGTTGATAGGTTCTAGATTTTGCGTTCTTGGTACCCCACATCTTGAATCCTCATTTCCTTGAGTCCTAAAAGTGAAACCACAAGTTAGATCCAATGGATCTAAGCAATGAATGGACCTAATTCATACATTTTCCCTACACATACATACATAACTTAAAATCAAAATACAATGATTTATCTCTAACTAGTTTTCTTGATATACAGTGACAAGTATCTTTGATTAGCAAGTGGATTTAAATGTGGCTCCCACAGGGGTTTGAGCCCAACTTGCTAACAAGAGACATGGATAAATATGCCAAATTAATCAATAATAGTGCCAAAAAAATGAGTATGATTGTGGATCCTTTTTGTTTTGACAAAGCAAGTTGGCACAAGATCAAACAGTCAAATATGAATTAGAATGACTCAAGAAAACTTTTTACATTACCATTTGAGTCAAATGAATGCAAGCATGATCAAAGAAATGGAACGACCACATAAACAAAAATAGAGCAGCTGGAAGGAACAATAATGCAAGTGACTTTCAAGCTAATAAACAACAAGGGAATCATGGTTGCATTCAAGAACACAATTAATAATTGAATGAGCAATCATTATCTATTGTGAGAGTTCCAAATGTAGACATCCAATTTGCATCAGCATGAAGATAAACTGTTCTCATGGAATTTTCAGCTATAGGAGTCAAAGAAATGCTAGCCTAAGTCATCATAGGTCCGAATTAGAGTCACATTGAAGGAGGAAGTCAAGGGACAAATCTTAGACATGGAGGAGTTGATCATCACAACTTGAAAACTGTAAGACACGACTTCTATCCTAGAGCATGAGATAGGGACTATTGTAAAGATAGTGATATCTACAAGGAGTGCTTAGACACAATGATTACAATGCAAAAAGCAGTGAACATCCACTATCACAGTGCTTCACTCTGAAATGGTTATCCAATTAGTAGTAAAGACAACATAGATGAAAACGTGAGAGAGAGAGAGAGAGAGGGAAACAATGTTATTGTGTGCCAAGAACTGCACATTTATTGATAGGCAAGCATTCATACAGATTGGAGGTATTATCAGACCGAAAAAAGTTCATCTTTGCATAGTTCTAAAGCCATATAAGACAAACAGGCAATAGTGATTGACCAATTAGTAGTATATTGGCTTTTCACAAGAGGAATATTAGGTAAAGGATTGGGTTGATTAGAGGGAGTCATTTGCATAATCATACAGTGTTATCAAAAACACCATTTCCCTTTTATTACAACTTCATAGATCAGAGTCATTTGATACAATCTGTATAGTAAGATCATTTGCACAAGAGGAATATGAAAGCTCACGATATGGAGAAAAAAGTAGAGTCGTCATTTAAACCAAGGAAGACACAATACTTGAGCATTTTTGATAAGGGACACCATTTTGTTGAGGATTATGAGGGGCACAAAAGTCACTCTCAACCCCAACTCACAAAAAAAGTTATGAAATATACCAAAAACATATACTCCCTCATTATTGGACCTTAGATACTTTATCTTCTTGTTAGATAGACTTTCGACAAGCGCTTTAATTCTTTAAATCTGGACAAAAGTCATCAATGAAGGTAATGTAATACCAAAAACCACTAAGGGAAGTAATTGACGTAGGATCACGCAAATCAGGATGAATTAACTATAGAATTTCCTTTGCTTTACTTTCACTACTATGAAGAGTACTTTTAATGTTCTTACCTAGAGCACACCCCTTGTAGAAACCTTCATGGTTTTTGTTCAGCTGTGGAAGACCAACTTGTTGAAAAAATTTATTCAATTGTATATTGTCATTGATGTTACACAAATGTTACATTCTAACAGAGCACTGCTAGTAGTAAAAAAGTTCAAAAGACTCCAGTATCAATGAGTAGAAGTTCAAAAGAAACAAAGTTCAATGATCCAGTGTAAACCGAGTTAGGTCGGTCAATGAAGGATTCCTGTGTAAACCGAGTCAAGTCAGTTACCAAAGGAGTTCAGTGTTAATCGAGTCAAGTTGCTTACCAAAGGAACTCAGTGTTAACTGAGTGACTCAGTTTCAATATCATTGGAACTTGTAGAATCATGAGCTAATGCCTAAATAAGATGGGCTGAAAGCTTGTAAAGACTGTCATGATGAACACCAATCTCACAAATTGATTGAATGTTGGTGCTCTTCTATCATGCAAGAATTTTTCCATCAAAGAAAGCAATGTGATAACCCTTGTCTTCTAACGCTGCATTAGAAATCAGATTTCTCTTAATGCTAGGAACAAAAAGATCATCAAAAAAGTGAAGAGGAATTCTGGAATCCAATTGGAAGGAAGTAGAACCAACACCCTTCATGGAATAACATGCATCATCACCAATGATAACTTGTACAAAGACTGTTATAACCCCCGACTATATATTGTAACATCGTAGAGATTACTAACAAAGAGCAATTTTGTTGCCCAAGCCCTTACATGAAAAACTCTAGTGAAACAGAAAAAATATTCAAGTTTTATAATAAATATACCAAATGAACTCCATAAACTTTCTTTTATAACATTCTCAAGAGGTTCTTCTCTCTTCAATAATCCATGAGGGATAAAATAAATCACCTTTTTGGTCTTCTAAATATCAAAGACTTCATTCTTTTAAACATATTAATTTTCTCTTCTACTTAAGATGTCAAATGACTCCTTTTTTAAAACAATGTTGCGTTACTTTGCCTAGGGGTACAAGTCGCTTGTAATATAGTGAGCATATAAGAGGCATAGTTAACTATATATATATATATATATATTAAGATTCCCCTAACATCCACTGAATCAAATATCAAAATAAGAAAAAATTATAACACTTTCACTACCCAATACCACTTGGAGACACTTAGGGTTCGATTTGCAATTGAGAGGGGTTATAAGGAGATAGAAGCTTCATTCTAAGATCATCTTTTATATTTGACAACTTGTTTATGAATTTTCTTTGAATGGGTGATTTTTAGTCTGGGACACAAGCCCCGGTTCATTGTCCCTGATGAATCTCTTCTTCTGACCTACTGTAATTTTATATTTTTAAATCTGTTTTCTTGTTTATTTATGTTTTCTTGCAGAACTAGACAGAAGTGTAGAAAGGTTTGTTTGTTTTTTATGGTTTTATAACATAGAAAGGAATAGGGAACAACAACCATGAAACAACACTGAAATAAATAAGTATTTAGTAAAAATCAGAATTATTGCAAATCGTACCAGGCAGATTTGTCTGAATTATAGAGCCAAGCAATAAATCCAATGCATTTCCCAAAGCTTACATACAAATTTGATGTCAAACTGGAAGGTGAAGATTGATCTTGAATCCAGCATACATTCGGAGGTGAATACAAGCAATACTCTATACACCACGTGGTGTATCTGCTGCAAATGGCATCCCACAGGCTGCGATGAACCACGTCCCAACTAGAAAGATGATATGCCATGCTGAAACCCCAATGAGAATTGATGCCTCTGTCCTTAATCACCACGCATAATGCCTAAGAGATTCGGTGCCAAAGATTGCTGAGGGCTACGTCCCAGCCAATCACTAACTTGGGGTTTGCGTCCCAGACTGGAAATCGCCCATTTAGAGAAAATTCATAAACAAGTTGTCAAATATGCAAAAGATGATCTTAGAATGAAGCTTCTAACTCCTTATAACCTCTCTCAATTGCAAATTGAACCCTAAGTGTCTCCAAGTGGCATTGGGTAGTGAAAGTGTTATAATTTCTTATTTTAAAGTCGTCATGTTACTAGAAAATGACCTTTTTCCTCATAGACAGAAATCTGTTCACTGAATTGCCCTAAGACCAAAGAGAAAGCTTTAGAGAATTTCGAGACCTTTCCAACGAGCTATCACACCATAGGATGCACATCCAGATGAGGCCAAAAACCCCTCATTGCTCCAAAATGGCTAATAACTTAGCCTTATTTAATTATTAAATGCTAACTTAGGAAATATTAAAAATATAACCCAAATAGCCACAAAGTGCCCAACTGACATCACAAACCATAAAATCATCCTGTCACCTGTCTGAGACTGAAGTCGGAAATCAAGGATCCACTAGCAGTCTCATCCCTAAAATCTAGGGATGCTCCTAAAATTTAGGAAACAAGCCCTATCCCTCTGAAACTGAACCCAAAGAGTAATCTCATGGAGACCCAACCCTGGGCCAGATCATACCTCCTAAAAAGTAGGAACTGCCTCCTAAAAACAAGGAACATCTCCCAACTAATCAATAACTGCCAGAACATCAAGTCCCCAACACTGAATAACCATATTGGGTCTCTATCCAACCCTGTCAGCCTACAAGACCCCATAATAAGCTGACTCACATGTCTCTGCTAGATTGAGCTAAAAGAGGGGACATGACAGTCCTCCCCTCTCGAAGATGCTTGCCCACAAGCAATACAACACTAATCATCCACTATCCCAAGCAATCCAAATACAAAGCACTGATCAACCCCAAACCTGTAGTGTCTCGTCAGGACAAACATACTCCCCACTATAAGGTGTAGAAGTGAAGTAGATCACATCGTCATAGTAGAGTATCCACCCCTAAATACCCTCGCGCCCAAGAATCCAAACAAATGGCCATCTTGCCCTCCTGTCAAAATTCAAACCAGTAGCCGGTCCAAAAACAGTCTTGTTATGCAACCTGTCCCAAACCTCATACAATCTCTGTGGCAAATCTAAGGCACCCACTCCTGTGTGTTGGGATATTGAGGGACATGGGGTTATGATCAAATCACTATTACTATTTGAGTCCTGATCAGTAATCATACTCCTAGCTGATCCACCCTGAGACGGAAGTGGGCATGCCTTGAGCATGATCTTCCTTCTCCCCACCATAAACTCCAATTGTCTCTTCCTGAAATCTTGGCTGTATCTCCCCATGTCTTGCAACTACTATACACCCAAAACTACATCAGTGCCCCCTAGATCACACATGTAAAAGTCATCTATCAAGGTGTATCCCTTCATGCCTATGCTCAACTATGGGATACCCTTGACGCATTGCAGAGTAAGACCATTGGCCATAGTCACATCCATTCCTAGAAAATTCTGTGTTTGCAGACCACATCAGTCTACCATTCTTGTATTTATAAAATTGTGTAGACCCACTATCCACCAAACAATACACAATATGCCCATGGATCATACCCGAGATGTAGAAGAGGTGAATCATCGGTGCACCTGACAACGTAGCCATAGTCCCCTGTGTTGCGACTGCTACCTCAGTATCTTCGAGCTCAATTTGGACACCATCATCTTTGTCATTTATATCCCGAACCTCCTCATCGTCCACATTTGATATGACCTCAATAAGATGTGCCTTTCCTTGCCCAAGGCACCTATGTCTTGGTACCCATGGCTCCTTACAAGAAAAACATAATTTCCTCCTTAGTTTATTTCTAGAATCCAGGTCTACTTTGGGAGGTGGAGGTGGCGTGTCCTTAGTGTGTAAAGGAGGTCTTTGTGGTGCTTGTATATTCCTCGATGGTTTCTTATCAGTCTGATAAGAGGTAAGAGTGGTGTCCAATCTCAATGTCACATCAATAGCATCCTCAAGAGTGGTCGGCTGGAAAGCACGAATGAATCCCTTAAGCCTGTCTTGCAATCCCTTAATGAATAGCATCACACTATGCTTTTGTGTCATATCAGGTACCATAACTGCAATGCGCTAGAACTCATTAATATAAGCTTCTGCATGACCAATTTGTCTCAGATGAGCCAACTCTCTATAGTAAAGTTCTGTATCCTTACAGTCAAACTGTGTAATGAGTTGCTTACTGAACTCAGCATAGGAATGTACTAAGGCGTAATCTTGGGTAACCAATCCATGGTGCCACCAATCATAGGCAATCCCCTCTAGATGCAACACAACAAACTAAATAGCATCTCACTCAAGCATGGGTCGTAATGAAAGATATATATCCAGCTTGTGAACCCAAGCTCGTGCACTTGTATCTTCTGAGCCATTATATGTAGCCAATGCAATCTTCCCAGTAGCTCTATTGAGGTCATAGTTCTGCTACTGTTGTGGTGGTCTATAACCACGATCTCCCCTAAACCTAGTTGTATCTCTACGTTGTGCACAATACTGGGGAAGAGGGAAGACATCCCTAACCTTAGGGGGTAGAGCTCTCCACTTAGCTGTGGCTGCCAAACTCCTGGAACCCTACTTTTGGTGGTTCCACCTGTGTTGGCCGTTTACCTGGTATGAACTGAGGAAGCAATGGTCTATTCATAGTAGGTGTACGATGGCGATGCTGTCTAGAGGAATGGAGCTCCCAACTAAAGAATAGAACTGATGGCTGTGTTGACTACCAACCACTGAAACTGATCTACTTTGCTCGCCTTTGTGTCCACCCATCTCCAAACGCTCCAAGGTATCTTGTAATTTGTCTAAAGCCTGAGCTATCCTGGGCTGAGTAGTGAATAGGGTCCACACCATCTCTCTCTCTTCATCATCCTGATTCCCTGTGTTGCCCACCTGTTCTTCTGCCATAATAGGTTCTTGGTCTATTCCAAACCCTTGCTCAAGTTGAGCTCTCCTGCGCGTACAAAATCTATGTATCTCAGCTCTTGGATCCATAGATTTGTATTCAATCCACCAACTAGTGACTACCCAAATGCTAATATGAATTATTAAAACTTTTGATCCAGTACCCAGATGCCAAAATGATCTATCAAAACTTTTTAGCCAGTACCCAGATGCCGAAATGAATTATCAAAACATTTTATCCAATACCCAGATGCCAAAATGAATTATCAAAACTTTTTAGCCAGTACCCAGATGCTGAAATGAATTATCAAAACTTTCTATCCAATACCCAGATGCTGAAATCTGTTGTGACAATTTCTTACAAACCCTCTAGGCTGGCAGGATGTAAGCTTGGATACCACTGAAAGATCCCTGATGGATCTCTTCTGCTGATCTATTGTAATTTTATATTTTTAAATCTATTTTCCTATTTATTTATGTTTTCTTGCAGAACTAGACAGAAGTGCATAAAGATTTGTTTGTTTTTGATGGTTTTATAACATAGAAAGGAATAGGGAACAACAACCATGAAACAACACTGAAATAAATAAGTATTCAATAAAAATTAGAATTATTGCAAATCGTACCAGACAAATTTATCTGAATTATAGAGCCAAGCAATAAATCCAATGCATTTCCCAAAGCTCACATACAAATTTGATGTCAAACTGGAAGCTAAAGATTGTTCTTGAATCCAACATACATTTGGAGGTGAATACAAGAAATACTCTATACACCACGTGGTGTATCTGCTGCAAATGGGGTCCCACAGGCTGCAATGAACCATGTCGCAACTGGAAAGATGATATGCCATGTTGAAACCCCAATGGGAATTGATGCCTTTGTCCTTAATCACCACGCAAAATGCCTAAGAGATTTGGTGCCAAAGATTGCTAAGGGCTACGTCCTAGCCAATCACTAACCTGGGGTTTGCATCCCAAACTAGAAATTGCCCATTCAGAGCAAATTCATAAACAAGTTGTCAAATATGCAAAAGATGATCTTAGAATGAAGCTTCTAACTCTTTATAACCCCTCTCAATTGCAAATTGAACCCTAAGTGTCTCCAAGTGGCATTGGGTAGTGAAAGTGTTATAATTTCTTATTTTAAAGTCATCATGTTACTAGAAAATGACCTTTTTCCTCATAGACAGAAATATGTTCTCTGAATTGCCCTGAGAACAAAGAGAAATATTTAGAGAATTTCGAGACCTTTCCAACGAGCTATCACACCATAGGATGCACATCCAGATGAGGCCAAAAACCCCTTATTACTCCAAAATGGCTAATAACTTAGCCTTATTTAATTATTAAACGCTAACTTAGGAAATATTAAAAATATAACCCATATAGCCACAAAATGCCCAACTGACATCACAAATCATAAAATCATCCTATCACCTGTCTGTGACTGAAGTCGGAAATCAAGGATCCACTGGCATCCTTAAATCTAGGGATGCTCCTAAAATTTAGGAAACAAGCCCTATCCCACTGAAATTGAACCCAAAGAGTAATCTCATGGAGACCCAACCCTGGGCCAGATCATACCTCCTAAAAAGTAGGAACTGCCTCCTAAAAACAAGGAATGTCTCCCAACTGATCAATAATTGCTAGAACATCAAGTCCCCAACACTGATTAACCATGTTGGGTCTCTATCCAACCCTGTCAGCCTACAAGACCCCATAATACGCTGACTCACATGTCTCTGCTAGATTGAGCTAAAAGAGGGGACATACTATTAAGATTCCCCTAACATCCAAGAATGGCATATTTCATTGCTGGGAAACATAGAGGCTGACCTAGAAGCTAGAGATAGACACTTACTAAAATAATAATTGCTAAAAATAGCAATTGTGTCCAAACACCAAACTGACCCAATCTAAGACACTTACTAAAATAATAATTGCTAAAAATAGCAATTATGTCCAAACACCAAACTGGCCCAATCTAAGATACATTGTAACTTACTCAAAATAGTAAGTGCTAGAAATGGCCACTGCTAAAAATAGGAAGTCTCAAACAAGTTGTTCAAAATTACTCAGAAGGTTTTGTTCATCTTCATTAATCCATCTAAACTCTCACTAGTGCATAAGAATCTCCCAAAAGCCAACACCAATTGCATTATGAAATAACTGTGAAAATGGGGACTTCACAAAATTGGAGGAAGGCTTGTAATGTCACTTGGATCACCTTGTACTTTGCCCTAAATTTAAAGATCCAAACAAAATAAAGAGCATAATATAGTAGAGTTAGAGATATAGTCCCCAGGAATAAGATGAGACAAGTTTGTTCAGTAATCCTGTGAACAAAGTTAGATAGTAAAGCAGATATAACTTATGAAATACAACCAATTCTATGGTTAAGAAATATCTAAATTTACGTAACAAGATTAAACGATTATGTGGGAGTTCAACCATAAGGAGGGTTGATATAGAAGACATGAGTAGGTGCTCCAATATCTTCCACCCTAGGCCCAGGGGTGGAAACTCTGTCCTCCTTGGCCTCATTGGTCTTAACCATTCTTATAAGATGGTGTACATAGTGAGGTTTGTGTGCTATTCTCCTCCATTATGCCATTATCTTTTCCTCTTATGATTGAGGACCTCCTCTAGTTCACTTCAATAAATGATCAATATAGGGTTGGTTCGGGAGACTGCAATAGGGCGCCCCTAAAATGATCCTCAATCCAAGATTCAAGAGCAGGACCTTGTCCTGTTTGGCCTCATGTGGTCCTTAACCATCTTCACGAGGTGGTGTACTTAGTGAGGCATCCTCCTCCATTTCACCTCCTTGAACTCCCTTCCTTCAACATGATCAATTATTACATACAGAAATTCATATTAATAAATGCTTCAATATTTAGATTCAAGCATTCACCGTCTGCATATAATCAGGTGTGTGTATATATATATATATATATATATATGACATAAATACACACATAACTATTTCTTCATACTGCAAAAATTAAATGGATTATAAATAGATATCTCTGCCATTGTTTATGCTGTTCATTCAATGGCTCTTGAATTATATCCTTCGATACATGTATTCTTCTTCCTTGAGATGGAAGAGTCATGATTCTTCCAATATCATATTCCTTGAGCAAGTTGATACATCTGTTCACCTTGCTAGATCACACCTCTTCCTAAATTGTACTCTTTCTTAACATTGATTAAGTTGCACCTTTTGGAGAATAATCACTAACACACTGTTTGTTAATATAATCACTGTGTATTAACCCCAATCACAACATGCATATTGCATTATTTCCTCTGAGAATCTGCTCCTATGTGTCATTGCAGCACCAAGACATATCACTGCAGACTTCATTTCTTGAAATATTTATTTATGGATTGGAGGTCCTCAGAAAATTGTGATCTCTTAGGGATAAGTGAATTGTCTGATATTCATTTAGATATTTCATGTCGGGGACATGACAAGGTCTACATCAGTGGTAAGAGAATAAGGTCTATATTTTTTAAGATACATTCTAAGCCTTAATTGTGAATTATTTAATATTATGATCAGATACAATTTATTGTAATTTTTTTTCTTATAATTGTGTAACTATTATTTTGAGTTATATTTTATTATTTAAAGACAATTAAGAAAATTTTTAAAGGGAACAATACAAATGGTATTAAAGCTGGATTTTGTCAGCCTATGAGTTTATTTTCATGTGCAATAAGTGATAAGAGCCAATGGATACTTTCAAAGAAAACTAAGAAATACTCAAAATTCTAAGCTCAAAGTGACTGAAGCCCTTTAATTCCAAAAAAATAGAAGTAACAATGGTTAGACAGAATGACAAATATGATTATGCAAATGAAATAAATAGAAAATATGATCTTATGATAGACATGATGAGACAAATGTTACAGAAGATTAATATTGGAGAAAATCATGGTGGGTAAACATCCAATCGTATTAAGTAACAATAATGAACACAAATGACACAAAAATCCAGATTGTGTCTGATGGCCACACAGTTATACTGAGCGAGGGGTGGTGAATCAGTATAATAACAATCTTACTTCTCAGAACTTAGTACCATTAGCATAGTAATTTCATAATAACAACATAAGATATAACAATTTTGCTACAGAAGAGCATGGGATTTATGTGGAAACCTTTATGGTAAAAAGCCATGAGAAAATATTGCTTTATATATAAATATCTCTTACAACTTTATAGCAACCCACAAGAGATACCAATCCTGTCAATTTGTAGACACCAACCCCCACAACAAATCATCAACTTAGCTAGAGACACCAATCTTGTAACAAACGAATTTTCATAAAAAATTTTAAACTCCTAATAATCTGATTTAATAAGTAACTGATTCCATTTCACATGACAATGACTTCTTCCAACTGATTATAACTAAAAAGAAACTCTTTGCAATCTAACTGTCTTTCATGTTCAGCTGATTTAACGAGAAACAAAAAGAAATATATATGTATTGCTAACAATTTATCTATTTCTAACTAATAACATATTCAACTGAAAATAAAGTAACGACCAACTTTCCTTAACTAAATTATATCAACTGAAATGCTTATTTAACATAAAAGTAAATGTTTACTCTATCTAGAAATTAAAATGTCTAATTATTCTTCTAAGAGTTAAAAGTATAAGTGTAAAAGAAACATGCAGTAATAACAAAAGAATCCCTTTATCTTGTTGTCCAAGCCTCAGCATTGGTGAGAGGTGAAGCATTGACATAGGCTTAACCTCCCATCCGCGGACCATTACTTATCTCCACACATCCTAACTTAATAGAACGACCCTCCCTACCTCGGGATTGGGCTTGGGATGTTCATAAGCCTAGCCATCCGAGTAATCAAGTGGTTTGAGTGTCCCAACAGTTATTCTCCAAAATAATTGAAGCGTTTGGACAAACAAAAAAGATCACATGTTTGGCACATCTACCCATTTCTACCCTGGCCAAGGATTTCAAACTTGGGTTCGCAAACGCAATCTCCACCACTCGACTTGACAACATAATTCATTTTAGGAGCATGCATGAGCTATTAAAGAATTTGTCTATTATTTAGTTAATCTAATTTCATTCTTGTTTGTGTAGGCTATCTACAACTCGTCACCATTTCAGGCTACCATGCCAGTGATTCCTAGGTGTTAGCAAGTTTTATATCCACTATATTTGCTTTACACCTCTTCACCTTTAATGGCATCATTGCCGGTGAATTCCTCGGTGTTTCAACTTCATGATATTGCTCTCATGTTTGAATGGTGAAATAAAAGAAGGAAGTAAATTTGGGCAGGATCATTTATTCGTAATTAACATTATAGTTTCATTTCCCATTCCATGGTTGACACAAATTTATGGTTAAAGAACAACAGTGACATGGAATAGACCTTATGTATTCCAATTGGGAAACTAAATATAAAAAACATACTCCATTCAGTTTGTATTTAAACTTGCAACAGGATTTAGTTTCTCATAAACATAATGAGTATGGCAAGACACCGACTGGCAAAGTGTTAAGAAAATAAACATTAAACGGATTCAGACATGATTGGCAGAACTCAGTATGCCTTACATGATTAGAACAGATTGATCTTCTTGCTTGCTCCCGTGGCCAGGAAAGATAGTCCCTGTCCTCCTTACGATGATCTCGTGGTTAAAGAAGCTGGAAAGGTTAGATGGAAACGGGAAGAAAATAAGTTACAGAAACTTGTAACAATCTCGGATTCTCCTCAAACATATAGCAGGTGAAGGAAGAGTCACCAATTGCAGAGAGGAATAGGCTATGGTAAAATATGATCATGAGACTCTATACTAAAAAGAAATGGCTTGGCTCTTCAGCTACCATTAATTACAAGAAGCCATTCGAATGCCATTCAAATCGAATTTATAAAAAGAAGAAAAAGGAGGGAAAGAAAACAAGAAGTTCAGTTTTAATTATTATTTTATTATTATTATGCATCCTTATGTACGTTCATGTGTACATATTGATGAAGTGACATTATTAAATTATAAACTTATAATTTATTGATGTCACCTCATGTTTATATATATGTTCATATTTGAGGGTGTATAATAATGATTAAATAATAAATCTTCAAAGGTATGAATTATATTTTTAATTTACATTATTTTAAGTTTTTATTATATTGTTTTTCTAATAGCTCATGTGGTCCTATAATGCAACATGTTGTCAAGTCTCAGTATCCTTATCAGGGCAATCTTAGGTCAAACCTATCGATTTTAGACGACTGGACCAATTGACCATCCCCTTCCGATGATCTCGTTTAGCAATGCTTCCCCTCTCTTCAATCTTCTTCCTGTAATCACCCAAACAAAACATTCTCGCCAAGAGATTAATTCAAAGATATATTAATTGTTAATTCAAAAACCATTGTCAATCATCTAGTGACAGTTATAGATTTCATCAACATCTATAATAACTAACTTATTTCACATGATCAAGAATGAAATAACTCATCATTAGTTGATACAACGTAAATTAACTAACTCGCTTCACATGATCAGAAAAGAATAAATTGATACAAAGTCTATAATTAACTAACTCA
Organism: Cupressus sempervirens; assembly: GCA_028749045.1. NCBI lineage: Eukaryota > Viridiplantae > Streptophyta > Pinopsida > Cupressales > Cupressaceae > Cupressus > Cupressus sempervirens. The sequence continues at coordinate 564,035,207 of CM053783.1, read as the reverse complement.
CTTCACATGATCAGGAAAGAAATAATTTGATACAACGTCTATAATTAACTAACTCACTTCACATGATCAAGAAGAAATAATTCGTTAAATCAATGGCTATGATCAATTTTAAAACTTAGGGCAAAATTTGGGATGTAACAAATCTCTCCTTTAGGAAGCATCGACTTCTTGAACAAAACAAGGTGCCATCCTTAATGTGTCGCTTCTTCAATAGATGATGGACAATCCTATTTCTTCAATTCATATAGATGATGGTTAGAATAGATTTATTTTGAAAAATATGGTGGGAGATGAAAAACTATCGATTTTAGGTGAGTTGAATTTTGAATTGTTATGAAAGAGAAAATATAGGTCAAAAGCCAATTATTTTTTTGATTGATCTAGCTATATATGTCATCTATAACATAATTTGAGATCAAAGGGCAAAATGTTTATTTCCACATTGTTTTGTCGTGGGAACTCGACCCCTAATTTTCAGCATTTTTCAGCAACAAAAAAATCATTCTTAAAAATTAGGAAAATATATCAATTCCTATTCCAAATAATCATTAAAAATAATAATCCTAAAATTCATCCATTTCTACACATTTCATTAGTTTACTTCATTTTCAAATTCTAAATAATAATATCAGTTTTATGTCATTGAAGTTAAATAGTTATACTTTTGTTAGCCTTTTCCTTCATAAAAGGGTGACACAAGTTTGTGCTTTTAGCCAGTAATTAGGCTTATTTCTACACATAACCAATATTATTCCAATGCACTGGGTTGTATGAGCTCACTCACAGACATAGGTATCATGTCTAATGATACTTTGAATAAGTCAAATTCGACACCCAGTTGCTATTGGTAATATCCCAATGCACTGGGTTGTATGAGCTCACTCACAGACATAGGTATCATGTATGATGATACTTTGAATAAGTCAAATTCGACACCCAGTTGCTATTGGTAATATGACCTTTACCTTTTGATCATCCACACGTGAGATTCTTGATGGCCACTTGTGGATGGATTAGTGGGTGTGGAGTCCGAAGCCATATACGAATACAACAAGGGTTTTTTGAATAACATTTACATAGAATAATCTGCTGCTTTGCCTGTTTGATTCCACCTAGGATGGAAACAACAATTCTCGAGTTAAGATTTGTTTCTTGTGTAACACGTGCGCTTGTCAACTTCCCTCTTGAATAACTGACGATGATTTAAATAATTTGAAATGTCTCTCTTAACCAACAGTAAATTGGTTGTTTCAGTCTCTGTGTATTAGACTTCTACCTCATTCTCCTCGGGAAATTTTAAAGGCCGCATTGAACATGGACTTAACAAATGGTCATTTGGGGATCTATTGTCCCATTGGATGTGCTCAAAGAATTTTCCAATAGTTCATCTTGCAATTGAGATTTGTAAAAGGAGGTTTGAGGATCCCATTGTTCCCCCAACACAATTTTGAGAGGCACATAATTTGTTACAAGACTTGTCAAGAGGCCGAAGTAGGTTCTCTCCCCCTCTAACCAATCTCTCTTCCAGAATTCCCTTCAAAAATGGCTAACATTTCCTTATGTTTGTAATTTTTCGACAGTTTATCATGCAACTGAGAATTGCAAAAGGAGGTCTGAGGATCCCATTGGTCACCCAACACAATTTTGAGAGGCACACAATTTGTTACAAGACTTGTCAAGAGGCCAAAGCAGGTTCTCTTAACCTCTAACTAATATATCTTCCAGAATTCCCTTCGAAAATGGCCAACATTTCCTTATGTTTGCACTCCTCATTTTCATCAGATAGTCTTGAATGGATAATCCTGGGCATTGAGTAGTTCATGGAGATTTCTGAATGAATGTGAAGAGTGATTGTTTTTTGTCTCAGAGAGGAAATTTAAGAAGCATTTACTCTTATGCAGACAATTTAGCTGGTCAAAGTTTCCCTCAACAACAATTTCAAGTTCTCACACTTTTCTTCACTAATTGTCTTTATGGAGAATCCGAGACTCCATTTTTAGAGGGTTGCAAGGCCATTTTTATTGAAACAAGGCTGTAACAAACATGCTTTGTACTCGTTCCACTTGTATGATGAATCTCAACAATTCTAACTTCCTATCAATTCTGTCTCCAGCAGTTTGACAATGCCAAAACAATTCATTTGCAATCTCCGCCAATTAGGAGATTAGATTCTCAATTGCTTACTAAAATTCCTTGATTGCCGTATTTTACAAACCAATGCATTAATGGAGTGATCATTTCTAGAAGTGCCAATGTCTTGCAACTCCTATTATTCTCGTGAGCAAAGATGGAATGGAAAGCATTATCTCCAAGTCTAACTAAAAAGACCATCTGCGACTGACTGATAAAATTCAAATATATGTTACTCTAATAAAAATCAATTCACAATAGAACCTTATACATGCACACATGACAAATATTTATTTGAAAACCTTATTTGCCTCAGTATCCAAGCATATTAATTCCACTTCACAATTATTTTATCGAAACTATATGATATTCGTCTTATCTATCTTATAACAGTCTTTAAGTATCCTCTCAAACCCAAACACGGAAAACTAGGTCTTTTATGTTTGCCCAACTTTATAGTTGGGTGGAGATATTTAAGTCTTTGTCTATATTATTCTTGAGTGCATAAAGAGGCCCGACGTTCCAATGGTCCACAACATAAATATATTTTCCCAGCTTAATGCTTTGCCTGCCACAAGTGTCTTGGACCCACAAAGTAAAGTAATGCAAAGCTCTTATTCCAATGGGACTTTAATATCATTCATAATATTGAGCAGACAATTAAAATAGAGGATTTGAGGTCCTTTCCCAATAAGATATTCAAGGGAAACCTTTGTATTTCTATTTTTGTTGAATCAACGATATTATCTCATTCAAACTTATTCTCGATATGAAACATTCACTTCAAAAAACAGCTGTCACTTGGAGCATATTAAAAAAATTGTAGTATGAATATTAAAATATTTGAGCTCAATTCACATTCCAATATAGTATTCAAGAAGTAATAACTCTTTCACCAAATAAAATATGAGCACTAAATACCTCTGTTATATCACATTTTGATTTTTGAAAATTTGGAACAAATGTAGACTTTACTGCAAATCTACCTTATTAATTGGGTTTCCATTTGTTAGCCGACTGGATGGTTCCGGCGGTATTTTGTATTCTGTAGCCGATGGTCTGGCGGTGTTTTTGTATTCTGTAGCCGACGGTCTGGCGGTGTTTCTGTATTTTGTAGCCGATGGTCCGGTGGTGTTTCTGTATTCTGTAGCCGACGTCGTCGGTAAATAGTTTGTAGCGGATAGAATAATTGTGGCCACCGGACTCCTTTGGGAAGGTTCGGCAGTAGTATTTATATCCCATCTGGGATCATTGTAAAGCATCAATCATCTACTATTGCAAATATAATTCTGTTGTTCGTGGTCATTGTCTGTATACGTTCATTTTCTTTACTTGTACGGTAAACATTTGGCGTCGTTGCCTTATGAATCTGGAAGGTGGGAGGAATGAAGATTAATGCCAAATTAGCTTAACAAGGATCGGAATAAGGTTAAGGGAAAAGATGGAATCCGTATTGTGCAAGAGAATTTAATTCTCGCACAGTAAGCCGAATGCCGACGGAGATTTTAGAAGATTGCTGACGGACACCGAAGCGCAGAAGGATTGTTGGAGGAGACTCGGCAGCGGGTGGAATTGGTGGAAGAAGCACGGGAGGAGTTCTTGAACTTGTGTTCGCCAAGGGAGGAAAACTCTGATGGAAGAGCATCAACTTGCACGACTCGCAGTGCCGACGGAGCACGAGCGTGGAGTGACCTCTTCGTCCAGGATAGACTTCCGCGGGAAACAATTTCGGAGGATCCTTCTTCTTCACCAAGGTTCACAGCTATCAACATCTCCGGTGTGGGAGTGTAGACCGCCGGTGTAGGAGTTCAGACTGTTGGTGTGGGAGTGCCGACCGCCAGTGTAGGAGTGCAGACCTCCAATGCTATGGCGGGACCCAAAGAAAAGCTGTCGAAATTTGAAGGTGATGGTACAGCCCACCCCATCTGACATTGTAAAACATGTGAGATGATCTGGCGGGCAAATGGAATCACAGATGCCGATGAATGGGTCAAGCAATTTTTGGCAACCCTACGGGGTGTTGCGATTGATTGGTTTTCGGATACGGATCCACAAAAGCTGGATACCTGGGATAACATTAAAAAGGAGTTCCTAGCGGAATTTAAACTCTTGCGGGATGATAATGAAATCGTAGCGGAGATTTTCAATACCAAGCAGGGGAAGCACGAAACTGTCTGTGTCTATGCCAGGAGATTAAAAGACTTAATAAACAAAATGGAAAGCAAGCCAGCGGACGGATTGCAGAAAAGATGGTTTGTGGACGGCCTACACTCACAGTTGCGGAGGAAATTGAAAATTGTACCACCGTCGTCATATGTCGATGCTTATAACAGAGCACTGAACCTTGAAAGTGCGCACAAGACAAAGAAGAAGAAAACTAGCTCCTCTGACTCTGATGACGACGAATCTGCTGGAGATGATAGCAGCAACGACGAAGGTAGTAGCAAAAAGGTTCATGCCTTATAGAAGGATATGGTTCGAATGATGAAGGAGTTTAAAAATATGCAGAAAGAGCCAAAAGGTAGTGAATTGTGGTGCACGGAATGTAAGATCGACGGTCATACTAAAGGATCGTGTCCGAAGAACCAATTCTGTGACATCTGTCAGATCATGGGACATTTGACAAAAGACTGCCCCTTTAACATGAAAACAAGAGGATCTCTGCAGGTGCTTCTCACACAAGAAGCTTCCCCGTCAGGTGGTAACGGAAACACGAATGCCATCGACGCTATGTCTGGAGGATATAGGAATAATCGGCGTGGACAAAATAACAACAACAATAACAATGCTAATACGAGCAGAAGCAGGATCCAGTATGATGCAAACGGACGACCGATTATTCAGTGCCGAGCATGTAACTTGTGGGGGCATTTTGCGCGGGAATGTCCAACAGCAAATACACCTCAACTATTGTGCCGATGGTGTGGACCCGGCGATCACGATGACTCAAAATGTCCAAAATCCGGAGTGAACTTGATCACTGTTGGAGCGGATGAGGAAGAAGTTCTAGCAATTACGCGGCAACAAGCAAAAGAATACCCAGACCCCGCCGAAGGAAAGAAGAAGTTTGCGACAGCACGGGTGGAGGTTGGAAAAGTATCTCAAGCAGTAACACCTCCGGACACCACTGACACTTCAGCAAGGAATTCCGCAAAACAAAACATAGTACAACAAATTTTGCAAACGGAGGTGCAAGTAAAGGTAAGTGATTTTCTTTTCACCATGCCCCAACTTCGATCTGCTTTTTCAAATATGACAGGAGAATCAAGCCTCCAGAAGGAAAATTCACTGGGAGAATCAAGTCGACAAAAAGAAAAGGAAATTGTTACGAGAGGAGAAGATCAGATGTTGCTGGCGCTGACATCCGGACAGCACCCTGCAATTGTCGAGATGGGGATACTTGGACATGTTCTCACAGACACCATAGTGGACGGAGGGTCCGGCGTAAATGTATTGCTAGAAGAAACTTGGAGGAAACTTGGACAGCCAACATTGTGGCCTCCAAGGTTTCAGCTACTGACTGCCGATCAACATGGTATTAAACGACTGGGCATTCTCATGGCATAGCCGGTAACCATCAGCACCTAGCCATTCCTGATGGATTTTGTGGTGATTCTATTGAAAAGAAAAGGCTATGACGCCATCCTGGGCCGCGGGTGGCTTATCGAAGCAAGAGCTCGACACGACTGGAAGAAGAACACTTTATCCCTCGAAAGTAAAGGCCGCCGATTCGTCATTGATCTGCATACCCAAATGGTAGGGGAAGAGGCTCTGTCGTTAGATTCTGAGGGAGAGGAAGACGAAGGTAGACGACGGATGGAACCGGATCAAGAGGGCGTCCTCCGATTGGATGGGGGAACAACGGATGACGACTTGGATTCCGTCAACGGCCTCTACCACTGGCAAATGGAGGACTATGAAGTATTTCACAGCTGCAATGTTCTGTCAATTGAGAACGAATATTCGAAGGAGTTTAGTGAAGTAAAGGAGGGGGAGGCACCGGTAGATGTCACACCCACCCATGCATTCAATGAAGGAGGGACAATCAAGAATAATGAAGCTACGCTGCAAACAATGAATTTGGGGGATGAGGCAGAGCCGAAGAACATACTAGTTGGAGATAATTGGGACCCAGTACTCAAGGCCACGGCATTCAAGATATTTATGGACTATAAGGATGTATTTGCATGGACATACAAGGACCTCAAAGGAGTACCGCTAGAATTGTGTGTGCACCGCATCCCGCTGGTGGACGGAGCTGTACTTGTACAAAAGCGACCTTACAGGATGAACAAGAACTATGCCGCACGGGTCACGGAAGAAATCAACCGGATGCTGGAAGCTAGCATTATCTTCAAGGTACAGACCAACGAATGGGTGTCACCGATAGTCATTTCATTGAAGAAGGATACTATTTAGATCCGGATATGCGTTGATTTCAGATGCTTGAATGTAGTAACGATCAAAGATCCTTTTTCGATTCCATTCACAGATAGCATTCTGGAGGAGGTCACTGGACATGAAATCTACTCTTTTATGGACGAGTTTTCTGGATACAATCAGATTTCTATAGCGGAGGAGGATAAGTTGAAGACAACGTTTTTTTTTGAAGATGGGGTCTACGCGTACAATCAGATGCCTTTTGGGTTGTGTAATGCACCGGCCACATTCCAGTGGATTATACTGCATATCTTCAACAAGATGTCTGTGGGAAATTTCAAAGCCTTCTTGGATGATTGGCCAATATTTAGCACGGAGGACGGACACCTGGCAGCACTTGGTGAGTGTATGGAGAGATGTCGCAGGGCCCGACTAGCATTGAATCCTAAGAAGTGCAGATTCATGGTTCCACACGGCAGACTGCTTGGACACATTGTCTGTAAGGAAGGATTAAAAACGGATCCCGACAAGGTGAGAGTCATTCTTTAAATGCAGCCATCTACTAATGTGACAGAGGTAAAATCTTTTCTCGGGCATATAGGTTATTACTGGAGATTTATTAAAAATTTTGCCAAGGTATCCCAACCATTAGATAAGCTAACCTGCAAAGAAGAATCATTTAGATGGGATAAAGAGCAGGACAAAGCATTTGAAGGGCTCAAGGTACAACTGGCTACGACACCCATATTGGCATATCCGGATTGGAATAAGGAGTTTCATGTTCATGTGGATGCCTCCAACTATGCAATCGGCGCGACCCTAGCACAGACTGGTAATCACGGACTGGATCATCCAATATACTTTGCCAGCCGGTTGCTCTCAAAGGTCGAGCAGAATTACAGCACGACTAAAAGAGAAGCGTTGGGAATGGTTTATGCTGTGCAAAAATTCTGTCATTATTTGCTTGCAACACTGTTTGTGTTTTATGTTGATCACCAGGCCCTGTTGTACATGATTAATAAACCCGTCATCCAAGGGAGGATCAGTAGATGGCTACTACTGTTGCAGGAATTCACTTTCAAAATCATTATCTAGCCAGGAAAGAAACATGTCAGTGCCAACCACTTGTCGCGGATCAAAACAGGGGAACCAACAGATGGTGTGAATGATGACTTCCCTGACGCATAGCTGTTTCAGATTGGGGTACTGCTGGAATGGTACAGGAGTATTGGCGAGTACCTGTCAACAGGATAGTTTCCCACAAGGACATCACCGAATGATAGGCGCAAGTTGATAATACGGAGTCGTACATTTCAATTGATCAATAGGTTGCTCTACAAAATGGGGCCAGATCATATTCTTCGGCGGTGTGTATTGGAAGAAGAGATACTGTAGGTGTTAAAAGAAGCACATGAGGGTCCAGTGGGAGGACACATGGGACCGACACCACTGCACAGAAGATATTACTCGCAGGACTCTGGTGGCCAACGGTGTACAATGATGCACAGGAATGGGTCGTCGGATGTGACACTTGCCAATGGGCTGGGAAGCCGCTGAAGAGAGACTTCATGCCACTTCAACCCTCTCATGCGCAGGAACTTTTTGAGAGATGGGGACTAGATTTCATTGGACCACTGAGGGTGAGCAAGACTCGACGGTGCCGATACATCATTTTTGCAACTTGAGTACCTGACCAAGTGGGTGGAGGCCTGTGCGTTACCAGATAACTCGGCCGTCAGCACCGCGAAATTTATTTATGAACAGATCATCACAAGGTATGGAATCCCGTTACAATTAACAAGTGATAGGGGAGGTCATTTTGTTAATCATGTTATTCGACTGCTCACCACTCAGTTCAAGATTTATCATTCACTGTTGAGTCCGTACTATCCAAGAGCAAACGGGCAGGCATAGGCCACCAATAAAATTCTAGTATCCATCATCTACAAATCCTGCGCGGTGGAGGGTGCTGATTGGGAGGAGAACTTACCCGCTGCCCTCTGGGCGTACCGCACGGCATACAAGGTGACGACAGGGCACACACCATTCCAGTTAATGTTTGGACAAGAAGCAGTGGTCCTAGCAGAATTCATGATTTCGAGTCTCTGAATAGCATTGGAAAACAAATTGGATGATGACGGAAGCTTACAAGAGCGATTGAATAATTTGAATAAACTGGAGGAGAAACGGTTCTTGGCACAATGGGCGACAGAAGTGGCGCAGAACAGACGCAAGCTCTGGCATGATAAGCATCTAAAACATAGCAGATTCCAGCCGGGACAGTTAGTACTGAAGTATGATGGCCGTAATGAAATCAAGCCGAGCAAATTCAAAGTGCGATGGGTTGGACCATATCAGATCCCAAAAATTGGCGATACTGGGGCAATCAAACTGGCAACCTTGGATGGACAGGAGATAGCTCAGTCAGTTAACGGATCCAAGTTGAAACCATATCGTGCAAGAAAGTTCTCGCCGTCATTGAATCCTCCATCGTCGTCATTACAAAAATCTCTGTCGGCGATGTCATCCGAAGGTACCCCTGTTATTTGATGTATTCGAATTTTTAATTACAAAAAAAAAATTTAAATTTTTTAAAATAAATAAAAATAAATAAAAAAATTGAGGACCCCACGGACAGAAAGGCCCTGCGGGAAACAGTCTGTTTGCGGGTGTTACAAAAAAAGCCCCGCGGGCAATTGACGGCCTGTTGGTGAAGAAGACAAGGTCCGCAGACAACAGCCTGTCCGCGGGCGACTAAGGAAAGACCCGCGGACAGCCTGCCTACGGGTTAATATAAGCCCCACGGGCAACAACCTGTTTGTGGGCATAAAACAATTGTTCCTCCACCAGGCCATGGGTAAGAGAAGAAAGGCCGCAGGTAAGAAAAGAAAGGCCGCGGAAAGGACACGGGTTAAAATAAAAAAATTCCTCCGCCAAAAACAAGGCCGCGGGTATACAAACAAAACGAATAATCAACTGTTTATCGTCAATGGAACGAGTGGACCGCGGGTAAGATGCAGGGAAATCCATTACTTTCTCCTCCTTTCGTTTGGGAAGCCGCAACAAAAGCCCTGAAGGTAGAGTAAATCAGATGGACGGGGCTAGCCCTTCCACGGGTGACCGGTAGATGTGCGTCGAAGAAGAAAAACTTATTTGCAGTGCCTCCTAATCCATCACAAATCTCTGGTTTCCTGTCGTAATTTTGGTATTCAGACAATTGCTCTTGTCCTATTCAAACAGTTCGAAATGCAAATGATGAGGTTGTAAGAATTAAAATACCAGAAAAATGAGGGACAATCACACACGGCTGTTGGCAATAATCACAAGACGAACTCTCTGCACCTAGAAATTATCGAAGGCAAAGTTGGGTTGTTGTGTATTGGTTTAATTAGCAGGACTGTTGATTAAGATTTGTCTTCTCATCTTCTGCAGGGTGAGATTTTTTTTGTAACGAACGGAGGAAACATTGTAAGGAGAAATAAGCCATTTTCGCATGGAGTCAGCGGGCAAGTGGAAGTTGTGGAAGAGTCAGTTGGCAGCTAGCATGGAGAAGAATTCAAGAGTTTTGGCATCGGGAATTCGAGTTGCAGGCCCTTCCGGTTCCAGTAGCAAGAAACAGAGGAACAAGGAAGAACTCACTTATCTCACCGTCTAGTTTGAGAGTCTTAGTGGAAGCGAATGCAGGAAGTGGTGGCAGGAGACCCCTGAGGCAGACCAAATTAAACAGATTTTGATGCGGGCATAGGTACATTGGGCTATTCAGCTTCCCATTTTTTCTATCTGGTTGTTCGAATTAGTTTTGCGCACCATGATAGACATATAACGCTCCGAACAAAACGAGTACATTCCTGTACAAGCAACATCAGATGATAGTGTCTTTTAAACCTAGGGATTTCACTAGGGTTTTCGGCATCCCTGGCCCCGATGGGAGGAAAGTGGAAATTAGAAATCATAAATTGTCACGGGAACGGAAGGAGCATTGGATAGCTCTAGTGTGCAGGGACCTTTCACCCGTGGAAAGGGAGACAACGGTTCAGGGGACAAAGTGCAGAGGGCTTCGCAAAGACTTTATTCGGGAGGGTCATTGGCGTTGTATCATGGATGTCATCAAGAGCAAGTTGACAGGCGCCACCTGGGCCTCAGATATTGCATTGCTGCAGATTGTGTTTATGAATGGTATCATGCAGGAAGTGGTAGATGATTGGGCCTCAGTACTTGTCGACAGGATGAAGGAATTCATGACGCTCCAGCATCGAACATTTTTTATGCGCACCATGCCATCGGGTTGTTTTTAGAGGCTACAGCTAGCCAGATTCCAATGGATGGCTTTGAGGCTCCTCCAAGGGGCAAGTTGGTAGACGAGGAGCCTCCCATATTCTACTGGCGACACTTAGATATAGGAGGATCAGCAGCAGGTCACAAGAAAGTACTTCGCGAATTGGCTCCTTCCGGAGAGACAGATAGCGGACGGAAGGGCACTTCGATGAGTGACGAGGCTAAGTCCGTGGAAGAAGAGGTGAGCACATTGGCGGAAGTTGATGGTGAGGCAGCAGGTAGTGGGCCCACATTCTTTACCCCTCCTCAGTTGTCAACTTCAGCGCACTTGACTACTTTTTCAATAGTCATTCCGATGTTTGGTCAGCGCCGTGCCCCAGTTCTTATGACTCCTCCAGCAGAGGCTGATGTCCCACGGACAGTGACGGAGGTGGCCCCACAGACACTGACGCATGATGTCCCACGGACAATGACGGAGGTGGTTCCACAGACAGTGACGAATGTCATCCCACGGATAGTCGCTGAGTCATTGTCGACAGCTGTAGCGGAGGTGATTCCAGTTGTACCAACAGATGTCACCGTCGCAGTCACATCGAGAGCACAGTTGTCGCTGCCACAGTCTGAGCTGCAGGTTCGGTTGGAGGTCATTGATTGTGATGCAGTGGTCACCATTTCATCATCCCTTTTAGCAGAGGCCGAGTCAGCGCAGCCAGTACTGGCGACGAACATGGAGCTTGCGCAGTTTGACCAACCGAAGGTGATGGATAGAGCTAGTGATTTTTTTGAGGCAGCAGTTTCGACTGACTCCAGCAAAGCGAGGTCCATCCATTTAGTCTCCTAAGCGTTCAGGAACATCACCAGCAGTACCAGAGCCTCAGCTTCAGGAGGAGGGAATGCCACATGCCGTGGTTGTGCCAACAGCAGAAAGGGCGGCACCGGATGTGGGAATGGCTCCCGCTGATGAGGAGAATAGTGATGCGGAATGGTCGTTGGAGGCCTTCGCCAAGGAGGACTATGGGTCAGATGAGGACAGGTGCCGGAATTACCTCAGAACTATGAAGTCTGCATTGAAGAAGGGACACGATGTGGCAATTCAGGCCCTGACTCGGCGGAGGGAGTGGCGCTTGATCAGAGCGTATATTCGTGGGATTTGTCCTCGGCGATTTCAGACTTGCTTTATAGACAGGGGCTGGCCGGCGATGAAGATAGCTAAGATGTTGGCAGATTGGGCCACTGAGCCGAAGTTGGGACCTAGTGACACTCCTATGATGAAGCTGGCACATGAGATTGTGGGACTATACAAAGATGTTTACTACGGTCGTCGGCGTGCGGAGGTGAACAGGATTGCAGCAGAGAGATCATTGGCAGCTGAGACTAAGGCTAGACGGAAGCTAGCCGCCAACTTGGCCGACCAGCAGGCAGCATGGGCTGCCGAGCGGGCAACACTACTGGCAGATTTGGCAGCAGTGGTGCAGGAGAGGGACGTGGCTAAGCAAGGTACGGAGGTAGCGGTTCGAGATAAGGATGCGGCTGAGCACGAGATGCAGTTAGCCAGGATGTAGGCCATGGATGCGACACTTCTTCTAAAGGAGGCCGTCGAAGTTAATTCTCAGATTCAGACAGATCTCTGCATCAGGACAGAGTAGGTGTATGAGTTACGTCGCCAGCAGCACACTTCTGGGACGCCCCCTTCTCTCTAGTTTTGTGGTCTGTAAGTTGTCTCCTAATTTTGTTAGTCGTCAGGAGACGACTGTTTTTTTGGGGGGGATGGTGTTAGCCGACTGGATGGTTTCGGCGGTATTTTGTATTCTGTAGCCGACGGTCCGACGGTGTTTTTGTATTCTGTAGCTGACGGTCCGGTGGTGTTTCTGTATTCTGTAGCCGACGGTCCGGCGGTGTTTCTGTATTCTGTAGCTGATGTCGTCGGTAAATAGTTTGTAGCGGATAGAATAATTGTGGCCGACAGACTCCTTCGGGAAGGTTCGATGATAGTATTTATATCCCGTCTGGGATCATTGTAAAGCATCAATCATCTACTATTGCGAATATAATTCTGCTGTTCGTGGTCATTGTCTGTATGCGTTCATTTTCTTTACTTGTACGGTAAACACCATCCAACTCCTTTATCTAATTCTTGAAATTTTTTGTCTCTAGAAATCTTAGCTAATGCTGACACATCGGACAATTCAATCAATTTCAAAAAAATGCCTGAACATTCAAAAACCTGATGAGTTGGATGAGGTTCCATAATTATCTGCTCTTTCTCTCCTTGGATTGTATGTATATGCTTTGATAGATTGTATGTATATGCTTTGATACCATGTTGAAGTTTCATACGAGAATCATAGATAAACATGAAAAAAAATGAACAAAAGACACAAAAAATTATCCCGAGAAAGCCCTCCAACATGAGGTGAAATACTCAGCCACCTAAGAACCATTTTATTAGTGAAAGAGCAGTAAACAAATTTACAACATGCCCAAAACTATGCCAAAGCTGAAGCAATGATCATCATCCCTATGATCTATAGACAACAAATGAAATACCCCTTTGATACAATCACTCAGCAAAGACTATCAATCTATATCAACGAATTCTTTCTTTAAGAATATAAAATGTTGCCTTGACCCTTCATTGTCTTGCCATTACAAAATGAAGACCCTTAATTGTCTTGAACCCTATTATCTTGACTCTTGACTCTTCAATGTCATGTCCTTCCAAATTGAGGACCCTCTGATGTCTTTAATAAAAAATAGTTTAGCTATATATTTGAAATTGGGAGAAAGATATCTCCTAAAGCTATAACTCCAACAAATGGACCTTAATAAAGTTGCAATCTCCACACAAATTGCTTGTGAAATCTTCATAGATCTGCTTCAGATCTTCTGTAGAAATTCCTTATTGAATCTGCTCCAAATTTTTCATTTTTCCCGTCTTGAATCTGAAATATCCTTTTCTAGTATTCACAATTTCCCCTTTCAAATGGCTGGCAGATGTATGGTTAACTTGCACAAAAGACACAATTTTCCCCACCTGTCAAATGCAAATATATTATATCTTCTAAGGGGATGATCACATCAAGCAACATGACCTTTCCTAGGCACCTCCAACTTAATATGCATTCTTTAACATTAACATAGCTAGTCTCCCAATTTGTTCTTTACCAAACTCTTTACAGTCCATTATGGCATCATTGTACTCAAATCTTGGAAATTTTGTATTCGTTCAACCAACTTTGAACCTTAAAGTCATGATTGTGAAAAAATTGAGGAGTTCCACTGGATTTCTTCCTCCATCTTGTTTCTTTCTTTAAAGGTAGGGCATTTGGTAATTTCCAAAGTGCCAGGGTTCAGGGGTGAGACTATTGGAATCCTTTTGTAATAATGTTCTTTTGAATCCATAGTTTTACTCCTTATATTTTGTTGTTTGTCCCACCCATATTCAACCACTTCCAGCTTCTCCTTTTCCTTAATTTAATTTATATGGACCTTTTCAGGAGGCTTGCACTTGTGTTCCATTGACCTAGAATTGAGTCCCTTTTGAGCACATATCAACGATGTTAGCAGGATCTACCATTCTTTCACGAGAGTGTCCAAAAATTAATAACTCGTGAATTTGGTTAAATAGTTACCTTTATAGTTTAACTATTGTATTTTAGGAGATTTCAAGAGTACCATTTTAGGAAATTATTAGAGATTTTATTTTTGTATTAGCAAATGCTTTCAATTTAAATGAGCCTTGTTTAGATGGTTTGTTCAAGTGTCACAAGCTTTGAAGCATTAATACAATTGGTGGAGTTAATCAATTAAAATTCAATATACCAAACAACAACACACATGGGAAAAAGGTATATTACACAAACTTGCTAGCTTGGGAAAACTATACCTTTACATGTTACATTGACATTGTATAACGTGGTTATGAGGAACAAGAGAGTCTAATTGGCTATAAGCCTGAAAGTTCGAATAGAATATAGTCACTATTACACATACTTGGAAGATTTGGACTTGGAAGTGTTGATGTGTTAGTTTAATCATGATAAATATTTTTGATATCTATCTATACTTGTGCAAATATTTCATATATTTATATCTAGTGATATTATTGTCAGATAAATATTAAATGGTTTATATATATATATAAACTCAACTAAATCGTATGAAATATTACACAAGAGAGATCGATTTAAATTATCAACAAAGTTGACCGATTGCTTGAACGGATGTTTAATCACATCTTGGTCCACGATAATTGTTTAAGTTTATGTCTTTGTTAATAAGCAACATCATTAGTCATGTGCCCGATGGGATATGACTCCACAGTGGAGTCACTTCCCATCAATAACTTGACTCCCACCTATCTTATTTAATGTGCGCTCATTCAGCAATTCAAATCAATATTGAACACACATAAAGCAGGCAACTTATATCTGCAACTAATAATAACTGCAAACATATATCTGCCATCATACATAAGCAAATATCTGCAACAAGTGATATATCTGCAACACACCACAATGTCCTTACATCTGCAAAGACATCAATGCATATAGACTTAAACGGTCTTCAAGGAAATTGGTTTGCTTAAATATAGTCTACAGTATATCACCGTCCATACAGAACACATAACATGCTCTATTCTTCTACATTGGAATTTGCAGGTCAACTGCTATTCTCCATTCGTTGCCGTCAGTAATAATATTGGAAGGTTAAAGATATCAAATTCACATTCATTTCTCTCTGTAGTGTAACAATACCTTATTATGATATCTTAATAATACTTGCAGTATAACGATATCTCATTGCAATATGGGTATAATTACTCACATCAGTGACTTTTTCCTGCACGTTGATTATACAGGATTCATATTTCACCATATTTAATAGGGTTAGAAATCATTTAATTAGAAGTCTAATGAATTAACATGGTATCATAGCAAGTCTAAGAGATGATCCTGATCAGACTTATCTAGTCCAATTGAGTTTTCTTAGAACCCACATCTGTCAAAATGGTAAATGATATGAGGCTAGAAGACAGGCTCAAAGGTGATTCAAATTTTGCAGGATGGAAATTGTGAATGAAGTTAACATTAAAAGAGAACGGTTAAAACAATTCATTGAAAGATCTGAATCACCACCCAAAGAAAGTAATGAATTGGAAAAATGGGAAAGCGGTAACGCCAAAGCCATGAATTTAATTGTGGACGGTGTTAGGAACCATCTACTTCCAATCATCTCAGAGCTAGACACAACACATGAAATGTTTAAAGCACTTCAAGAAATGTTTGAGATGAACGATACCACTAGAATTCTAACTTTGAAAGACAGGCTCTCCAACGTTAAGATGAACAAAGGAGAATACATCACTTCATATTTCATGAGGACACCAAAACTAGGGAACCAACTTTCTATGATGGTTACATCTATGATGAGAAAGAATTGACCATGATTGCTCTAAAGGGACCGCTGCCATCATGGAAACCTTTTAGACAAGGAATATGCACTCGTTCCAAGCTTCCTAAACTGGCTTGACTAAAAGCTGGTTGCATACAAGAGGAGGACATATTAATGTCTCAATATGATATTTCTATTGGATGTGATGTTCAGGTTCTCACAGCCCAAGCCAATAAAAAGAAGAAATCTAAATTCAAAGGAAAAAGGAAACATATGGATTATTCTAAAATATAGTGCTTTAGATGTGACAACTATGGTCACTTAGCTTCTCATTGTCTTGATAGGCTGAAACTTCAAGCAGCCTTCGCCAAAGTCAGTAATTCTGATATAGAACCAGAGAAATTTCCATTCTAAAAGAACTTCAGAATATCCATAACATGTGTGAAATATTGGACTAAGTGGGAGTTCTCTATTTTTAATCATCTTCATCAAACTATGAAATAAATGTGAAGCGCTTTCAAAGTGAACTTGGCATGGTTAGAATTTCTGAGATAGAGTCTTAAAATACCAAATTATTGTAATATTTTTTGATAAATCTAACCATAAAATCACATTTAGTTGTTTGTATTTTCAATACATACTTTAAGAGTAATGTGCCTTGATCTTTTCTTCTGAGAATGATATTGCAGGAAGAGGGAGTCTGATACTTATTCAAAGGTAATCTTGAATAAAACACTCAGATGATTGATAGTCAGAGGGAGTTCAAAGTCTTTGTGAGTGACTACGATTTTAATGGGCCTACTTCCTGTGGACATCATGAGGAAGTGACGACATTCAATTGATGTCACTTGTATTTGCAGGAGTTATTGAAAGGTGACAATTTTACAATAACTTAATTTTTCTATTATGATGGATATCTTACGATGTCTACATAGATCATGATAGATTATACCTTGCATGGTGTATGTTTATATGGTAAGCATTATGAGAATGCACGTGCACATACCTTATAAATATTTTTGAGTATTGGTGAATGTTATGCAAATTGATGTTCTAGATGCCATTACACAAAGTACGCGGTCAATATCATACAACTTGATATTCTGGAGGCCATTACTCACAGTACTTGGTGAATATCTTACATCGCATTATGGAGGCCAGTACTCAAAGAGTATTTGGTGAATATCATAAATTGTTATTCTGGAGACCAATACTCAAATGTGATATCAAAATCGTGAATATCATATGTTGATATTCTGGAGACCATTGCCTTACTGAGTACATGGTGGATATCAAGAGTTGCTATTCTGGAGACCATTATTCAAAATATTTGGTGAATGTCATGTATTGACATTTTGATAGGCCAATACCCACATGATATCATATAATGGAACTCTTTTGATCAAACACATTCCTTTGAAGTGAGATTTCCAAATATTACCTATGGCGTTTTATTTTTGTGTGTTTATCCTTCTAAACCAAGAGGGAGGGTTGATGTGTTAGTTTAATCAGGATAAATATTTTTGATATCTATCTATACTTGTGCAACTATTTCATATATTTATATATAGTGATATTATTGTCATATAATATATTAAATGAAATTTATACATATATAAACTCAACTAAATCATATGAAGTATTACACAAGAGAGATCGATTTAAATTATCAACAAAGTTGACCAACTACTTGAGCGGATGTTTGATCACATCTTGATCAATGCCAATTGTTTTAGCTTATGTCTTTGTTATTAAGCAGACACCATGAGTTATGTGCCTGATGGGACGTGACTCCATGGTGGAGTCACTTCCCATCAGGAATGTAACTCCCACCTATCTTATTTAATGTGCATTCGTTCAGCAATTCAAATCAATATCAAACATACATAAAACAGGCAACTTATATCTGCAAATAATAAGAACTGCGAACAAATATCTGCCATCATACATAAGCAAATATCTGCAACGAGTGATATACCTGAAAATACACCGCAGTGTCCTTACATCTGTGAAAACATCAGTGCATATAGGCTTAAACAAACTTCAAGGAAATTGGTTTGCTTCAATATAGTCTACAGTATATCACCGTCCATATAGAACACATAACATTCTCCAGTCTTCTACATTGGGATTTGCAGGTCAACTGCTATTCTCCATTCGTTGCTGTCAGTAATAATATTGAAAGGTTAAAGATGTCAAATTCACATTCATTTCTCTCTGCAGTCCAACAATACCTTATTATGATATCTTAATAATACTTGCAGTATAACGATATCTCATTGCAATAAGGATATAATTATTCACATCAGTGACTTTTCTCCTGCATGTTGATAATAAAGGATTCATATTTCAGCATATTTAAAAGGGTTAGAAATCATTTAATCAAAAGTCTGATAAATTAACAGGAAGCATAAGATTTGACTCACTCTTGGGATTTGAAAAAATCATGGTGAAAAAATAATTACACATAAAAATATAATTATTGCAGTTAGAGAGCACATAACTGTATTGTGATCATCAGTATGTCACAATTCAAAGATTGTGTATGCCATATGACTCTGACATGCTCAAATTTTGAAATTATAAAGTTTCTAGTCAACAATAGAATATTTTACTATATAATTTATATATAATAATTATTTAATTCTTAACAATGGACTTGTATCATAAACAACCAAATATGGTCTACATTCTATTCTCGTCTATTTTGATCATTGGTATAACATAATTCAAAAATTAAACCAATGGTAGTTTGGTTGCCAAAGCCGGCAAGCCGTTTAGTCTGTTAGAGAACACCTACATAAGATCTCCGAACATAATGACAGAATAACAAACCTTACAGTGCAATTTTACTTACTAACCAATTTATCTTTGTATCCTAAGTTCTATTACTTCAATACATACTTCTAGGCTATAGCTATTTATGAATTTTACTCTTGTTTGATTATATAATACAAATGGGATTGTTCTATGTTACTCCATTCATTCTAGTGTTTTTAACATGGTTGAAAATATTGTACATAGTTAGCTGCCATTTCATCCTTACAAAGAATTCCTGAGATTGCATATAGGATGGAGTATTTGACATTGAACCATACTAGTCTGATTAGTTATGTCCAACTGAGTCATAACGGCTTGATAGTTTCTACTCTACTCTATACAATAACTAGCCAATCTGCATTTCACCTGAAAGTTATTAACAACCATTTATGCCTCTTGCAGAGACTTGTTTTTGTTAGAATAGTCAACTAATGTTCTTAATAGACAAGTACTATGTAATAAACTTATATCCAATCTAGCATTTCCATGAATTTGTGGCTAGTTATCTATTATTACTTTTGAGTTAAATTGTTTTGTAAGAAAGCACTATTCAAACTTCCATTATTCTATTTTTGGTTATTTTGAGGAGGTCTTCGTTGTTGGGCATGATTGGGGCTCTCTCATTGCTTCATACCTTTGCCTTTTTCGACCAGACAGGGTGATAGCACTTGTCAAATTGAGTGTTCCATTTCAACCACGCGATCCCACAATTAAGCCGACTGAGAAGCTGAGGTCTGTTTTTGTTGAAGGCTACTACGTATGCAGATTCCAGGTGTCTTCTATTTTATCCAGATAATTGTACATTACAAAAATTATGTGACGGGCATTTTATTACTCTTTACTGGTTTTGCATATAAATAAATCTTACAGACAGTCTTATTAAGCCATGCATGGATAATAAATAGGATCATAAATGGAGAGAAAAGGTGCATCACAAAGACAACTTATATTCAACTTTTGCATTAGAGAACTATCTCTACTAAAATAAAGGAACAAAATGTCAAGACTAGCACAACTTTTAGTGTGTGGGATAAGAAGAGCCATTAGTATATATAAAGTTGACCAAACTACTTGAAGTTGAAATTAATGTTTTTGAACTTAATATACTGATTAGCTTTAGTATGGAATATAGTGTCGACCCAGCTGAATCCTTGAAAAATAATTTTAGAAGTCTAAGAGTTGAGTTGAAAAGTATGCAACATTTTTTCTTAATATATTTCATCTTTTTTTTTTTGTATGATGCTTGTGCTCTCATTGGCATGCCTCTTCATTATTGATTGGCCTCTATTCTTCACTTTACTAGATGATTTTAGAACATTTTAATCCCTGCAGGATTAAAATAGAGTGCTTAGGCTTAGGTTAAGGGAGAACTTAGAGGGTTTCGAAAGTGGAATGCATGTGTCTGGAAATTCGACTTTGAAGTTGGATCATGGATCTTGAATATATTTTGTATCTAGCCATAACCCAGAAGGCCTTGCAACTAGGCATTTATGTTGATTTCTTGATGAATCAATAAAGTATTTTGTTTTCTCTCTCTCTCTCTCTCTCTCTCTCTCTCTCTCTCTCTCTCCCTGGTGTTGTTCTCTGTTGTTTGCTTCCATTATATTTACTCTGCAAGGTGGTTTGGATAGCTGGGTGTGCCCTTGGCCCTAGTTATTTCTTTCCTCTCTGCGTTAGGTGGTATCAAAGATTGAGGTTCATCCTTGTGGAGATTGGATTGTGTACAACCCTAAGTGAATTTGGTTGTGGGGTAGTAGATCAGAGTATTTGACCTACAACTTGCAGAGGGTTACAATCTTGCAGGAACCTGATTTTTAAAGATGGTTTGAGGTAGAGGAAATGTTGATAATGTAGTATTGGATACATTGAGACAGATTGCAACCAAATTAGATGTTGTGGAGATAGCCCAGACGAAAGGAGTACATCTTGATGATGTGAGTGATGATGAAGCAATAGTACCAAACCCTAATCTAGAACCTGAAGAAGATCAAGATGAAGCAAGATTATTGAGAGTATTGTCTAGGGCACATTCAAAGCCTACTGTAGAAGTTGTCCCTTATGATGGAAAATTGGACACCAATGTTGTGTTAGATTGGATCTCCGAAATGGAGAAGTTCTTTAACTATGAAAACATTCCTGATAATAGGAAGGTGAAGATTGCAGTTACTAGGTTGAAAGGACATGCCTCACTATGGTGAGAGCATTTGCAAATTGATAGACAAAGGAGAGGAAAGGAGAAGATCAAGACCTGGCCAAAGATGGTGAACAAGGTAAAGAATAAATTCCTTCCCACTGATTACCAAGTTAGCTTGTTGAGAAAAATGAAATTTGATTCAAAGAGACATGACTATGAAGGAGTATACTGAGGAATTCTATAGATTGGACATCTAGATGATGATGTTGAGAAAATTGCAAGGTACCTAAATGGATTGAGATCTGGAATTCAAGTTTGGAGGAAGCATACCAATATGCTTTGAAAGCTGAGGAGATCTTGACAAAGAAGCATGAACAAAGACAAAGAGGTAGAGGTGGTAGATTCCAGAGAGGCAGAGGAAGATCTTATGGTGAAGGTGGTAGATCTGATAATTCTATACAAGATAAGGGCAAATCTGAATGGAAGAATGATGACAAAGGCAAGATTGAGTGGAAAGGTGGCGATTCTTACCAAGGAGGTACGGAGTCTTACAGAGGAAGAGGTAATTCTTATTCTAGAGGTGGATTTCGTGGTAATTGTTTCAGATGTGGTAAAGAAGGGCACATGTCCTTTTGTTGTGATGTGGAGCCTAAGCAGACTCAGAGGTTTATTTGGCGCGATTTCCCTCCAGATTATTTCTACAAGGGTTTGTGGGCAGCGCGCCAGGTGCGCTCCTTGTTGCAATACAGTGTGGGGTTGAGCCCCCATGGGGGTTTTTGGGGGCAGCGCCCCTGAAGCCAAAAATGACCTTATATTGTAAAAGGTGTCAGCTACTATTTTACTATTATTCTAGCCTTAATTTTGTAAGCGACAAAAAACTTGTATAAAAAAGCTTAGGGTTAGAGATTTTCGTAATGTGTGATGTGAAAGTTGGTTCTTGCGGCGATATTGAGCTATAAGGGATTATGGATTGTAATTAGGTTGTAATCATTGGATCATAATAATATTGGACTTGCTTTTGATGGACGTAGCCTAGGGATTGGGTGAACCACGTTAAATCTTGGTGTGTTGTGTTCTCTTATGTGCGGTCTACTATTTTTTGATATTGGTTATATTTGCATGTAACTGTTATTTTTGTCTAAGGTTAATCCTAACAAGTGGTATTAGAGCCAAGTTGTCATTTTTTTTTAGCTAGACCGCCTTCATTTTTTTTTAGTTATCCTCTGCAAGAAGATCTCACAGTTGGGTGGGAGCAATGGCAGATGAAGGTAAGCTAAAGGTGGAGAAGTTTAATGGACAAAACTTTCAGTTATGGAAGATGCAAATGGAAGACTATCTTTATTAGAAGGATTTATGGAAGCCGTTGGAAGGAAAATCCAAGAAACAAGAAACTATGTCAGATGAGGACTGGGAACTATGTTGTTTTAGCAGGGGTTACATTTTTCACTAGCAAGATTTCTAAATCAGATTTCATTGATTTATTTGTCATATCACTATGCTTTCATTTTTGTGGGATTTTGGTGACCTATGCTGGTGCTTTCCTATCATTCTAAAGAGTGTTTAGAAAATTCCTTTGGGAGGCTTTCCTTTTTTTGAAATCAACATGCTTCTAAATTCTTTAGGTTATAGATTTGAGAACAAATAATTAGGAATTATTTCTTTCATTCCTCATTCTAGGTATTTCAAGACCAATAACCAATTTTTTATCAATGGAGACTGCTGAAGAAGTTTAGAGTTGCTAAGTTTTCAAAGTTGAAAAGGGATAAAAATTGAAACTCACAAGAGAATGTCTTTAGATTTATGCATCAAAGTAATTTTCGTCAATGTTTTAGACATTTTTGGAGAATGTCATTTTTGAAACAAAATTCTTCATTAGAATCATCATTAATAACTGCATTCCAAATGGTATATTTTAGGTTACTTTTTAAATCTCTCACCATTTTCAATAGAAGTATAATGTGGAAAACCTACTTTTTAACTAGAGCTATATTTAGCTGTCTCTGTTTTTGGTCCAATGCACCTTGTGAGGATACAACTATTTTTAGATCATTTATTTTTGGATATCATTATACAAGAGATGTGAGGTTTTTGATAAGTTCAAATGGAAAGAGTATACAAAAATATACGCAAAGGAGAAAAAATATAATATGTTGTAATATAGAGCGATCCTCAAAGGATATAGAACATAATATATTCTTCAAATCATGTTGCCAAAATGAGAGAAATTGAATGTTGTCTTATAATAGAGTGATGAAAGCAACATACATATCTCGTGTCAACTAATAATCACTTATTTTAGGAATCACACCCCTAATGACATCCTTTCAATAAGAAACCGTTTAGACACATTGTCGCACCTAGTCATGGCTAAGAATTCCAATATTAATAAAATGACTGATCTTTTACTCCAATCATACCTTTTTCTTGTGTAATCGACCTTCCTTCCACACTTCATAATTATTTGTTAAACTCTTGCTAATCTCTGTCTGTGGTAATCACTGTTCAATAATATTGTATCTTCCTACAAATTAATTAGTTTTCTTATTTAATTATTTCCCTGGATGTTGTCTACATACATGACTTCCATGCTTGGCAATGGTGTGTTTGACCAGAAGACCCTCACTACCTCATATGATATCTATTGGTTTTTTATGCTTAGACGACCCTCTTTTAAAGATTGTGATAACCTGCTATTGACATGTTCTATGTCTACATATGTCCTTATATGGTTGCTATCCCTGTCAACTTATGACAACCTCCAAACATAATCAAGGCAAGAATGAATTCACATTGACTTCCCTTCTTCCATGTAAGGGTTCAATGTGACATTTCTTTATATTGTGATCATTGGTGATCGGTACAGGACATTTTTATCAATCAATTACATATATTATGATCTGTTTTTCAGAATTGCTTTCCATATTCAATGACACAAATATGGTTGATTGAGTTGCCACGATGGGGATTACATGCTACTTGGATATGGTGTTGATTATGATTGTTGAGTGACCTGTCTACTTTGTTAGTCAATTTATCTATACAACTTAGGATTCTGGCTTGTAGTGCTCTTGTAGTGCTTCAAATTATGTTTTGTTGTTGGTCTGATCACATAATTTGATTGATCTTGCCCATTCGAAGATTTCCCCGTTCATTTCTTATAGTGAAGCTAGCATTTAATTTTCCTCGGTTTTCCGTGATGCAACATCAAATTTTAGTTTGTGTCTTCCCCTTGTTGGATATTTTCATTTAACTACCCTTCCTTTGGAATTATCCTTCATGAAGTCTCCTTTTGGTTTAACTAAGTGTGCCCAGGTGCGTGGTATTTGATCATCCCATATGGAGTATTGCTTGAAGGGTTTATTTGCAAATTTTGTGTTTATGTGTTTGCAAATGTATATTTCAATTTTGTGGATTAGTTCGTCCATGGGTATTTCCTTTTGTTTGCAAATTCTATTGTTTCGCTCTGTAACATCAGAATTTTCCACTAACTAAATTCATCAGTTACCTATCAGATTTAACTTCCTATTCACAAGACATGGAAATCAAGAAAAACTGTTTGAAAAACGGAGAGTTAGTTCTAACAAGTTTAACAATGTCAATTTAATTAATATAATTAACTGAAAATAAATCTAAATTAATGAAAATAAACATCTAACTAGATTTTTCACCTTACAATTTTGAAATGAAAATTACTATACTTTCAGATGAGAAGAAACTTACTTTTTAGTTGAAAATCTTTCTGATTGGTTGTTCAAGCTCTGACTTTTTTGAGAGGAGAAGCATTAACATAGGCTTACCCTCCCAACTGCGGACCTTTTTACTTATCCCCACAAGTTCTAAGTTAATAGAACGGCCCTCCCTACTCCGAGTTCGGGCACGGGATGTTCATTGATCCAACTATCGGAGTATTCAGGTGGGTTGAGGTCCCAACAGCTATTCAGAAGAATAGCTGAAGCATCAGGACAACAATGCGATCAATTCGCTGTGGCAAGTATGGCTTTTAATCACCCTGGCCAAGGATTTCATGATGTGGGTTTTTAACCCGATCTCCACCACTCAAGCTTGACAACTAACTCCGAAAGTGGATTTTTGCATGAGCTAAAGTTATTAGATTATTTGAAATTGCTTAGTTACTGACTCTTTTTATACTTGTTTTCCTTTAACAGGTTCATCTACACCTCCTCACTAGTAACAGGCCATCAGGCCGGTGCATCTTTGGTGCCTGAACCATTAATTTCAACATGCATGTACTCACAAGATTCTAGCTTTGTAGACTATAGTTTTCTTCTATATTTGGGATTTGACTTATCTCAGATTTGGGATCATTAATCTATAATTCAGAAGAATACTTTTTAGGAAAAAAAAGATCTACAGAGTTTTTAATGTATATATGTTGATGGAATAATTTTACTTTCAAGAGATTCTACATTATGGCAATCATTTAATCCTGATAAGTTTATATTAAACCAGTACATCATTCAAAGTCAGCTATTTCTTATGAATTAGACATAAGTACAGATACAAGTGTAAATACATTTCAACTTGTTTTGTTAATGATTGGGAACATATTGATCATGTGCCGACTCAGCTTAATAAAAATAAGGAAAATGTAAAAAAAATGTTTTCTTACGTGATTCAATGCTTACAGCATCATGGACAAGATTTCTTGCTTCCAACCGACTAGTATTTCAAGGATAAATCTAAGGAAGTATGACTCTACTTATAGGTTCACAAAATGGAAAGAAATAAGCAATTTTTTTGAAAGGAAACAGTATCTCCTTACATGACTTTTTGCCCTGCCGATAAGTTATTAATACTGGTTTACACCTCTTGCTGCTTCCATGGGAACAATGACTTGCGAGTCAGAGATGTATGGCTTAGGAAACAAGGTGGATAGACTTCCTCTGATGTAAGAATTCGGGTTACAGAATCGTAAGTGTTTTGAGACTATGGCAGAGTAAGGAATAGACGGAAATCTTTTGGTGTGTCCGAAAATGACAAGGCAAACATATTAAAAGATATTGAAATGGCTTTTCAGCTTCTGTCGTTACAAGACTCATATGCGTTTTGAATTCCATCGATTGGAAAGATGAAACGTTGGAACAAAGGTGAAAAAGTTTTATTAATATTATTTAATGTTATACTATTGTCTTGGTTAGATCATAATTAAGTATTTACAAGGTGACATTATTGTATTATAATTCCTAATATAATAGTGCCACTTTGCAATAATTATTTGTGATTTTAATCAAGAGAGTGATATAATATTAAATGATATTATTATTTAATAAATAGAGGTAAGAATTTTATTTTATTTTAATAATTGTATTGTTTTTTTTTTTAATTTTTAGCTCATGCAATTTTCCACTTAGAAATTTATTGTCAAGCCCTAACAATCTTGCCATGGCAACTTTTTTAAATCAACCCTGATATTCCTGATAACTAGGTCATATGATTATCCCATTTTCGGATGACTTCATTTCGTAATGCTTCCCCTCCTCCAGTCTTTATCCTGTAAACATTTTCAACAATATTCTTGCCAAAATATCAATTCTAGATTCATACGTTGTGTCCATTTCACATGAACACAACGTATAGATTTAACGACTAGTTTCATTTAATAATCAAATTGATGCAACGGCTATAATTAACTAAATCAATTTCACATGAACACGATCAAACTGATACAACGGCTAAAATTAACTGATTCAATTTCACATGAACATGAAAACCAAATAACGTCTGGAACTAACATGATATATCAACGGCTATAAACAACTTAAAATTTTAGGGCAAAAATTTGGGATGTAACACGCTCTTTCCATATGTCCCACATGATTTGCATTGGCACTTCCTTCTAGAAACCTCTTTGGAGGGTTCCTTTGTTCATATTGGCCATTCCATAATTATTCCCATAGAATTGTTATGTAAAGGAACTTACCTTTCTAGTTTAATGGAGTAGTAGGACCTGCCTTATTGTGCTACCTTACATGTCACTAGAAGATGGTTTATGGTTTCTTCTTGCTCCTTACATAATGGGCATTTGTGTGGTCCTAGAATGGTGATTAGCCATACCCTTTCCCTTGATAATATCCTTTTATGTAATGTTTTCCATGCAAAGGCTCTTGCATTTGGCATTACATCTTTCCTCAACACAATTTGGTAGGCCCTGTTCATACAAGTTATTGTTCTATGCAACTATATAGCCTAATTTGACTATGAACTTATGAAAGTTTTTTGCGCACCATATTAGTTCATTTTTATTGGTGAGATTGATTGATCTTTGTAGTAGTTCATGTGTCAAGATGTCTCTTATTTCAAGATTTATTATGTTGATATGTTCCATTGGTGTTGCTTTG
The DNA here is from genome assembly GCA_028749045.1 of Cupressus sempervirens. NCBI lineage: Eukaryota > Viridiplantae > Streptophyta > Pinopsida > Cupressales > Cupressaceae > Cupressus > Cupressus sempervirens. Next base: position 564,007,715 of record CM053783.1, on the reverse strand, counting down.
TTCCATTTCTGTGTGTATGCAATCTTTCACCATTGTTCCATATATTTGTGTCAATTGTCTAACGTTTTCTAGTTCTGGAATCTTACATAGTGGAGTATACCCATCCCACAAGTCTTCCCTAAAGAGTGGTTGATTTCCATTGCCTATTCTCTAGCTTAGATGATTCTTAGTTAAACCTCTGCTTTTTATTATGAAATTCCAGATTGCTGATCCTGTAGTTGAGTTAGCAACGGTAACGATTCTATTTGGCTCATTGTTATCCAAATATTTTAGTTGTAATAATCTACTCCATAAACTGTGACGTTGTTTGTATATGCACCATGATAATTTGGCCCCCAACACGAAGTTTTGTGATTGAATGCTTTTAATGTTTGTTCTCACTTTTGTTTTATCTTTTGTTAGTGTTTCCCTTGCTAGTAATCATATCCTCGTGTTCATTTGATCGTCACAACAAGAGTTTTCTATGTTGCTGTAATTTTCTGTTGTATGCTTTTTGGGATTTCTAGGCAGAGTAGGCTGTAGATGGGTTTCGCTGATAGAACTGGTTTAGCATTGTTATTCTTCCTGCTAATGAAAGCTTTTCTAGTTTTATGTTTTTTTACAACATTTATCCATCATGACTTTCCACAAATCTCTTGTTTGTGTTCCACTGAAGAAAGGTATTCCTAGATATTTTGATGGAAGCTTATCTTCATTGAATCCAAATATCATTTTAATTCTTCTTTGTGGTCTTTTTGTTGTGCTGAAAAAGTATACATTAGATTTTCTTGTGTTTATTGTTTGCCGTGAGACATCTGTGTATTCTTGTAATAGTGTGTTGATCTGTTCAGCTTCTTTTATGGTACAGGCGCCATACAGTAGCATATCATCTACAAATATATGCTGGGAGAATGCTCATGGATCTTGTACTGTATTTTCATCTTTTCCCACTTTCCTTTTAGTTTCATTTAGGAGATTGATCTGCTTAGTGCATCTACAATAATGACAAGGAGAAAGGGTGAAATTGGATCTTGTTAGTGAAATAGGATTTATAACTTGTAATAGCACTTGTGGAATTTTATGTGTTTTTCAAGTTACTATATGAATGAATATATATATGTGAAATAAAGAGGCATGTCTCTTTAACATATTAAATTACATTAGTTATAGTTATAACACAAGTAATATACCCTCAATATATTATAATTGTTATATAACAATATATATATATATATCACTCTTAACATAAGTTAATTATTCCATATATAATATTTGTCATGTATTATATATCTCATATATATAATATAATTTATTCGACAGAATTATAACATTAACACTCCCTCTTAATGAAGAAGGATAAAACACATAGATATTACACCATAGGTAATATTTCAAAAATAACACATAGGAAATCTTTGATCAAAAGATTTCTAGAATATGATATCATGTAAGTATTGGCCTATCAGAATATCAACATATGATATTCACCAAGTACTATTTGATATCATATTTGGTAACATGAGCATTGGCCTATCAAAATATCGATCAAATGATATTCACCAAATACTCTGAGTAATGGCCTATTAGAACATCAACTAAATGATATCCACCAAGTATTCAATGTGGTAATGGCCTATCAGAATATCAAGAAGTATCAAAAAAATATCTATACAAGCAACTTGTAGATAATCAAATTAATCATATCAACCGCCTAGTTGTTGATTTATAAGATAAAGCCTTTACATGAAACAATTTCGCAAAAATAATCATGCTACAAGTTATTGTAAGGACGTCACTTTACAACTTCTCCTAATACAAGTGATAATCATTTAGAAGTCGTCACTTCTTCATGATGTACACAGGGGACAGGCTCATACATGTATGACATCAAAATTTCGCATGAAGTCTCCAGGAATACTGTCATGTGGTGTTGTCACAACATTCACCATAAAACATATCAGAGAATAAGGTTTCTCCCTCTTAGTTTGATATCAACTTTTCTGACCTCTTAGCTCAAGGTTCTCTCTGATGAAGTGTTGGACTTCATCTGAATCTATTATCATCCTTCTAACCTCTTGGAAGCAAGTCATGTCATGCTTCTCTAGTTCAATGGGTATCCTGATAGCATAAAGCCTTCCAACCTACATACATGAGACTTTATCCCATGAATCATAGTTCTTTAGCTATTATAGTTTCTGACTAATGTTGAATCCATCAACAAAGTCTACTCCTTTTGAACCAATATCATCAAAAGTTTGATTGAAGCATTTTTTTGTCTTTTCTGCTCCCTCTCTTTCTCCAAGGTTGCCTCTAATGAATTGTCAGACTCCATCTCATAATTTCAATCATCAAGGATATTTGCTTCAAGAAACTCACATTATCCAACTTAATCATCAGATGATTCGTGAATCCTAAATCACAGCTTCTTTGAAGCTACTATCATAAGATTGAGTCTGCACAATATTTGGTAGCATGCCTAATGTACCAATCTTCTTTTCCTGCAAGAACATCTTTAGAGACAAAAGAAAAAAATCAAGGCAAATAGCTCTTTATAGTAATTATAGAAATACAAATAGATAAATGTAATACTCAAAGATATGAAATACTTATCTATACATAGATGGAACATCTCCCCTTTGAAGATGGTTCAAGTGGGAATGGAACATTGTTTATCATTTTTCCTCCCCACAATGTGAAGTTCCTACTCTAGATTTCCATGTGGCTATAAGAATATTTTGGATCGTATCTTGATTAATTTAACTTTGCACGAGTCCTTGTAATAGCTGCATCAATTTGTCAACAAAAAGGACATGACCAAGGTACATATATAAAATACATTGCCCAACTTTAGGTACGCCCATTGTTGATTTCAAATTTGTGGCACAAAGCATTGAAGGATCAATAAGGACCATTAAGTATGGATTGGAATCAAGTCCTCTCAAGCATATGAAATATACATGCCATCTTATTCTGACAATATATGGAGAACATAACTAAAACAAAAAATCCAATAAGATTCATCATGCCAGTAGATCGATTAAATCTCTTTGAACTTCTGCAATCATGGTGGTACCGGTGACAACTTCAATCTTGTCATCATTTTGTAAAGTGTTTCTAGCATTGATTGTGAAGACGTGCATGTTATCTCTATGGCAAACTCAAGATCAATCATCAAAGTAGGGAGCTGTGAATTCTTATTATTTCCAATGCCTCTAGACTATATCTTCAAATGCCATTCTAAGCTCGTGTAGGAGTCATAGGCTTCCCTATCCTTCAAATGAAGGGCGGTAAGTATGCAATTTACCAATTAGTCTTCTGATAATTTCTTATTATCACCTCAGTGTTAGATAACAGTAGGAATTTTTGATGTTCACTTTCCAAGGGTAGGAATTACTAATATATGTAGACTTGTGAATTCCTTGCATTGATGTAATAATAATCGCTACTACTTGAAATATTGGATATCTTCTTTTAACACCCACAATTAATGGTGACCTACTCCACGTAATGCATCATGAGTTTCCTTTGCATAATTGGAGATTAGGATATCAATATGGATCACATTATATACCATGATTAATCTAGTTTAATTCAACCTTTGTCTCTTGTGAGTATTCGGCAGGTATTCTGAAACAACTCTATTATAATCCTGCGTACATGTAGAATAATTTACAAGGTCCATGATTTCATTGTTATGTGTGTCTGATGTTGTGGCAATTCAATCAACCTTGTACACTAGAATGCAAATGTTACTAATTGTGGATTTGGATCATCGACATCTCTTCAAATGAGAATGATACTAATCAACTACTCCATGGATCGGTCTTGATGTGAAGACATGGGCATAAAATTTCCCAGCGTGCACCACCATTTGTTCATAATGCTCAGTCAAAATGATTCTACTGGGAAGTTGTGTGGAGGGCAAGGCACAACTTTCTAATGCCTTTAGAGAAGCTAGCAGCCCTGCCTTTATTTTCATTGACAATCATCCAAACAAACAATAATATAGATAACCTTATACTTACGCAATGAGAATGGCTTCCAATTCATACCAAAATCCTTATAACTAGTAGTCGCAGACCTCACTTCAGCACATCTGAATATATTAAGCAGTCTCACTATCTAATTGAGGGTATTGATGGCGTGGAAGCAAAAAATTTATTGTATAAAAAGGTCTTGGATGGTGTCGAAGCAAGCTTCAATCCACAAGCAATATCAATAGTTTGACAAGCATGTGTAATGGCATCCCACTGGCTCTTAGAATGACTGCCTCTTATTTGCATAAAAGTGGTGAGCACGTCCCAACCTTATTAAACATTTCCATCTTCTTCAACAATTGGGAGCAGCACAAGGTGGTTTATATTTTTTCGGACATGTAACTCAAGGTGTTGGAAGATGCAGGACTAATATTGATCTCTTCTGAGGGAAAATTTCTCGTCCACAATGTGACTAGAGAACCTGAAATATCGTAATGATTCCTTCGATCCTCTATAGGAGTTTCGTACAAAACTGAAGTTCTTCATGTTTTTCACCTAAAAAGGAGAATGAGGAGAAAGTTAAGCATCTCAAGGAAAAGGTTGAAAGGTTAAGATCATTTAGCCTTCCTGATTTGGTCTCGCACATCGAGGATGGTTTAAGTGGTATTCTTACTGTCAATGTAAGTATCAAGTCATCTATCATTTTCCTTTCTAATTCTCTCTATAAACATATACTCAAGCAAGAAAGTGTTTGGCAGCCTCAGCAGAACATATCTGGAAGAGTTGTTTATGGTTTTGATATTGTGGTATCTTAAAAGTTTGTTTTGCGTTCGCAATCGCATGTACTTTTGCCAATACAAATAATGACGTTTTATCATATGTGCCAGACCTATCAATGCCAATCTTGATGTGAAAACTAGGGAGGACAATGCCAGCGCATGCCATCAGTTGGTCTAAGTCTACATACTGCTCAGGATATTCTAGGTTTATGGGCTGCGACCTCCTATCCACCAATAACAAGAGGCATGAATTAGGCAGTGAAACACTTTGGAATGAAGAGCTGGAAGCTAGCAATGAAATTGAGAAATACCCCACTAAATTTTAAATCGTAGAAATTTCTTTAATCAAAACTTTTCATAATGCTCTATTTGCAATTGTTGGAGGTACATTCTGATTGTGATGACTTCTTTCTTTATCCGCAAGTAGCTTACAATGATTTTTACAAACATTTGTATGTGTCTCCATGTTTACATCATCTCGTGCCCCTCATGGAAGATCAAAGAGGAAGTGACATTGGCCTTTTCATTATGGATATGATTTTGGTTTTGTATTGCCGCTCATGGTGGTCTTTTCAGATTCAAATCTGTACTTGAATCTCTTTTGATGTTCATCAATGTTCCTTGATGCCTTGGTTATCGTATTCTCTTTTCCTATTTTTATATTATTTCATACATTTACGGCCTGGCTCTGATACCATGTTAGTGAAATAGGATTTATAACTTGTAACAGCACTTGTGGAATTTTATGGGTTTTTCAAGTTACTATATGAATGAATATATATATGTGAAATAAAGAGGCATGTCTCTTTAACATATTGAATTACATTAGTTATAGTTATAACACAAGTAATATTTCATCAAAAATTAAATTGACATGTGCTTAATTCATCACTTAAGTTGTGCAAAACATGTCTACAAGCACATTTCATCAAAAGTATGCAATTGCACCCCAAAGGTGCGATTTTATAGAAATGCATGTAAGTGCATAAAAAATATTTAAATGCATATTGCTAAAATATGCAATGACACCTAAAAGGTGAGATATGCATATTGCAAAAATATGCAATGACACTTAAAAGGTGAGATATGAATATTGCAAAAATATGTAATGGCACCAAAAATGTGTGTTTTGCTTAAAAAAACATACATATGCATCTTGGAAACCTGTTTGGGTAAAAAGAAGCTCAAGACATGTTTTTAAAACATGTATATGCATCTTTAAAGTGTACTTTGCTTATAACACATGCATTTGCATCCCAAAAACCCATTTTTGAAGATTCAAGGGCAAAAAACTTGATGCTTTCCTCTTCCAAGAACATGTTTTTCATAAAAAATGCTTAGATCTGCCCATATAATGGCTTGAAATCCATCACAAGAGGGGCATTTTTGAGTTTCAATGCATATATATGCATTTGGGGGTCTTGATTTTGCTTATTCAAGATAAAAATGACTCAAATACATGCATTTTAGAGCCACGTTTTTGCTAAAAAGCCCAGATTTGGGGCAGTTTTGACCACTTTTTGGCTCAAATATAAGTTGTTTTGAGGTTTTAATTCATATCTATGCTATTGAAGAACATATTTTTGCCTTTGGATGTTAAAAAAGCTTCATTTCATGCCTTTTATGAATCACGTTTTTGCTAAAAACGCCTAAAAAATTGGGGTTTTTATCCACCTTTTTGCAATTTGAAGCCACATTTTCGCCTTTGGGTCCATGTATATGCATTTGGGAAACTCATTTTTGCATTCACAAGTCAAAAATGACTCAAAAACATGCATTTTTTGGCCACGTTTTTGCAAAAACGGCCTAGAGTTTTGCATAAAAAACCCATGTTTTTGTTTAAAAAACTCAAAAAATGGCATTTCAGCCCATACATTTGGATCAAGAGGGGTCATTTTTGAGTTTTAATGTATGCTATTGCTTTTGACACTACGTTTTTGGCATTCTCATATCAAATTCGACCATTGAATGTCCATTATATGCAAGTACAGAAGAAGTCAAATTGTTGTTTGAAAATCCATATTTGAGGGAGAATTGGTCTTCAAAATCTATAAATCTTGCTATTTTGGCTCATTAACCTCCAAGTAAGTGGACATCTTCAAACTTTCTCATCAATCCATGCTTATCTTGCTATTTCCATGCATATTTTAGCTTGAAGTTGCACATTTGTCCATATACATGTCATGATAAGTGCATTTTGCCTTTAAATATGATGAAAATTCTCATATTCAGAAAGGTCGTACAGTATATGTAGGGAGGCCATACGATCAATGTAGAAGGTCGTACGGTGTGTTCTGGGAGGCCGTACAGTGACTTTGGAGGGCTTACAGAACGCTGGCGACTGTACAGTGGAAAGAGGCATCTGTGGGATAAGGGTAACTGGCCATGCGATATATTGTACAGGTCGTACAATGTCAAAGTTAGTACACAAGAAGGTTGTACGGTGTCAACAAGAAGGCCATACGGACAAAAACACAAGAATGCCTTACGGTGATGTATAGTTTCGAGTTGTCTATTCTCTTGAAGAACGAAAAGATGAATGGTGTACGGATGGAGGGAAAACTTAATAATGCAATCTAAACTTAGAGATCCAAATTCACTAGATAGAACCAAACAATAATGGAGATTAGAACACAAGTAACCTTCAATCAGTATTTGCCAAAAGAGGGTGCTCCAATTTGCCAGATCCGAGTGAAGTATTACAAGCGATGGAATAGGGTGAGGGTTGAATCCCACCGAAACCTGACAAACCAAATAGGGAAGGTCTTTCACTTCCGAAATGGCAAACAACAAAGAATTCCAACAGGAATTCGTAGTACAAAGAAATAATCCAAAATTGCATACCTACTACTACTTACAAGACATGCTTAAATATCTGTCGGGAAATCCTTCCGAGGGTTTACAAAGATAGCCGATGGCCAAACTACCCATGGAAATAATAAAAAATGGGTTTGAAATATATTAAATCAATCGGCCCAATAACAAGGTTTAATTAATTACATTTATTTTATGACGGGGATATTACAGTCCTTCCATCCCAAAATTTGCTTGTCCTCAAGCAAATGCAAATCGGATTGTAGGAAACCTTCTGTAATCAACTTTTTCATTCCTGAGTCAGGTACTAAGTAGATCTTCCTGTCGAAGTAAATGATGTCATCAATAATTTTGTATCTTTCATTGTGTACATAGCCATCCATGAACTGACATGCAAAAGTGTTCTTGGAGTACTTGACCAATAGATGGGCCTGCCAGTTATCCAAGGAATGGGGTAAGGCATTGACTGTCGTGTTTTTACTTGCAGTGTCAATCATGATTAAAAATGGCTTCCATCTTCTTGATTGTGACTTCCCTCGATCCTTTATTTGACATTCCTCTTACCAACACCTTATTGCCAACTGTCTCGAATGAAAAGTCCATCCTTTTGAAACTTTGGGTGTATTGGTCAAGAGTTTCCAACCACTGGATGCCCAAAATGATGTCAATATCAACCAAATCAAGTCAAAGAATTCATCTGTCATGGCATAGTTTCCCATGGAAATTTGTAGGCGTGGGATGACATGAGTGCAAGGTAACAAGGTTCCTCCTGCAACCTTAACCTCAAATCCTCCATGCTCAACTGCGTGCAAGCCTTTACTTGTAACCAAAGATGAATTGATGAAATTGAGTGTGGTGCCACTATTAATCATGATTGGGACTCGTTTTTTGTGAAGTGTGCCACGAACCCTGAAGATACCACTTCCAGATGCTGTACTGAGGGTAGCAATGGAACCCCCTTTTTGTATTAGGGCATTTATTCTCTCCTACTGGGTAATTTCTTCGTCAGTCGCTGCAGGTATTTGTTCTTCGTCATCATTAGGCATTACCTCAATGTAATGAATCTTTCCCTTCCCATGGCAGTGATGATCAAGACCCCATGGTTCTTTGCATGTGAAATAGAGCTTTTTCCTTCGGAGCTCTTGCAGAGAATTTCATCAAATTGAGGTTTTTTCTGAATTGGCTCTTTGTCTTTGTCTTCTTGTGGGGATGGTGTTGTTGTAGTTGCGTGAGTTTTGGAGGAAGATGTGGCCATGTCACACACCTTCTTAATAGCTTCGTTGAGTGCACATGGGTTGAACCCTTTGATCCAGCCTCTCAAAGGCTCTCTCAGCCCATCCATGAATAACACAATTCGACATCTTTCAGAGATATCCGTAGACTAATACTAACAACCTTTGGAACTCAATGATGTAGTTGTCTACTATGCCCATTTTCTTTAGCTGAGTTAGATCTTTGAAGTTAATCTCAGGATCCTTCCCATTGAAATGGTCAATGAGTCTCTTAGTAAACTCTACATAAGAGGTTACTTGGTCGTGTCCGAGAGTGACCAGACCATGATGCCACCACTTATGCACCACTCCTTCCAGATGAAGTGTTGCGAACTTGATTGCTTCTTCTTCGGGCATCGGATTAAGTTGGAAATAACTATCTACCTTCAAAACCCATGATTGTGCAGTAATGGCTCCAGATCCATCAAATGGCAATAAGTTTACCTTTCTGATCTTTCTCCTGAGATCATCATTAAAATAACCACGATTTCCCCCACTAGAATATCTCATTCTTAGATCAACATAGTCTCTATAAAATATATCACCTTCTATATTTGTGTTCTGCCAATCCTCTTGAAGTTTTTCTTGCATTTCCTGTAAAGTAGGCTCGCTTTCTTTGCGTGGTGCTTCCTTCCTTGGAAGGAAGATGGGTGTCGAAGGTTGAGAGCAAGAGGGTTGAAAGTTTTCCCTTCCAAAAATCGAGTCGTTGCTATGCCCATCTTGTTCTCTTGTTGTCTTTCCCTCAGATAATTTCTGTAATGTTTCCTGCATCAACCTTTGGGTTTCGTTGATTTGTATTTGGTTTCTGTTGAGCTCTCTTAAAAGATTCATGAGTTCTGCCATAGGATCTTGATGATCTGCCATTCTATCAATAGGGTTATTTCACCTTCTCCTTTGAGTATAGACTTGCATTCACTTCCACAGGTTGATAGAATCAAAAGATTTGATACCATTGTAATGTTCCGAAGTCTGATCCACCAATTGGATTGCCCATGTATGAGTTTGATGGATGCTAGAAAACCAAAATAATGCATATACTAGTCTTGGTAGACCAAGCACAGGAGGGGTACGGCTAGTTGAGGCCACAGAGTTGTATGTATAGTGGTGGGAGAGCAGCTGTACGGTGCTTGTAGAAAGGTCATATGGTATATGTAGGGAGGCTGTATGGTCAATGCAGAAGGCCATACGGTGTGTCCTGGGAGGCTGTATGGTGACTTTCAAGGGCTTACAGAAGGTTGGCGATTGTACAATGGAAAGAGGCATCCGTGGGGCAAGGGTAATTGGCCATACAGTATATAATACAGGTCGTACGTTGTCAGAGTTAGTACACAAGAAGGTTGTACGGTGTCAACAAGAAGGCCGCACGGACAAGAACACAAGGATACATTACGGTGATGTATAGTTCAGAGTTGTCTATTCTCCTGAAGAACGGAAAGATGAATGGTGTATCGATGGAGGGAAAACTTAATAATGCAATCTAAACTAAGAGATCCAAATTCAACAAATAGAACCAAACAATAATGGAGATTAGAACACAAGTAACCTTCAATTAGTATTTACCAAAAGACGGTGCTCTAATTTGCCAGATCCGAGCGAAGTATTACAGACGACAGAATAAGGTGAGGGTTGAATCCCACCGAAATCGGACAAACCAAATAGGGAAGATCTTTCATTTTCGAAATAGCAAATAACAAAGAACTCCAATAGGAATTCGTAGTACAAAGAAATAATCCAAAATTGCATACCTACTACTATCTACAAGCCGTGCTTAAATACTCGTCGGGAAAACCTTCTGAAGGTGTACAAAGATAGTCAATGGCCAAACTACCCATGGAAACAATAAAAAATGGGTCCGAGATATATTAAATCAATCGGCCCAATAACAAGGTTTAATTAATTACATTTGTTTTATGACGGGGATATTACATTGTTCACTTGGTTTCTTGTATGAGGATGGTATTACATCTATGTTTTTCCTGATGACACTTAACTAAATGTCTCTTGTTAAGGGCATTTAAGCCCCTGCTATTTCACATGAGGATCTTCATTCCTTCCCAAGGGAGGACTTGCCTCCCTTGGTACTAGATCCTAGTAGATATGTCTGATAGAATTTTGTTCCCTTCTAATAGGTTACTCTTCTTGCATTTTCCTTTTCTTTTTCTTCTGTTACCCTAATTGTAGCTACAGTTTGATTTATACATCTTTGATCCATGATATCCAATTCATCCACTGGTGCTTCATCACTCTCTTCTAATGCGTCCTTTGAAAATTCATATTCTTCTTGTGCTTTCAATGGATTAATGATTGTAAGTTCTGAGTTCTTTAGTGGTATGCTTTATTTCATCTCATGTACTTTTGTCGACTTTCCTTTGATGGTTCACATTTTCTATTGGTATTTCTGCACCATAGAGGATCAATTCCATTCCCTATTTTGTTTCAAATGCTTTTTTTCCTCATTATATATTGTATTGGGTTATTCATCTCTTTTTTGGTTGAGGAATTCATAATCTTTCCCACTTTCTTCTCTTTTTCCCTCGATCTGTTCTCCGTTGTATTTTTTATTTTAATTATTTTATCAATGGTCTTTAATTTTGGTGTCCTTCGTGGTTTTGTTGTTATTTTTTTGTCCCTATAACCTTTTTTGGGTTTCTTCTCCATTATGATCTTTCTAGGGCATAGATTTCTTGGATGTTTTCTATTGTTGTAATCTAAGAAGTAATATTTATTTTCTATTTCTATATCTTGTCTCCAAATGCCTCCCTTTTTATTAGATGGATTTGTTTAGACATTTCTTGAATAGAGATTAATTTGATACATGTGGAAAGGGAAGAGTGTCCTCTTCCCATTTCTAAACCTACCACCATGCCAAATGTTGCCCCAATCCTTCTAAGGCAAAACCTCTTGTCCAAAATTTTATCTTTAGGTTATTTAATTTGATTCAAAAGGTTCTTTTTGAGGGCACTACAGTGACTAGGTTGAAGTTTCTTCCCTATTTTGAAGGTAGACTAACTTATAAAAAAATCACCGTACTCCTTATTTGAGTAAGTTATGTTTTCATTTTTTTGAATATGTAACTATTACAAAAAAGAACTTGGGATGGAAATATTTCTCTATCTCATAGCCCCATTATTTACATTCCTAGTTTTTGGATTCTTCTCTGCCAAGTTTGAGTCTAACAATTCTTGTAATTAGTGTATTATATTCCAAAAAATTGCGCCTCTTCTTCAACTATATTCGTGACATTAATTTCAATTGTGGTAGCCTTTGTAGATGTTGTGACATTTTTTCTTGAAATCCAATTCCTCTTCAATCAATGGTTAATTGGTATTGTGTTGATGCTATTGGCTATACTTTCTTTCTTCCATGTGTGTTGTTCTAGATATATGTTGCCTCCAAGCAAAATATGATTTACCCTTTGGACATACAATGGCAGTTAGGAATTTTTTGTTACTGACTCTTTATCATCTCTTTGTCATTTGCATTTATTTCTTTTGGTTTTGGATTTGGTGGCATAAGCAAAACATAACAGTAATACATGTTTTTAATATTTTGTAATAGGCATCTATGGATTTAATTTTTTCTATTATTTAATAACTTAGTGTACCATCCTAAAATGTCAGCGAGCATAATTGGATGCTCTATTAGGTGCCATTTTCTTGAGTTTGAGATTTGATGTCCATTATGCTTGACCCTAGCAACATGCTTCTTATTTTCTTGCATCTATCCTATCATCTAAACACCCAATTCAAAATTGGATACTAGGTACAAAATGTTTGAAACATTTAGTTCCCACCTATTTTGGCGCAAATTTGGCATGGAGCCTCGTGTCATTATTTTGGTGGGAACCTTAGGTCCTGTGGTCATCTTGGCTTAATTTTGAATCCCAAAGTGTTTGAGAGGCATGTAAATACCCTATCTCCTCATTTTAGTAACCAAGAACCAAGGATTAGAATCATAACCAAGATTTCAAGAGCATTCTAGCATTAAGGGTGAACTCAAGGTTTTAAGTTAAGCATCCAAGGTTTAGTCTTTCTTCAAGCAACCAAGGAAAAGAAGGCAATCTTATCCATTATGGCAAGATTTTGTCCCATGAAGACCAAGTAGAGGAGTTCACAATCAAGCAAGGAGATCCTTCCTTTCATCCACATACATTTTTTCATTGCAAGTGATTATCAAGCATATCAATATTGAAGATCTAGGAGTGGCATTCATAGATCCATGCATTTGTGTGGGCATCCTTGATTCCTCTCTAGACTCCAAGGTCAACACCTTCAATTCAATTTACAATAACCTATCTTTCATGAATATGAGTAATTACTAAATCCATTCGTGAAGGTATAATCGAGGTGAATCAAACATCTACCTTCTTACATACACGACTCTATGCAATTTCAATTCATTTCAAGGTTGATTCCTAAATAGGGGTTTGACCAAGGTAAAACACTTTCCCCAACCTTTTTTGTAATATCTCTAACTAGATATTTGCCCCAAAACCCTTAACAAAATCTCATAATTTATTAACAAATAAATCTATGCAATGGATTTCAGATCTCACCAACAAAACCCCATTAAACAACTATATGAAAAGAAGTCTTAAAATGTAATTGCCATAAATCTCTAGAGAAAAACATTTTCATAAATAATATTTCATTGAAATTCTTCAGAAAAATCAGATTCAAATCCGATCACAGATACAACTGCAACAAGATTGGATAACGAGTTTCTGTTCACTGTTCAAGATCGAGGATTTCCATCCTCTCACTTACTGAAAGCTGAAGCTTTAAAAAATAACTCTCCAAGAGAGAAAACAAAATTGAAATCACAAAACCTAAGTATGCTGAAATGAACTTCTCTTTCTTCTTTTAAACATAACCTGGTGACTCTTTGCATTGCATTTTCTATTCCTTTATTTCCTTTTAAAATTAATACTGCCCCCCCCACACCCCCCCCACCACTTAAGGAGTTAAAGATCCCCTATATATAACAAAGTGACATTAACAATATAAACATAAATAATAAAATCACTTTATAATAAACCAATTAAATCTTCTATTGAAATCTTTGATTAGATGAACTCGAATATGCACATGTGATAGCTCGCTAGAAAGTTCTTGATAAGATACTCCTTGTCCAACTTTGAAATGTGAAGAATATTGAGCTTACTGTCTTACTAAAAATAGTAAGTGTTAGGAAACCCCATTGAGACAAGCTCGATTGCCCAACAACTAAATTGCACGGGCCAAAAGTTGAACTGATCCTAAAAAATGCTTGGTTAGCCCTCGAGAACAAGACAAAATGGGCTAATGACACAATGGAAATCACTGCCCTAGAAAAGGGGACATGACATTTTTGCCCATTTTTTTAGTTTGTAGGAACATGTGATAGAGCTATCGGAACTTCTACGGGCAAATTAGAATTTGATAGAGCAACATTGTAATTTTCAGCCAAAAATACTGACTGCATAACAAAAAATGTTTTGTAGTTGGATACTATTGATCTCTAAGAGGATCATGTCTAAATAAGGGCAGCCAGGAAGCTTCACAGGAGTGGGACAAAATGCGCCTTGTGAAAGAACCTTTGGGATTTTAGAAGTTGACTCTTCATGAGTGGTTTTTGGGAAAAAAGAAGAGGGTAACCTTTACATGCACCCTAAGCTAAGGGAGGTGATTCGATATTCAAAACTTATTGTGTGGGGCTTAGAATATATAAGATGACATTGCAGAAGTTTGACGCTTTTTGGTGAAAAGTTCACATCTTCATTCCCACTCACCATAAATCCTTCATTCTTAGTTAGGAGAACAAGACGCCAAATTTGTTGGACATAGGATAAAAATGTTTACATCCCTATCATAGGAAGCATCTACAAGGGTCCAAATAGAGACACAAAACTCCTAAAGAGTGTGCAAGTTTTTTCACCTATAGAGATGATATACAACACTATCTCTGAGAAGAAGTTTAAATAAGAAACACCAAAATGGGTTCTTGCTTCTGTACAAAAATAGTTTGAATAAGGATCAAATGGAAAAACCACAAACCCTTGAACTAACTTTCCTGAGGAGTAGAGAGCAAGGGATACAATTCATCCTCTATTCTAGATGCATAGTCAGGAGAGAGAAACCATCGTGATCACAAACACATCTAAGCAAATAGAAACTATTGCACAAGCATAAGTAAACTGGAATAGACCCATAAAGAATTTGCGTAGGACATCTTGATTAACAAAACGAGAAAGTTAACATAGGCAATCCCCATATATCATTAAGAGAAAACATGCAAGGTTGGAGAGTATCCCCAATAAGACAAACTTTACAATGTGCTTCTTTGATCGATCAGCCATAGAGTCCTGCACTCAAAAACTAAAAACCTCTATAAATTTACAACATAATTTTTAACTCATTGAACAAAAGAACAATGTTCCAACCTCCCTTTCTCTTTATAGGCCCCTTTGGTTGATATGATTAAATAATGATTGCATTTTAGTAACAATCAATCAGCATGCCAGAAAATTAGGTGATGGAGCTCTCAATCTCCCATGCTTTGGTTGAGTGTGTCTCTTTTAGGCGATTCACAACATGTTTACGAGCTAGGCTCAAAAGAATAAGCTGTGGGGGCTTGAGCAAGGATGATCCTAGGCTAATTGAAAGACATTTTGTGGATAGAAAACTATTGCACAAGAATAAGTAAACTGGACTAGACCCATAAAGAATTTGCACATGGCATCTTGATTAACAAAACGAGAAAGTCAACATAGGCACAATCCCCATATTTAATTAAGAGAAAACATGCAACACTGGAGAGTATCCCCCATAATACAAACTTTACAATGTACACCTTTGATCGACTAACCATAGAGTCTTGCTCTAAAAAACTAAAACCTTTATAAACTTACAATATAATTTTTAACTCACTGAACAAAAAAACAATGTTCCAACCTCCCTTCCTCTTTATAGACCCCTTCGATTGACATGATCAAATAATGATTACATTTTAGTAACAATCAATCAACATGCTGAAAAATCAGGTGATGGATCTCTCAATCTCCCATGTTGCAGCCAAGTGTGTCTCTTTTAGGCGATTCACAACATGTTCATGAGCTAGGCTCAAAAGAATAAATTGTGGGGGCTTCAGCAGGGATGACCATGATTTCCTAGGCTAATTGAAAGGCATTTTGTGGATAGTGGTTGGAAATGCCATTAGTTGTCGGAGTTTTTGTGCGGTGGCACATTCCTTGAATATACGTTGGTGGGTCCCTGTGAGTGTGGATGTCCCTTGGGACATGCATCGCGCTGGAAAAACTCAAGAGGACGGATGATCTTTGCAGAGCAACTTGAAATCTTAACTAGTTAACACGTGTCAACCCTTGTAGGGAGACTTTGTCAATGCGGACGCACTTCGCACATTGATGCAATCAAATCTTGAAAATGAAGGTGGCAAGGCCAACCAATGTAGGAACCTATAGGTACAAAACATTTCAAACGTGTTGTACCTTGCCTTTCCGCTGAAATTTATACCATAGGTTAGTTTCATTGTGTGGATCTCAATTTAGGTCATATCTAGTTTCTAACAATAGTTTATAAGTTTGTGTTTTCCATATTTGTCTATATTTGTCTATTGAGCCTTGTATATTGCATGATCATATTCTCTCTCTCTCTCTCTCTCCATTAAACATGTTACTAAGTACAGGATCATTGTCCTATTCAGTGCTTAGGACTTACTTGAGTTTATTGGGACATCTTTCTTTTGAATGCACCAGTTTCAAAAGGAGCAATTTACCCCTTTGCATTGCTTCCCTTTTTTTAATATACATTTTTGGTGAATCTGACCTACATTTCCATTTTGATTTTGGTGCTAGATTCCATTTGTGCATTATTTTTTATGTTTGATAGATTTTCTCTTCATTAGTTTCATGTGCAATTGTGCTTAGTTGATTTTGCATAAAATTAATAGATTTGCATTTATCTTTCCAAGTTATTATTTGTATTTGATAGATACATCTCTTTTTTATTTTTTCGTGCATGTGTGTTATCACAAGTCCTACCTATAGCATTCAGATTAGAAGCTGTAGAAGTATATGTTCCTTTGACCTTGAGTCCTCTTTATTTCCTAGGAGTCATGATGAAACAAACATGCCTATAATGACATTCCTACCACAGTTGTGAATAATTCTTCCCACTCTTCTTGTTAGGACCTCATAAAATGAGATATCATTTTTCACATTTCCTCCCAAGGCTCGCAAATTTCCCCACCACTGTTCATAAAATCTTACAAATTTTCCACTGTTCTTATTTGTTGCTCCTAGTCTCCAATGCATCATGATCCTAGAATTGAATGATTTAAAATTGTAAGAAAACCTTGAAAGTTTAGAATACACAAATTTAAATTCAAGTATCCACTTGATTACGTAAATAAGCCACCCCTTTATCTCCATGATAAAAATAAATAATCCTTGTGCTATCTATATGACCTTGGTGGTATTTCACCAAGACTTTATGTTTATCACACCAAAAGGATCACATTGATGAGACATCATTAACCAGTCAAGCACAAAGATGCTTTACCGAAAAGTAGGTTTATGCTAAATACCCGATCATCAAAGGGACATGTATGACCTCTCTTCAAAATATGAGTAGATGAACCAATATCGATGAGACATTGAAGATCTACCAAAGGCAAAATGTGTTTCATCGAAGAAAAATATCCAAGGTTGCACGGGTACGTGGGTACGGGAACGGGGACGGGTACGGGAACGGGTACGGGTATGCATACTTTTCAAAATAGGGGACGGAGGTACGTGTGTATGCCTATTTTTTCTATATTATTAATATTTTATAGAAAATATAAAATTCAAAATATATGTCATGAGTCATGACATTGAGCATTCAAAACAAGAAATTTGAAATATATATATATGCTATTGCTGAATGTTTAATGTTTAAAGTATTTTTCATAATAGGGGACGGAGGTACTTGGGTATGTCAAACTTATTTAAAAATTATACCTTTATATTTATAAAAAATCTGAAATTATGAGTCATGACAATGGTTTTTCAAAACAAGAACACTGATAAAGTTTGCAAATGTAATGTATTGTTTTCAGTTTCAGATTTGCTATATGTTTGAAATAATAATACATGATAAATGCTTAGATGCATAACAAAGAAGGCAGACTTTAAAAATGAACAAGAGGATCCTAAATCATATAACAATGACATATTGCAAATGATAAACTTATGACTTGAACAGTGATAAAGTTTATTTTTAATGAGTATCAAAGTTTCAAACTGATTTGGTATTGAATTAAGTTTGATAAACAACAAGCTAATACAAAAATAAAAAACCAAAAAAAAAATCAGAATCTTAATCAAGGTCCTTAGCTATGATGCTCTCACCGAGTACCCGGTACGTGGGATACGTGTACCCGGTACTTGGGTACGTGGGTACTCGGTGGGTACGAGTACCAGGGCGGTGGGTACGAGTACCCATGCAACCTTGAAAATATCTCATCGAAAAGAAAAAATGTTGAGGAGACATGTGATCATCCCTTTGAAATATATATCTAACAAAGGAAAAGAGCATTCTACCGAGAAGGTGTGCCTCATCAAAAAGACTTTATCGAAGGGAGATAACAGGCTCTTATTGACAAAGTATCACATCAAGGAGACAATGAAGATGTACTAAAGAAAAATGGTGTCGTAATGAAGTAGCTTGTCTTTGTGAAAATGTAGTGGACCTCATTGGTTTTTGTAAATGTTTTCAAGATCTCTAATAGAATATTTTTCACAATTTCTGATAATATTTCACTGTGATCTAATATACAACTGAACTGAATAATACATATCAAAGTTATTGTAGTGAGCAACTTCGTATTCTATCAAATCTGTTATGTGTAATGATCACTATGTAATAGTGAATTCATAATGTATCAATTACTGGTTGATTGAATGAAGAACTAATCGCTGCACAAGGTAATATAAATTGTTGTGCTTATTGATTCAGTTTCCATTGGCAGTGATTTGAATATATATAAAGGACAAGGGTCATGTCATGTAGAGACATGACTCTATGTGGCAACTGCCACGTAGGGTCACGTCCCTACATGACATGACAACTCATAACTAACGATGGTCTAACAGACATCCAATATGCTTGCCGATAATGATTTCATTCACCCAGATTATCAGGTATAACAAGAAGACCAATTAGATTATGTTAATTACTTTTCACTTTTGGTACTATATATATATATATATATATGTTTTTGCACTATAAGTAAGTCTCTATATATATATGTATATATAATATCGACCGAGGCTACCACTTTTAACAGTTTTCTTCTTGCTGATTGAGGAAACATTAACAAGGCTTGTCTGTTGTAATTATGGAAGTGACGACAATAACAAAAAAATAACGTATCTCATCCAAGAAGCATGTTATGATGTTGATGGAATGTGTTTGAAGGTCAATTTCAGTGTAACAATGAAGATCTAAGATGAAAGGTACTTCGCCAAAACACAAGGTCCCATCAAAATGTATTATCATTGGTGAGTAGAAAATTCCTTCATCAGTGGGACATTGAATTTCACCCAAACCAAATAAGGTTTTAAACAAAGTAGTGAGTCTTAGCAAACGGAAATCATGTCAAGGGGAGCTCTAGGAGGTAGGGCGATTTCTCATAATTACATAGTACATCGATTTGACAAAAGAAATTCCATTTGATCAAATCATGAGTTAAAAATCAATTGGAGACAATACAAAGGTATGCAAGATAGAAGAAAGAATCATTGAGCTTCTACAAGACTATGGAATAAGAAATATATCTGGCACCAAGGACAATTAAAGGAAGGTCATATTGATGTAAAATATGAAATTGGAACATTTAATGACAGCCGTAGTAAGATTAAAGTTTGCATGTGGCAAAGTCTTGCAAATTTCAGATCATCAATCACATTTTCGATGTATAATTGAGGCTTGTGAGAAAATTCAGAGGCCACAAAAGCATAAGAAGTAAGAATTGGAGATCAACTAGTGCTATAAAGTCAAAATTATTTGCAGAGGTTGAAGTGTCCAAACGATTAAGTAATTGTGCAAATTAGGTCTTTCCTATTCTGAAAGACACAATGAAGGGAACATCGAAGAAATCTAGGGCAAGAAAAGAAAAAGAAAAGGCACAAGTAGAAACCCAAGAAGAACCTAAAACAAAGAGTAAAGAAAAGGAATGGAGGAATTTAAATCAAGACTCGATTGATCAGTTCCCCGATGATTGTGTAAACATGATGGTCATTATAGATAGATTTCACTGGAGGGAATACACTATGCTACACCTCAACACCAACATAGATACTTTCAAAGAACAATATTACATCAAGCATATGGGAGATGTAACTTATTTTTGTTAAGGGGTTAAGAACATAGTGATAAATCTGATTATGTAATTTGGATGTGTCTCTTCATCAAAAGACACATGATTTTTGTTCTTCCTTCTAAAAGGAATAATTTCCTATTTTAGTAAGACAAAAGATTATAGGGTATTTGTTTAGAATAGACAACATTTTGACAGTGTTTGTAATCATTACAAAACTTTATTTAGTAATACAAAAACTTCGTTGATGTGGTGCATTACATTAGTGTATGCTTGGAGTTCTTATTCATTCACTGTATGGTTAAAGTAGCCATATTTGTCTCTAACAAACTAATAACACTACATAAGATATGATGGAAGAACTGTCTTATGTTGACAATTATTGGTGCACATATGCAGGTACTTTTAGAGCTCTCAAGGAGCATGCAAGGATTAGGGATAGGATGAAAGAAAAAGTGGAAGAAATGAAACTAAAGGATCTTGTATCTGCTGATGATTTTGAAAAGTTAAGAAATTGCTCAAGGAACACCAAGAATTTCAAGAAGAGCTCATGAAGGATATGAATTGCCTTGATAAAGAAGATATAAGGGGACTCCTGACCATTCAAAACAGTGATGATCAATTGCTGATTTCTTGGGTATAGTGGAGAGACACTAGCAAAGGAGCTTCCTCAAGCTTTGGATGAGATCTGTTGGTTATCAAAATTGACGGTTAGATACCTATGAGCCTTGCCTACTCGATGCTGGGTATCCAACTAATTTTGGCCAACTTGACAGGATTGACTCCAATCCTCTGCACTTTTGGTTCCGCTGGACCAAGGCCTGTTCACCTAAATCCTGGATAACAAAACTTAATTCCAAGATGACTTATAGTGGATTATAGTGATCAAATGAACTCCTTAATTGGCAAGCATCAAGGAAAAACTTCTAAATTGGGATTAGTGGCTTAAAACTTCAATTGCTTACTAGAATCATATGCTGAAATAGAAAAAGGGTAAAATGAATTACTATATCAAATCCTCAAAAGAGAAAAGTAAAGAAATGCCAACATTGAATTCAAAATTTATAAGTAGGTTTATGATCAGTGTCGAATCTTGATTGGGTATTAGAGTCAAACATACATCTCTTACGTACAACTTTACAATATTGATGGTATAATATTTATTAATAATTTATATATTTTGACGCCACAAATTGTTATACTTTAGCACATTCAGATTAGTCTATTATGCTTTAACCGTCACATGGACACAATAGCTACGAACAATGAGAAGAAATTTCATCTTACATTCTTTGTATTAGTCAAATCTGAACAACGAATAATAGTTCAATGTACTTTATCAAAATTAATAAATTACAAACAAATAGATAATAAAACTGTAAAGGACGAGATATATATATTTCAACTCAAAATCAATTAAAATCCTTACTGATTTTATTATGAGATAAATCGTATTGAAGACCCTCAGTGGTTTGATGCTCAATTCAACACGTATAAATCTTCACAATGTTTGAAATTAATGCTCAACAACCTGAATCCTTTTTCTTTGCTCAAATCTCAAATTTTTTCCTTAGAAGGAAATGACAAGTTGAATGATGCTGATACTAACTGGTGTGCTTCAAATATATATATATTTTTTACAAGAGAGTCTTCTCATAATCATTTGATATTCAACTCATTTATAAATAAGTAGCCAAAGGGTGATAGTTAGATTTTCCCAAACATCGCACCCTTTGGCATATTACAACTGCTACCTCTTTACAAGAATTAATTAAAAACTCAACCGATTCTGGAGCAATAGAACAAATGCAGATTTTCTTAAGCACCTCTAAACAACAACAATAATATTTGCTTTTTCATCGATTATTTACCCAGGTGTTGGCTGCTTCTGCTACGATGCTAGAACATCCCATCCTCGGGTTATTTTTGCATTGACAAAGATCGATCAGGCTCCAATGAAGGGTTGAATATGCTTTGATTTGAATTATGCCACAAATGTTAATCCAAGCACACAGAATCATCTATTCGTCCAAACCGCTCAAGCCACCATATACATAATCTGCGACTCGTACAATCCCTCGCGTCTAGTAACCCACGCGATACCCTTTTAGCCTGCAAAAAATGGACAAACGTAAGATATGTATGGAAAAAGTTTGGTATATTATGAATGCACATGGGTGCCTTGCGTGTGAAGACTTTTAGGCTTCTACGACATAGAGAACATCTTCGGGCTACACCAAGTTTGTCCGTTGGGATCCCCCTATATGCCTGCGAATTGCTTTGCACCTGAAACTAGTTTCTTCCACCGTGGTCACGACCTGGAGAATGTATATACAACTGGTGTCAAAAGATTTTTGAGCCCTGCTCCCTGAATGATAATAGTCACATCTCCATCTGTTTGGGCCCAGATAACCACAGTTCCTAGAGACATTGATCCCCTACCATTATTTTAAACATTCCTTCAGTATTTGTAACACAGGCGACTTTGGCATTAGTACGACGACTGCATAATGTTTTGTGCATGGCGAAGGTAATATCCTTTGCAAACCTTCTTGTGTCGTTGATTGTGCTAAAGATGACTTGACTGTGTCGCGCCATACATCCTGGGCCTGTCTCTAGTGCATACATCAACGCATGAGGTTTAGCCACGCTACAAATGGTTCCTCTTTATCTGCTTCAACATGGTGAAGATTCTGCCTGAAAATCCTTGATGAACCGCCTTAGGTCCAATATCCTCCATTCTGTCTAGTATCAATCACAGGGTGTCATGTATGATAATACACATCTCTATCCTAAACATTGAAATAATCAAACTCATATTCCATTTCCTTTTCAGAACATTGGTTGCTTCTTATTTCCTTTGTTTGACATAATCAAAATATATATTCCATCATATTTTCTGTGAGTGGGTGACTTAATCATATCATTGATGCTGCTTATCATATACATCTAATAGTTTCTTGGTGGTAAGACCTTCCAAGCTAACGTACAGAACAGATTAGCCAATAATGTTAGATGATTTCCAAAATACTAATTTATACAGCAATTCGCTTTTTTCTACACAAAAAGTCATCTATCAAAACAACTTTCTTATGCATCCATGACCAAAGAGCTCTCCATCTGTTCAAGACTCCATCAGCATGTAAACATAATCATCATCATCTTCAAATGCATCACTTTTATTATGAACGCTGATACTCATAAATATGCTTGAATGGATGCCTAAAATTTTGAATTTTTGGGCTCTATCAAGATCAACAATGTAGTGCACATATTGTGCAACATGATCGTCATTATAGATAAATTTTACAGGAGGGAATACACTATGCTACACCTCAACACCAACATAGATACTTTCAAAGAACAATATTGCATTGAGCATATGGGAGATATAACTTATTTTTGTTAAGGGGTTAAGAACTTAGTGATAAAGCCGATTATGTAATTTGGATGCGTCTCTTCATCAAAAGACACATGATTTTTGTCCTTCCTTCTAAAAGGAATCATTTTAGTAAGAAAAGATTATAGGATATTTGTTTAGAATAGACAACATTTTGACAGTGTTTGTAATTATTACAAAACTTTGTTTAGTAATACAAAAACTTCGTTGATGTGGTGTATTACATTAGGGTTTGTTTGGTTAGTGGAATTTAAAAAACTGAGATTTCTACAAACCTTGGTTTAGCCAAATCAAGGTTTTGCAAATCTTCATTCCGATTTTTGGGATTTTACTTAGATCGTTTGTTTCACTCGGAAGATTCGTGTGAAGACACATTTTTATGCATAAGCTTGAAGTTGAAGGAAAATTTCAAAAAGTAGTCCAATCTATTGTTTTTATACTCCTTTAAAAACATAACCAGGTTTTGAGGCAAAATTGGAAGTCCAGTATGCTAATTCCATTTTGCCAATTTTGAAACAAATGCAAAAATTTCAAATCTGGATTTTGAAAAAGCTAATTTTTGTCATCTTCCAGGAACCAAACGGACCCTTAGTGTGTGCTTGGAGTTCTTATTCACTCACTGTATGGTTAAAGTAGCCATATTTGTCTCTAGTATCTTGCATTTTATTCTTCACAATTTATATTAGCTTTCTTATTATGGTTGAATAAAACTAATCAAAGATCTCATATTTCTTTGTATCGTTTCTTAGATGATACGTTAAAGGAAATATATATCTAAGTAATTCATATAAATAACCAATTATTTAAATAGAAAGAAGATAATTGACAGATTCATACAAGGTGTGGATTTAAAATTGTCTAGTTTAGTGATATGTGATCATCTGAAGCATTAATTGATTCGATAACCAATAGTAGGAAGACAACGATCTTGTGCAATACTTTACATTCCTAAATATTTTTTCATTTTACTCGAAAGGCTTAAATATTGTACCAAACAATCTAATAAATCTGTTGTAATCCAAGTAAGGTAAACCCACCTAGGTATTAGCATAATCTAAAGTGCAAGAAATAGTAATCATATTTGGTTCATTCCGTTCATTGACCAAGACTATTGTTGAAATCGATCATAGAAGTTGACCCTAGAGTGCAACAAAACTTGCACTTTTGAGCTCCAACACTTCTCATGATGAAGACGAGACTTTAAGAGTTACTCTAATGGAAATGCAAAAGATTTCCCATGGCTTTGAGCAATGATTAGGACAATAAAACTCTAATCACAAGACCATCTCCTTAATAAGGGTTTTTGTAAAATTAATTCACAATGATGAACACGGTGTTAATATCTTGCATAGTATCTCTCATCTTATTCATAACAATGTCAAACCTATTAGAGATTGTGCCCAAGAACTTGGTTTCACTCAACCTCCTACTATTATTGAGACTTCCATTTCTAGTCTCACCTAATACCTATTGTCTCCACTTACTCTCCACCTCTAATGAACACATCCATTCAATGCACCAATCCCACACATGTTGGCATTCCTAGTATTATTCCTCTGCCTTAGATTGTTCCATGTGTTTCACAACCTTAATTCATGCCTAACTACAACAATGTTCCTTTCATCTTCCATCATTCCTTCCATTTCTCATAATGGTCCAAACTTTTCACACATATCTCCTACCACTCTTTCTACCAAATCCACTATTTATAGCTTGGCTCAAATTGTTTCACCTTGCTACAAAAAATTGCTTCCATGACTCAATCCAAGTTCAACATTCCTACTTGTGGCATTGCTATTTCTTAGTCCTTAAAAATCATCCTTTCAATTTTTTTTCCATAATCCTCAACAACATCATATTGTGATATTGCTATCAGGATTCAGTTGTGTAGTTTTTGAGTCAAACTCATTGATCCATGTTTCATGAGTAGTAGATCACATGAAACCGTCTATCATGAGAATGAATGTAACAGTTAGCACTCATTGGATCTAGGTGATGCAAACAGGGGTGAAGCACTAGGGCTTCTTGGAGGTCACCCATCCTAATACTACTCTAGCTCGAGTATGCTTAACTACAAAGTTTCCTCTATGGTCAGACCCACTCTTTTGGCAACCCCATTTTCAAAACCTTCACCAATTGTTGTGCCTTAAGATCTATGCATTAGAAAGCCCCTTAAGCTCATCAATTGATAAGTAGGAGATATTTTCCACAAGTCAAATGGTGATATTGCTTTTAGAATTCATTTGGGTAGTTTATGAGCCAAATGCATTGACCCATGTTTCATGAGTAGTGTTTCATAGGAACATCATATTGCCAACATGGAGATTTGCATGTTTGGGTTGGCTTTAATAGCTTGTTAGGTCTTCGAATTTTGAATTCGAAAGATGGTTTTGAAAATTCAAGTATTTGCAATGTCAAGGATTTTTGAATTTTGGTGATTTTCTAATGTTGGGGATTTTTCTGTCCAAAGGAGATTAAAAGTCATACAAAGGCCAAAAGGCGGCCATTTCTTCCTTTATGTTTATGTCTTATTTCCTCAACACCCTAGGCGGGCTTTTATGTATTCAAGGGATTGCAAAATCCCTAACCGGAATGTAATTATGACAATGCTTTCTTTGTCACGTTTTCTCCGTATCTTCCTTGATTCCATGACTTAGAGGATTAAAATGTCCATTCAAATTTGTGAAGTCCAGGCAATTCGAATACTGCATACTTTCTTTTTTGATTCCTTGCTCTTCTGTTAACTTATTTTGTGTGTAAATTTCCAAAGGCCTGTCCAAAGCTAATTCTTCTACTGTTCTATTGATTGTTAAAGAAAACTTAGGCATCTTGACAACTCTCCATCTCCATTATTTCTTCCTTGTTCAATCCTAAGTAGGCTTTGAGTTCTGACTAGGCTAATCTCTGCAATACAAGATATAATCCAATTTTCATAATTGTAAAGATGAAATTTAGGATTCTGACGAAAACACTCCAATTAAAGAGACAACAAATAAAAAACCTAGACTAATTTAAGGGCACAAAGGTCACAAAGGGGGGTTCCTTGATTATGATGAGGCATGTGTGCAAGGCACAAGAAATTATAATGTACTTGATAAATTTAATGACAAAGGAAACCCAAATAAAAATAATTAAATAAAAACCAATAACACACCCATTAGTGGTGCAGGAGCACCTAGCCATCATATAATTACAAGAGATCATAATCGATATTTTAATGATTTATGTTCATTCTTACATGTTGCAATGTCATTCCATGTAATGGAATCCAATTGAAAAGAAAAGTTGTAACAAAAATGTAATGTTGTCCACATTGTCATAGTTAAGGTCCCAATTAGTTTAATATGTCATAAGTCGTAAAATAACTCTTGAAAAGGTCATAACCATGTTCAAGGTTATTAAATGGTTATTCTGATATGTCTTGAATGTTTATATAAAGTCATGACATCATATTTCACAAAAGTCTCAAAAGTTGTTAAGAAGATGAAGAGTAGCAAAAAATGCAACAATGTAACATTGCATTAAAGTTGTAAAAGGAAGTCCAAAGTTCATGGTTGGTATTTGTAAAGTCTAAGTTGACTAAGAAACTATAAAATTCAATGTAAGGTCTAACCAAGCAAGGAAGGGAAGAAAAATTTAATAGCTAAGATCTTTTGGAGCACTTTGTAACTGTTATTTTGATTGGGTTTTCTATCTCTTTCTCTGTTTCCAGGCTTTGTATGTCCATGTACAACCTGAAAAAAATGTATTATTAATATGGTATAGTAAAATTAATAATCCTTCCATTGTTTTTGGTTTAAGTTTATTTCATGCAAATTTGAGAAAGTTATGAGCATTCTATGGATGACAGTTTTCTCAGATTTTAAGATTATAGTCATACTATGTAATAACTATTTTAAGGGATGAAACTTATATTTCTGGAAAGAGGGATGAATTATCTTTCTGATGCAATTAGTTTGGTACGTTTTTATTAAGTTTTGTAAAAGTTGTGATAGTTTTAGTGAAAAATGGTTTTTTCACCCTCTCCAATGGAGTCACAGAAAAATGGGTCTTGGTGTAGAGATCATAACTTTTGATTCTATTGTTGGATGTTTTTGAGTTTTGGATATGTTTTTGGGTATTGAATCACACTTAAATTGGATGGTTGGATTATAGAAATAAGGTAAGGTTAAAAAGTGATGAGTCTCTATATGCAGGTCTATCTAGAATGGTAGAATTGAAGACTACGTTTTCAAGATTGATTTGTTATTTGATAATGGCAATTTTATTGATGATTGTATTGGGAAACATGTATTAATGCCTCTAGCATATTGAAGACATTATGTTGATGATTGAAAATCCATGACTGATTTGGGGGTTCTTGAAGGGTTATGAAGATGCTTTGCATCATTGTTGGTATTAGAGCTCAGCAAAAGATCTGGGCTGAGCATTGGATATTTGATTTTTGTTAGTGAAGTTTGTGGTTGCAGGTGCATGTTCACTTGTTGCAGATGGGTTGACATAGATGTTTACTAAGAGGGCCATAGGAGATGGTCCAAGGCCCTGAGAAGGAAGTCCATTTGGTTGCCAAAAGACCTAGGGAGAGAGGCAAGAGAGAACTCCTGGGTGAGGCAAGTTGTTTGTGTGTGATGCAGCATGGAGGAGTAAACTTTTAATAGTTATAGCACCTTGAAGGAAGCCACTTAAAGTCCATTGATGAGAATCATAGTTCTTGGATAGAAAGAGCAGCAAAGGCATCAAAGCTAGATGGAGGCAAAGAGGCAAAATTTCTTTTGCAAGTTATCACGACTACATTTCCATGGGACATGAAAATTTTTCAAGCTTGGACGTATGGTGTAGGAGCACCCAGCCTTCATATGATTACAAGAGATCATAATGAATATTTTGATGATTTATGTTCATTCTTATATGTGGAAATGTTATTCCATGTAATGGAATCCAATTGAAAAGAAAAGTTGCAACAAAAATGTAATGTTGTCCACATTGTCATATTTAAGATCCCAATTGGTTTAATATATCAAAAGTTGTAAAATTACTCTTGAAAGGGTAATAATCATGTAAAAGGTTATTAAATGGTCATTTTGATATGTCTTGAATGTTTATGCAAAGTCATGGCATCATATTTGTCAAAAGCCTCAAAAGTTGTCAAGAAGATGAAGAGTTGCAAAAAATGCAAAAATGTACAATTACATTAAAGTTGTAGAAGGAAGTCCAAAAGTCATGGTTGGTATTTGTAAGGTCTAAACTGACCAAGAACTATAAAATTCATTGTAAGGCTGAACCAAGCAAGGAAGGGAAGAAAATTTTTAATAGCTAAGATCTTTTGGAGCACTTTGTAATTGTTATTTTGATTGGGTTTTCTATTTCTTTCACTGTTTCCAAGCTTTGTACAGCCATGTACAACCTAGAAACAATGTATTATTAATATTGTAGAGTAGTAAAATGAATAATCCTTCCATTGCTCTTGGTTCGATTTTATTTTATGCAGATTTCAAAAAGTTATGAGCATTCTATGGATGAATTTTTTTTCAGAATTTTCAGATTACAGTCATATTGAAGCAACGTGTACAACTATTTAATGGATATTTTAAGGGACGAAACTTGTATTTCTAGAAAGGGATGAATTATCTTTCTAATGCAATTGGTTTGGTATTTTTTTATTAAGTTTTGTAAAAGTCATGATAGTTTTTGTGAAAAATGGTTTTTTAACCCTCTTCAATGGAGTTACAGAAAAATTGGTCTCGGTGTAGAGACTGTAACTTTCAAGTTTTGGATATGTTGTTGGGTACCAAATTGCGCTTAAATTGGAAGGTTGGATTGAAGCAATAAAATAAGGTTAAAAAGTTATGAATCTTTGTATGCAGGTCTATCTAGAATGGTAGAATTGAAGACTATGTTTCAAGATTGATTTATTATTTGATAATGGTCATTTGATTGATGATTGTATTGGGAAACATGTGTCAAGGCCTCTAACTTATTGAAGAGATTATATTGATGATTGGAACTCCATGATTGATTTTATGGTTCTTGAAGGGTTATGAAGGTGCTTTGCATCAATTAGTGACAATTGTCAAAATGCATCTAAAATGAATTAACTGTGTAGAAATTTCCAACATAGGAAGCAATTCCTTTGGAACCCCAAGGTAGATAGTTCTCACATAATGAGTGAGGGTTTCCTCTTGGTGGAACAAGATTTCTCATGGTTTTTGTTGACTTTCACTTAAATAAGTATTTGCACCTAGTCTTGGCATTGCCTAAAATAGTCAATCCTTGCAACGTCTCAAACCAAAGACAAATAAAGTCATGATAATATTTTGCACGCTCCATAAATTCATCTTTCCCCACAATTTGACTTTCTTGTCTAGGTTGGCTCAAAAATTGTATAATGAGTTTCTTGAAAATGACAAGGGCTTCTTCATTGTTGCTAGAGCATATACGAGGTATTGTTTTGGGTAGGGATAGTGTATCTTATTAGAGAATGCTCTATCATCCTCAATTGATTCATAAATCTGATGCCAACATTTTCTATGGCTTTCAAGTAGTGCATGATCAACTAGCTCAAAGATAGGATAGACGTATATTCTCTCAATGCTTCCACTAGCTCATAAATAGACATTCCAATATCTAAGTCTATCCCTCCATATCAATACCTTTGTGTCCCATGTTTACCTATAACAATTTTCTCAACAATGGTAAACTCTTGATAAATGATCCACTTAGCCCTCAAAGGAATTTAACTTCTTTGTCTAACAAAGTGTTTGTTCCTCTTGCAAATTCCAATCTGTAACCGTTGATAACAATTCACTCGTCCCCATTCATAATACACGTTTATTTGACATCTAAAGTAGGTAGTTGGTAAATCTTTTCTTTGTCCATTCAAGTGATTGGAGTTCTCTTGACAACTCGGAGCATCCATTCATAAAAACTCCATTAAGAAGACCACAAACAGATACTCAACATACTTATCTAGCAACTGTTCTAAATTGAGAATCATGTTTGTTGCTCCTTCCTTTTCTATATTCAAGCATTGTAATTAGATCCAATCTTTAAAATTGGCCTTGAATACCATCTCTATCTATTATGATAATAGGTAGCTTCTATTATTAGTTAATAGTTATCTATTTATAATCTATTGTAAATAATAGAATGTTTCTAATATTAGTTTGTAGTTATCTGTTAGCTTTCTTTAAACTTTCTTTTAGCTAGAATATAATGTTTCTATTCTTTACGATTGTTTCCTAAGGAAACATCATTCAATTCTTTTGTATATATTGACCTCTCAGTCTTTGTTAATATCAAACAAATATTTACCAATTATTTTGTAATATAGTATTAGAGCCAATTCTTTGAATTTTCTCAAAAAAAATTATAATTTCTTGTTCAAAATAATCAAAGCAATATTTTTTGAAATTATTTTATGTGATATCTGCTTCTTACGACCATTTTTCTATAACTGTCGTATGTTTTTTCTGCACATTTACGCCTTTTTTGTATTTTTTTTGCAATAGAACTTTTTGTTCAAAACCCTAATATTCTATACCGAATCAATTTTTTTAAAGAAATTCTTTGTGTTATTTCAAAATCTCAATTGGGTTGTTGTCTATTTTTCTGGGTGCCTCAATTTTCAAGCCAACGGATCTAGAAATCGACAACATATTCTTTTGTGTTTTTTGATCTCTCTTTTGCGTCATCCTTCAAATTTTTTGGCTCTTCTATTTTTTGCATCGAAGAATGTGCCTTCACAAATACTCATGTTTTTTCATTGGAAAATGTGCTATGGCATCTTTGACAAATATTCTGCTTGAGAGAAACTCAAAATTTAATGGTCAAAATTATGACACTTCAAAGCAGTGGATCATAGCAAATTTTGAATATTGAAATGTCGATCAGATTGTTCTGGGTGTTAGACAATGTTTGACTGCCCCTGGTGTTGATTAGGATTCATGGGATCTAAATAATCAAGAGGCAGTGATGCTTCTCAAATTATCCATGGTTGATGATCAACTCTCTTAGATTCCATCTGACAAGACAATTGCTGATATGGGCACATCTCAAAGGTCTTCATGAGACTTTTGACAAAAGCATAGCCTTCTTCTTGAAGAACATTCTGTTTTCTATTATCGTGGATGAACAAACCTCACTCCAAGCTCACCTAAATAGGATTCAGGAAATCCATGATCAGTTGCTTGCCATCGGTCGCAAGATGGAAGAAGAGGATATTGTGGTTATCACTCTTCGGAGTTTACCAAAGTCCTATGAGCATTTTATCAAGGCTCAACATCACGTCTTTTGGTATTGATCTGAAGTTCACTAATCTCTACACATTTCTGCTTCAGCAAGATTGGTGGAGATAACAGTTCGGTAGCAGTTCGAACTCCACCTTTAGAGAGCAAGCATTTGCTGCTAAATCCTTTTAGAAGGATACAGGCAAGTTCTAGCAGTCTTCTCAGTAGAAATCCTCTGCTCCAAATTCAAAAGGCTCCCAAAAGAACATTCAATGCAACTATTGCCACAAGTTTGGTCACATGAAGGTCACGTACTTGGCGTTTTGTAAAATATTACCACCTTTATTTGCTTATACTTTGTTTGAGGGCCTTTATTATTGGTGGGGAACATGCCAATTTGTTTTAGTGATCCTTGTACAGACACCTCCAACTTCTCCTATATGATCACCTAGATTTATAGATGCTTCACCTGAGTTCCATTCAAATTCCTCTGATGAGGAACTTGATCATAGAGCATCTCTTGATACTCATGTTGGTCATTCTCCTCTCTGGCCTAAGTGGTGGACTAAGACACTTGCTGATCTTCATGATGATGAGCTCATTGATGAGAGAACTGCTCGGAAAAAGAGAAAACCTGAAGAGTCTGTTAACTTTGCTCTCATGGCCAACATTCATAGTGCGTTTGAACCACAAACATATTTTGAGGCTAAAGGAATTCTAGAGTGGGAACAGGCCATGACATATGAACACTAGAACCTACTGAAGAATAACACCTGGGTCCTTTTCTGATCTTCCACCAGGGAAGAAACCCATTGGTTGCAAATGGGTTTACAAAATCAAATATAGATCTAATGATACTTTGGATAAGTGCAAAGTTCGTTTAGTTGCAGAGGGCTTTTCGCAGTGTCAGGGCATTGATTATGAAGAGACCTTTGCTCCTACAACAAAGATGAGCACAATTAGATTAGTTCTAGCCATGGCAACACAGTTTGGCTGGAAGGTCCATCAGATGGACATCAAGAGTGCTTTCTTTAGTGACCTACAAGAAGAGGTCTACATGACGCAACCTCCTAGTTTCAAGGTTTCCAGTAAATAACATCAAGTTCTTAGATTACTAAAAGCTATCTATGGCTTGAAGTAGGCCCCTTGGGCATGGTACATGAAAATTGACAAGTACCTCAGTGATCAAGGCTTCTAGAAGAGTTCTTCAAACTCAAATGTGTACATCAAGACTATTGACAATGACATCCTTTTGGTTATTTATGTGGATGATTTGATCATCACTAGTAGTTCGACATCTTTGATTAAGGGAATCAAACAGAATTTATGCCCGTCTTTTGATATGGCTGATCTTGGGCCCATGCACTATTGCCTAGGTGTTGAAGTTTATAGTCTTCTGGTGTATTCATCTCTCAGTCTAAATATTGCAGGGCTCTGTTAGACAAACTCCGTATGCAGGATTGCAAGCCTGCATCTACACCCATGGAGAAAGGTCTCAAGTCATCCGCCAAGTCTGATTTTCCTCTTGTTGATGATACTACATACAAGCAACTAGTAGGAAACCTCATCTACCTCTCCACTACTAGGCCTAATATCAGCTTCACAGTTAGCTACATCTCACACTTTATGATAGCTCCTTAGGTTGATCATTAGATGGCAGCAAAGTGTGTGCCTCATTACATGAAGGGCACTTCAGGTTATGGATTTCTTTACTCTCAAAGTTCTGATCCTAGACTTAGTGGGTTCACATATTCAAATTGGGTAGGCTCTGTTGACAATAAAAAGTCAACTTAGTTTTGCATCCGGTGTCATCACATGGACCAGTAAGAAGCAAGAGGGAGTTTCTCTCTACTCCATAGAGGTTGAATACAGAGGGACAATTAAGGCAGGTGTGAAGCTATTTGGCCTTGTTGGACATTTGGGGATATGCAGATGTCACCAGTAGGACTGACCACTTTGTTGATAACAAAGACATTATCAAATTAGCATGGAATCCAGTTTTCCATGAACAAACCAAGCATGTGGATGTTCATTGTCACTACGTACAACAACTAGTTGAAGACGGGGCAACAGACTTACAGTATGTTTTTACAACGGATCAGATTGCAAGCATTCTCACCAAGTCTCTTGGTCCTGATAAGTTTGTCAAATTCAGAGAACAACTTGGTGTTGTGGATAAATTAACCATTAAGGGAGGGCATTGCAATAATAGATAGCTTCTATTATTAGTTAATGGTTATCTATTTGTAATCTATTGTAAATAATAGTAGGTTTCTAATATTAGAATTTTTTTGATAATAGTTGGTCTATACTTATCTGTTAGCTTTCTTTAAGCTTTCTTTTAGTTAGAATAAAATGTTTCTATTCTTTATGATCATTTCCTTAGGAAACATCTTTCAATTCTTTTGTATATATTAAGCAAATATTTACCAATTGCTTCGTAATACTTTCCACAAGTGCTAGGAAACACTGTTGAAGGTATAGTACCAAAACCAAAAATGTTGGCAATTATCTAATGTTGCACATTAAGATCGAACAAGTGGGAATTTCTCTTTAACTCAAGACATATTACCAAGGAAGGTGCTTACACAAGACATGGTAAGACGGGTTTGGAGCATCCAAGTAAAGTGATAAAATTGTAGAAACACACCACACTGTACTGTGAACACCTAATTCATCCAAAACTAAATTTGTAAAGGAATTAAAATACATTCATAATATAGTGCACCCATACTCATGTTCAAAATAGGAAGTGAACAAACACAACATTCACAGAAAAATGATTAATAGTGTACCTCGGGAATGCATTCCTCCCCACCCTCCCCGCAAGAAAAAAAATCCCCAGCGTTCCTGGAATGGGGATGCATTAGGGACGTGGGGTGGTGTTCTAGTATCCCTAGCAGCACTATCACAAACTTCGCCAGAAACACGGGGACATCTTTGTGCTCCCTAAATGCTAAGGTGGATGCAACAATGTCGCTCGGGTATTCTGAGGATGGGCGTCCTCGGTCATGACAACATGAAAAAGTAAACTAAAAATAAAATTTGATTCATATGATCAGAATTTTAAACTCATTGTAATCATTTTATGATTAGATGCTATTGATATCATATGATATAATAGAACTCTTCCAATTACTGGTTCAAAAATTTAAATTTTTATCATTAAGTAGTATTGTGTATTCTAATTTCTAATTAGTTACTCAATATGGAAAACTTCAATGTTCAATGTTTATTGTTCAATGCTCAATGCAATGTTGAAGTATTTAATAATTTATTATTTTAAGCATCATGTGTAGTATATAGTATATATATCCCCGCTACTCCCTCTCGTTGTCCCGAAATTGAGGCCCCTTCGTTCCCCTCTTGGGAAAACTCAACCCTCTGTTCCAACATCCCCCCCTCCCCCAAGGCGGTGTAACTATGATAAGTATATATACAAAATTTCAAATTTCATTTTATCCTTATTGATGTGACAAGGTTGTTGTAGATACCATCTACACCCCTTCTTATCCATTGCTCCTCAGATAAGGAACTCACTTGTATATTTATGCCGTACATGTCCTCAAAAGGAAGCTGCAATGCAAAACAGTTTTAGAGGGCAATGTATTGATTTCAGGGTAAGAACCCTTTAATGAAGAAAATGCCAGCATCGATAGGTTGCAACTAACCACGTGCAAAATAAAAATATTCTTCACATTTTGTGTCTTAGCAACAACACTCTGGTTGCACACTTGATTCTATTATTGCTGCTAGGTGTTTGTCCCAAAATAACTTGATTCACAACACTCTTTATGGATTTAATACAAAATTTCTTCGAATATGTAATACATGCCCACCTAATAGTATTCAAAGGAAGGACAATGAGAGAACTTGCTACAGAATTTTCTTAAAGTTTGAATGTGTAATTTCTTGAGAATTTCAAGAACCTGTAAAATACTCAATAATTATAAACAAAATGTAAATGAGAGAAGACATTTTGCACTTTCTTTTTGCTTCTTCAATACATACATACATAAATACATATATTGTAGTTGTAATATCAAAAGCAAACAAGAACATGATTGTTATGTGTGAAGATGGAGAATGAATCTGTCTATTGACATTGTTTGAGATTATTTATCCAAATTTTTGCTTCTCTGTGAATTTTTTAGGATTACAAAGAATCTTATTGAGACAAATGTTATTTTCATGCTTTTCCTGTAGAATCCTTTAACATTACAAAGATTCTTGTTGAAAGAAGTATTATCTTTTGTATGATGAGTTTTTTAATGTCTACATTGGAATCAGGCAGATATCTCACTTGTAAGCTATATAACTTGAATAGTTTTAAGTTGTGTCATGTCCCCAATTTTTGCCCCTCCATAGTGACAACATTTCTAGCAAGGTTGGTCTATTATTTGGTTCCCATAGGCCAACAGAGCATAGAGGGAACCAACCCAAGGGATTTGAGAGTCATGCATGAGATTCCCAAGTACTTTGGAGCAGTAGACAACAGTTTCCTACAATTTAGGAGGGATTTCTAATTTGTAGGGATTGACTAGGAGTGGTCTAGGAGGCATTTGGAGACCTCGACGAACGTTTTGAAGACTTAGAGTGCATCTCCTATTTTTTAGGAGGAACTCCCAGTACAGTGACAGTTCTCTTAGAGGTGCACACAGTAAAGGAGATTCATTGGGACTCAATTTTGGTTGATTGGGGCAATCTACTTTTTAGGAGCATCCCTAGATTTGAGGGATGGACTGCCAGTTGACCCATCTTGTTCGGCATCAGTCATAGACAGGTGACAAGGTCAGATTCATGTTTGATTGGTCATTTTGGGCCTTTTGGGACCATTTGGGAAATATTTTAATATATTTAAATATTTCTTAAGTTGGTGATTAAATAAATTAAGGTTAAGTTTTAGCCATTTTGGAGTTATAAGGGTTTTTTTGGCCTCATCTGGATGCACATCCTATGGTGTGATAGCTCGTTGGAAAGGTCTCAAAATTCTCTAAATCTTTCTCTTTGGTCTCAGGGCATTTCAGTGAATGAAATTCTATCTATGAGAAAAAAGGTCATTTTCTAGTAACATGACCACTTTAAAATAAGAAATTATAACATTTTCACTACACAATGCCACTTGGAGACACTTAGGGTTCAATTTGCAATTGAGAGGGGGTTATAAGGAGATGGAAGCTTCATTCTAAGATCATCTTTTGCATATTGAAAAACTTGTTTTTGTGAATTGGCTCTGAGAGAGCAATTCTCCATCTGGGACGTAAACCCCAGGTTCTGGATTGGCTGGGACGTAGCCTCAGCAGTTATTGGCATTGGATTCTTCAGACAGTGTGCGTTGCTATCAGGGATAGAGTACACCATTCTTTATTGTGGATTCAGGTTGCAAATTTATGGTTTCAGCATTACAGATTGATTCTTTCAGCTGGGACGTGATTCCTTGCAGTCTTACGGCTGCCATTTGCAGCAGTTTGGCATCATTGTTGGATGTAAGCTCCTTGGAAATGCATTGGATTTATTATTTGGCTTTATAAATCAGAAATCTGCCTGGTATGATTTATAGCAATTCTGATTTGGCTCTATATTCTTATTTATTTTCAATCTCCTCTCATGTTTATTGTTCATTATTCATTACTATTGTGAAAACTATCAAAAAACACAAAACAAAAACAAAACCTTCTACAACTTCTTTCTATTCTCAAAGACCATCAAAGAAATCACAGGAAAATATAGTTTATTAATTTAAAAACTATAGCAGATCAGCAAGGGCATCTATCAGGGATCTTTCAGTGGTATCAGAGCCTACATCCTGCCAGCCTGTAGGGTTTGTGAGAAATTGTCACAACAGATTTTGGCATCTGGGTATTGGATAAAAAGTTTTGATAATTCATTTCAGCATCTGGGTACAGGCTTAAAAGTTTTGATAATTCATTTTGGCATCTGGGTATTGGATAAAAGGTTTCGATAATTCATTTTAGCATCTAGGTACTGGCTAAAAAATTTTGATAGTTCATTTTGGCATTTGGGTACTGGATCAAAAGTTTTGATAATTCATATTAGCAATACAGGGTCGATTTTTGCTCTGGCATGTTAGTTTCAGTTGCTCAGCGTGGTAGTTCATTATGGCAAAATTGTTAAGAGATATAACCCTGTGGAAAGAATGGGAACAGTCACAACAAAAATTCAAGCTTCAATTGCAGCAGTTCAATGATTCTATGTCAAGGAAATTTGGACATGGTAGTGGATCATCATCTTCTTCTAGAAAGGATCCATTGCCACTAGACAGAAAAACGGAAGTAATTAGCATACTTGAGGAGTATAATACTCTTCCTCAATATGTTAGGGAGAACTTTCATTTCAAAGATTACATTGACATGCATCCAAAAATTTGTCATAAGGTTAAGCTTGCAAAAAAGGAATACCATGCCATAGTTGATGATATGTTTTCATGTGAGAAAGAAGATTTGTGTCAACCTATCCATGTTCATGATAAAAACACCATAATGGATCAGTCACTTGCAGGGTATGCAGAAGAAAGGCAT
Source organism: Cupressus sempervirens (assembly GCA_028749045.1). Taxonomy (NCBI): domain Eukaryota; kingdom Viridiplantae; phylum Streptophyta; class Pinopsida; order Cupressales; family Cupressaceae; genus Cupressus; species Cupressus sempervirens. The sequence goes on along the minus strand of CM053783.1, from coordinate 563,969,373 downwards.
GAAGATGTGTTATCATTTGAGTTGCAGCCTATGAAAAACAAAAATCAATCATCATGTGAGATTCCTAAAGAAGAAATAACTCTAGATCAGGAGGAGACACATAGCACACCATTGATTCATCAAGTTGATCACAAAATGGAAGAGATCACAATCATGGATCAGTCCATTAGGGATGCTGAAAGCATGTCTCCAAGGTCTGATCCATATTCTAATTTTTGCAATAGTAGCTCTAGTCATGTGGTATCATCCATTTCACATGAAGGTAATGAGGTTGTTGAGTCTTCCTATGATGGTACTCAGGTTAAGTGTGTTGCACATGAGATTTATATTGTGGATTCAAACCACAAAGGTTCTGATTGTGTTTACCCCACCTTAGAAGATGTGAAAAAGGCTCAAGAGACATGCAATGGATGGTCACATAGAGCTAAGAAGGCCAAGATGCTTGCTACCCAAGCAAGACAACACTTACAAGAGGTCAAGGAAAGATGCAATCAGCTTGATAATGCAAGAAGACAAAGAGAGTCATACATTAGATCCTTATTTCTTCCAAGGGAAGAAAGTGAGGATGTTGAGCATACAAGGGAAGAGCTTCTTGAGGTAAGTCCACAAGAAGAGCATGTTGAGATGTGTGAAGAGGAAAAGAGTTATGATTTAGAAAACTTAGTTTGGTCTAGTTTGCATCATGAAGTTTATGATGTTCCTCTTTTAAAGAGCCCCTTAAAGGCTCCAAACAATGATGATATTAGTTTCACACTTGATGGACCAGCCACAAGTGTCATTTTCATTTGTGTGGAATGGAACGTTATTGATTCTGATTTGGTTAGTCATGCATCATCTACAATGGAGGACAATTGTTAAGATCATATGAAGCATCTTGTCTTAAAGAGATGATTAGGGAGACTAAGAGGCTGCTTACTAAGAAGATATTGCATTTTGATAATGTTTGGTTTGTTTGGCATACTACACCTTGGAGTTTGTTAGTAATGGAAAACATATCAGTTATGGAGATAGAGGTATGGATCAGATTTTGGGCGGCTAAGGCAGTTAATGGGACATGTTATATTCGTTTGAACACACCCCATGGACCAGCACCTTTAGAGGAGTCACCTACCTTGGAAGGAGAGGCAAGAGAAGACCGCAAAAACATTGTGGAAAGGTATGAACATACTTCTGATTTTCTGACTTTGAACAGCAATTCTCTTTCATCTCATGAGTCAAACTTTGAACCTTGGGTTGGTTACATTCAAGTTGGGGTGTTCAAGTGTGAAGTTGATCCTTCCCTACCAAGAGTTGATGACATATTATGTTGCATACCTAGTGGACCAGCCACAAAGAGCTTGTCTTTGTTGAGAATTAGAAACATCTCTCAATCATCAATGGGTTTATCACCTCTTCCATATGATAGGGCAGCGATGTACCTTTTGATTGAAGATTCAAACTTTTTAAATATTACATTGGACTTTCAAGATCAGAATATAAGGGACTTCGTTGGTTACAGGGTTAAACAAAACATTTACTTAACAACCTTTAATGAAGGCACACTAATTTGTGAAAATATAGGTAAAGTTGCAGCAGCTATTTGGAAGAGCTAGAAAAGTATTCAACAAACTTTCCTTGCCGATGATTGGCTCATTTGTGAATTCCTAACAACATTGGTTGTTGGTAGTAATTGTGGCTTCATTTGGAGTGAAGTTCTTAGTTGGTTGGATGAGGTACAGTTTCACAACAACAACATAATGAGTATCAACATGCCGGAGGGATGTGTCAGTGCAAAGATTTGGGATCTTGGTATCAACATGTGTCAGGCATTTCTTCAGTGGATTTATATTGAGTTGCTTCACTTTTGGTATACAGATGTTTACATTAGAGTAGTGCAATGGTTGGGTGGAGCAACATTTCTCAGATCGATATGAGATTCAGGAATTGATAATCCTACAATGTTGGGTACAAATGACACATGCTTTGGTTTTTCTCATGATGGTATACATACTTCATCTTCGAGTTTGTCATCTACATCCATTGATATGGCAGTGGTATCCTTGTTGATTGGTGATTCCATAGTCTTCGATTCTTTATGGACCAGTGGCTGTCCAAGCCGAAATTATTTACTACTTGACTTGGCATTGACTACATCCATGATTCAGTACGAGGGCATTGAGGAGTGTTTCTTTGGGAAATTTGTTGTTTGGCATTGGTATGATGAGATCTATGATATCATTCGAGTTGCTGGTCAGAATTATAGCAGCATTGTTAGGTGGTCATGTGGGTTGGAATACTGGTTTATGGGAGTTCAATTTCACACCTTGCTGGTCTGCTTCATTGTATGTATGTTTCATGGAGTGCGGTTGAGATACTTCTTCATCTCATTCAGCACATTTGGTATTTTTGTTTGGGATCCGGGCCCTGGTCTCATTGATACATTGGTGCTTCAGGGTCCTAATGAATTGCTTCACAACTTGTGGTTCACTAATATTTATATCAGAGTGACGAAGCGTCAGCATGGTGGTTCCCTTTTGAGGCAGATTTGAAATCCTGGAATCACTTGGATTTGCAGTTCAATAGTTGAGGATGTGGAAGCCAATGTAGGCTTATTAGAGTTTCTGCCTTTAGTGTTCCAGTTTGGTTCTTTCGGAGAGCAGTTCATTGAGGAGTTGACAGAGTTGGTACAGTATTTGATTGCTCTTCCTTCAGGGGGTTTTCATGAGGTTACTTGTTTGGGTGCAGTGCAGGATAGTGTTTCTAGAAGATGGAACTACAAATCTTCCAGGATGGCTTGGGACCCTGGGATCATTCTTGGTTATGGTATGGACTTGCCTAATGTTTGTGGAGTTGGATTGACATTGCTTGAGGACAAGCAATCTTTGGGAAGGGAGGACTGTCATGTCCCCAATTTTTGCCCCTCCTTAGTGACAACATTTCTAGCAAGGTTGGTCTATTATCTGGTTCCCATAGGCCAACAGAGCATAGAGGGAACCAACCCAAGGGCTTTGAGAGTCATGCATGAGATTCTCAAGTACTTTGGAGCAGTAGACAACAGTTTCCTACAATTTAGGAGAGATTCCTAATTTGTAGGGATTGACTAGGAGTGGTCTAGGAGGCATTTGGAGACCTCGGCGAACATTTTGGAGACTTAGAGTGCATCTCCTATTTTTTAGGAGGCATTCCTATTTTTTAGGAGGAACTCCCAGTGTAGTGACAGTTCTCTCAGAGGTGCACACAGTAGGGGAGATTCATTGGAACTCAATTTTGGTTGATTGGGGCAATCTCCTACTTTTTAGGAGCATCCCTAGATTTTAGGGATGGACTGCCTGTTGACCCATCTTGTTCGGCATCAGTCATAGATAGGTGACAAGGTCAGATTCATGTTTGATTGGTCATTTTGGGCCTTTTGGGACCATTTGGAAAATATTTTAATATATTTAAATATTTTCTAAGTTGGTGATTAAATAAATTAAATAAGGTTAAGTTTTAGCCATTTTGGAGTAATAAGGGGTTTTTTGGCCTCATCTGGATGCACATCCTATGGTGTGATAGCTCGTTGGAAAGGTCTCAAAATTCTCTAAATCTTTCTCTTTGGTCTCAGGGCATTTCAGTGAATGGAATTCTATCTATGAGGGAAAAGGTCATTTTCTAGTAACATGACCACTTTAAAATAAGAAATTATAACATTTTCACTACACAATGCCACTTGGAGACACTTAGGGTTCAATTTGCAATTGAGAGGGGGTTATAAGGAGATGGAAGCTTCATTCTAAGATCATCTTTTGCATATTGAAAAGCTTGTTTTTGTGAATTGGCTCTGAGAGAGCAATTCTCCATCTGGGGCGCAAACCCCAGGTTCTGGATTGGCTGGGACGTAGCCCTCAGCAGTTATTGGCATTGGATTCTTCAGACAGTGTGCGTTGCTATCAGGGATAGAGTACACCATTCTTTATTGTGGATTCAGGTTGCAGATTTATGGTTTCAGCATTACAAATTGATTCTTTCAGCTAGGACGTGATTCCTTGCAGTCTTACGGCTGCCATTTGCAGCAGTTTGGCATCATTGTTGGATGTAAGCTCCTTGGAACTGCATTGGATTTATTATTTGGCTTTATAAATCAGAAATCTGCCTGGTACGATTTATAGCAATTCTGATTTGGCTCTATGTTCTTATTTATTTTCAGTCTCCTCTCATGTTTATTGTTCATTATTCATTACTATTGTGAAAACTATCAAAAAACACAAAACAAAAACAAAACCTTCTACAACTTCTGTCTATTCTCAAAGACCATCAAAGAAATCACAGGAAAATATAGTTTATTAATTTAAAAACTATAGCAGATCAGCAAGGGCATCTATCAGGGATCTTTCAAGTTGGTACACAACTTTAAAGGCAAATGTTTAAAGGTTTTGAATAGCCTTTGTCCTTACTAGCAGAATTGAGATTTTGTGTTGGTAAATTTGGCTCTAGTATTATTCAATGTTTCTTCTTTTGTTTATTCATTTAATACTTCTAAAACATGTAATGAGTGATTTTGAGTACAAAACATGGGTACTTTTCTTAGAGTTAGATTATTGGGCCAGCATATCTTCTTGGTCTACCATTCAATAAACGGACAAAATAAACCTTTAAAGAAGTAGAAGAAACCATGTTTTGGCCAAATTCAGCCCAGGTCCTGGTGCAGAATGCAAACTTTTCCATTAAAATGTCAAAAGTTTGTCCAGACCCTTCTGACAGGTTTTTGGCTGGCCTGCATCCAGACCAGACTTTTGGGCCGCTAGGGAGGATTTTGACAATATAGATAAATAGGTTTGATTTCACACAATTTTTTGTAGATTCAAGCAAATTTGTCAGTATAGAAGATTTCTTGATCATACTAAGTTAATGGTCATTTTAGATAGTCTCTTCTCAACTGTTAAGAATCCATTTAAGTCTAATGTCCCGTTCCTTTTTTGTAGATATTGTCTTGAAGGTAACTTTGACATGTCTTAGAAGTTAGAACTTTATCGAAGACTTTCTTTCTCCATTATAGTTATTTATTATAACATATTTTCTACTTAGCTATAAAATATTTTTGTATTGTTGCAGGAACCTGGAAAAGTAGAAAAAGAATTTGCAAGTTATGATTCCACAGAAGTTGTGAAAAAGTTTCTTTTGACAACCAACACAGATTTATTTGCTGCACCTCCAGACAAGGGAATACTAGAAGTGCTTGAAACTCCAACAAACTACCCATCTTGGATCACTGAGGAAGAAATTCAATACTATGGGAAACAATTTGAGAAGACAGGTTTCACTGGTGGTTTGAATTATTATCGAGCAATTGATTTGTATGTTTTCCAAACTTGAAACTTTTAAATTTTGAGTTTTTATGTGATTTTTTTAGTGTGACATTGTCTTTGATGTATCAAATGGTTCGAATTTTTCTAAACTTATCCAGAAGATATACAAAAAAAGAGAAATTTTGGTATCTTTGTTGGCTGCTTTCTCTCTAGCATCATTTATAAAGCAATCTCCAAAGTGCTTAATGTTTTTCTAGGAACTTAAAAAAAATAGTTGTATTGTAACTGAAAGGATTCTTGCTAGCAATTGGAATGGTTATAGCCAAAACTGTAATATCACTATTGAATTTTAACCATTAAAACTAGATCTGGAAATGATAAAACAACTTTACACGATTAAGAGCAAATATCACCACAATGATAACTAGTCTCCAACAGAACCACTAATTGCACCAAAAGCTCTTCAAATGTGATTTTAATGAAATAATAACATTAATGAATCAAAAGAATTCCAGTAAAGCTGCTTGGCAAAAGTGGCAATAGAAAAATATAAATGGGCACATAAACTGCATACTCTACATAAAATCTGTACAAACTAGCAAACTGATTAATGCTGACATTGTACTAAATGATCTTGAAATTGCTGCAACTTTATACATGATATGAATCTGATTTTTGCATCACATAGGCTATTACAAAAGTCATTAAAACATCACGGAACAACAATCCCTACTGTAAATTTGTGACAATGATTTTGAACCTGCAAAGACAGATAAAACCAAACTGCTCATAACTGCATTACTTCTTGAAGCTCTATTGTAACCTCTGAGTGAGATCACCCTCATGTCCCAAATGAGGATTCTTCGATAGATACCTGCAACCAGTATGTTTTTTCCCACTGGTTGCAATCTCCTATTATTCGTGTCCACAGTATTTACTTGAGCACAAAATACTCTAGCAGATAAATTGGCATGAGATGATATGATTTTCTGAATAGAAATTTTATAAGTTTAATATGTGTCAACCAAAATATGGGTGACTAAATCCCACACCTCGTTTTGTAGGGAAAACAAATAAAAATAACTCTTTAAAACCAGTAACCTAATCCTAAATGGATGCTTGCACTAAAAAATTTAAAATTACAAGTTACATAACAAGGTTAGCAGTAAAGGCCTTCCAAGAAATAAATCATCCTATCTGATGAAAGATTTATTCATGAGATTAAATTCCTAAATAATAGGACATGAAAAGTCCATCCTTCCCAAAATTGCTTGTTCTTATCTAATGCAAATTGGGATGTGCAAGTATCTTAGGTCCTTCCCAAGTGGTGTTCTCAAATGGTAAATTTTTCCATTTAATTAATTTTTTTGTGATTCTCCTGTTTCTCAATATTTTGACTCAGATATCCATCACTTTTTTAGAATCAAGATCAACTTGCCCTCACAATATGCTGATTGAGAAATTTATTTAAGCAAGGGACATGGAAAACATTATGAATCCTACCATTTGGTGGAAGCTCCAATAGTAAGCAACTTCACCATTCTCACAATTTTTTAAGGTCCATAGTATCAGCGTTTGGGCTTCTCAACTTCACTCTCCTTACTAGAGGTCCGCTATATGATCACAATCTCAAGAGAACCAAGTCATCCATCTCAAAACATCTTCCTATCCTTTTCTTCTGCTCATTCTGTTCTTGCTGAAAATTATCTTCATTAGTGTCCTCAACATTCAATGGCTCTGACTAGTCAAATCAAATGCTGCAGGAAACAACAGATCAACAAAAGAAAGTCCATTTGTAATGTCCCCTTTTTGTGACATTAGGAAATTGTAAGCCAAATAAATAAAATATTGAAAATGACTTGATTGGGAGCTGAGTGAGAACTATTAATAAGTCATTTTAATAGTAAAGGGGGGAAAGATGTTGAATGCGGAAGAAGACGAAAGACAGAATGGGGAACGCCGAAGAGTCACTGCTTGGGCGTTAAAAAAAGAAAACTTGATACGTTTCAGTATGCTTGGATATGTTTTCATTTCTGATTTCTTCTCTTGAAGATTTGGAAGCTCAACTTCAACCAATTTGAGGACAGAAGCCCCTCGAGCCAGAAGACAATGGACGGAAATCCATTGCTCGTGGGAGATGTCATATCAGATGTCTCACTTGTTGTAATGCCCCGCCCGGAGATCCTTGGAAACAAGGATTCAAATCAAGCCAAGATATTTTTTTTTTTACAAGTATGAATGCACAAGACAACATGATACAGGGATCACAAAGATCGCAACGGAAGACTTCAACACAATCCCGGCAACCAACGAATCTCCGAACACCACTACCCAACTGACACAGCCAAACAGAAGACAACAACCACCACAACAAGATGAGGGCACAAGAAATGACCACTCATCAACAAAACACCACGCTGGGGTAATATGCAGAATCCCGAAATTTGGCTAAGCCTGAAATCCTGAAGCCCTGAAAATTGGCTAAGTCTGGATTTTTGAAGCCCTGAACTTTCCTAGAATCCATAACTTATCTCTGAGAGGTCTGAAACCTATCTCAAACTATTTGTCGCATATATTAAAATATATCTTAAGTATAAGGAATTAAATATATACTTAAACGATATATTTTAAACCCCAAGAGACTAAAACAGAAACACAAAAATTGCATTCAAGAGAAACCAACAGAATGCAAAATGCAACAACATAGGCTCGAAGAACGCCCAAAAGGGTATCCAAAGCCACTCTCAAAAAGATCAGATCACGAAGAAAAGTGCCCGCTGATGGCACGCGCAGGTTTTTCACAAAAACCGTGCGACACTTTTTACTAAGGGAGGGCGACACTTCTCCCTTACTGAGTGCGACACTTCTCAAGAAGGCGTGCGATACTGAAAAAGTATCGCGCGACATTTCTCATAAAGCCGTGCGACACTCTTCCAATGTCGTACAACACTTCTCCAGTAATACGTGCGACACTTCACAGTCTCGTGCGACATTCTTTCTATGGGCGTGCGATACTTTATCAGTGTCGCACAATGCTGAACAAATGTCGCCCATAGAAAGTAAAAACACTTCCAGAACTCAAAAATGGAGAAAAACCAACAAAAGAACTTCCACACCGGGGAGTACGGGATCCCCAAAGGCTCGAGGAATGAACACTCGAGTGCAAGAACAACACAGAAAGGAGAACATCCAAACCATCTAAACTACAGCAGCAAAGAACACACTGGAAATAAGCATTGCAGAGAACAAAAGCAACATCGCAATCTACAGAAATGCATCTCAGGAACAAGACAACCAAACTAAGTACGTGGTTCCTCCCAACCATCAATAGCATCATAAGACCATCGTGGGTCCTAGCCATCCCCCGCGCGTAACATCCCAAGCCACCGACCAAATCGTCGGTACTGTCGTAATAGGGACATCACTACTAAAACATGCATAATAATAGCATAAGAAAATCTAACATGCTACTGATAACGCATAAGATAATCCTACAGTAGATAACATCACCTATCACATGCTAAACAGTAGTAAGCAACAGATATACTACTAAATCAAATAACATCATCTAATCATATGCTAAACATCAGAATAAGGGAATGCGTCAAATAAAATAACATCATCTAAACATGATATACAAGCATCCCAATGAAAGCATAAATCACAAGAAAGCATACTCCGGAACCCGAAGTACCAAGTGAAGACATCTAGCAATGGTCGCACTAGGACAAAAGATCGTCTCTGTACACCGATCCCTAGCAGTGGTGAAGGTAGCTACGCCTCCCAACCACGTGGCACCCGTAGGTCCACACCCGCCGTGCTGATGGAGATAATGATCCAACCACAAACACACAAAACAACATCCATGGCTAACACTCACGCCAGACAGTATGATGGCTGCAACCAAGAACCTAAGACAATGCAAGGAGTACAGGTCCTGGTCAGACTCTCAAAAGGCTACTAAGTAGGGGCTGACATCATGGAGAGTCGCTTGGCATCGACAAGCCCAAGCTCGGATCGTTCGTTTCAACTCCTCAACGGAGGGCCCCGCACACACATTTTATTATCTTAAGTTTTATTATCAGTCACACATTTTCTTTAATTATCACTTATTTAAAACTTCCTCTGCCAACCCTATGGGACTAAGGTCACCAGGCTGCGAGATAGAAGCCCCCTCCATATGCTACCCTACCCTACCCATGCTCATCCTACGACAAGTGCCCGTGGGCATGCATACTCCCATCCCAACCCCAATGATCATAACTTCTGGCAAATCCACGGAAGATCGGGCCTCGCAAGTCACCCAACAAATGTACGCGGACGTACTCGTGTGTGGCGCACCACCATCACGAAGATCATAACACAAGGACAGGAATGAGAACATAATGCAAAGAAAACACCCAACTGAAAGCAACACGGGAAGGATGGATTCTACACGAATCCCAAAGCCAATAAAATCATACATCATGAAATCACTCAACCGGCCTCAATCCGAGAGTATGGATTCTACACGAATCCCAATGATGTAACAAGACCAAACATCATGAACTCACTAAACCGGCCTCAATCCGAGAGTATGGATTCTACACGAATCCTAGCGTTCATGAAACAAAAGCAAAGGTCCAACAAAAACCATAACAGGTATAAAATCACTCAACCGAACACAACGTCGGGAGTACGGATGCAACACGCATCCCAATGCAACATAAAAGTGCAACAGTGGTCTGACTGATATCCAAACGGATCATCAAGGTCCACGACCCACATTGTGCCAAGAAAACTCGAGAAAACAGGGCGGCACGCAAAATGAGGTAAAAACTCGAAAAATTTGAAAAACTACAAAATTAAAACCCATTTGGCCTTTGGGTTCAAAAACTCCAAAAATCCAAAAATAAATGAAAACGGACACCGTATGCAAAAACGGCCAGCATAACGGTGCAAAACTCCAAACCCTCATCCCAAAAAACAGGGAAATGTTCATACCCGCCCAACTGGGTAGAACTAACATACAAAAACGGAGGGGAACACTAGTTCTCAGCCTCCAAACAAATGGCTACAAAAAACAGAAGCAAAAACGGAGCAGAAACAATAAAACAGGAAAGCCCTACCTCACAGCCAAAAGGGCAAAACGGGAATCTGAACCATAAAATAAATATCCCGCAGAAGTAGCTGAATATCGTGGCAATCCAAGGTTTCCCCGAGCTGGATCCAACGAGCCCAACCTCGCGACGATCTCACGCCCGTAGCTCCCACAACGAACAAAACAGTAAATCCTCATGAAGAGGATTTTGGGTTTTACTCTCCAACTTTCCAATTTGAAAGTGAGAAGTGAGGAATTAAATTCCTCTTTGGATACTTATTCACTTTTTGGGTGAATAATTGATTAGGGCATTTAACCAGCCAATCCAGTTAAACCCCGAATCGACCCAAACGAAAATAGGCTATTCCTATAAATAGGAATTCATCTATGGCAAAGCTGCTAGAAATTAAAATAAATCAATTAAAAAGCCCGAAAACTCAAAAACACATAAATCACCTTAAACAATTTTCGCGACAATGCGAACCTCTAAATGCACAGACACGCTTACTGGTCTAATCACATAATGCAAATGAGTTCGGATTTAATAATCACCGAAAGGTTTAAATTAAACATTTTAATAAAGGATACGTCGACCATAAAAGGACGACATTGGGAAAATATGAAAGGTTGAATCACTAACTCCATGTGCCACTGCCAGGGATATAAATCCTGCACACTAAACAACACGATCAAGTGCAATTGCATATAATAACATAGCCGAAGCAATAAATGCATTAAATCACCTAATTTAAACCATTTATTTAATTATATTAAAATAATCTATTTACATCACTCACGTTCGCAAAAGGCATAGCAACGCAAGAATGAAGTAAGTAACCATAGCATTAAATCCATCACATAACAAAATCAGAGGTATGTCCAAATACCAGATAATCAGATATCATCATAAAACACACTGTCATCTCAAAATGGCATCATCATGCAATATGATTAACTGAACAGCATAGTAGTCTAAAATCCATGATACTGGAATCAAAGTGTAACATCTGACCCTCGGGTCCTCTCAAATGTAAACATAACATGAGTAACAAATATCTCTCTAATCAGAATGTAACAAGGTAAATGTTCGCAGCACATAACCCAATAATCTCACATGAACAATCCATTCTAATTACTTAAGCATTTAATAAGGCACTTAAAACACATAAGGGAACACAGTCATCAACATGACTAACCACTGCTACAGGAACCTAGTCTAGTGTAGCATGGTAATAGTACACAGTGCAATCTCTGCACACATCTCAGGGTAATCATGGAACAACCTCATGATACCACATCGATCCTGGTAACCACTGGCACAAACCTCAGTGAACCAAAAGTCACATCATAATCTCATAGATCAGTCAAAAGCATAATCAATGCAACTGATAAAGAAACATAAATCTAAACACCTCAATGGTGTAGACCACTCAGAGTTACAATCATGATCCATCACAACAAAAGATCATCAAGGTCGCATCCAACAGGATGACTTACAATAGTCAAATGGGAGAGGCACTACACTTGTGTTGAATTTAATCTCTTTTTCTCCAATCTGACTATTAATTTCTTTATTTATGATTGGAGCTAAATATTATTCTACTGAAGAATTTGATTGTAATACTCATTTTGGGAAATCATATTGCAGCTAGTTATTAATGTGTCCTTCTCTGAAAAGTGGAATGAAATTGTTTTGACCCTATTATTTGCCAATACTTTGTTGGTTTGAATATGTAGTTTGCATGAATTATTTGTTTACATTTTTGGGCTAAATATCCAGGTAGGATATTTCAGCGGTAGCTTGTGATGCTTTATTAGAGACAATTCAGAAAGTGAAAAAGGGGTATTTACAATCCTAAAGCCTTTGGAGGTGAATGGAAATCTTTGTTCTGTTCTAAATTTCACTTGTGTAAGTGAAACATTTTTGTGAATTTTTCGTGTGACATTTTATGTGCCAAACTAGCTAATGTTTTTGATATTAATAGCAACCAAAAACAAGGGAGCTGGCCCTCAGTACATTACCATGGTAACACCATTAACAACACAGTAACAACAAAACATTACTAGCAACCCACTCTGCCCAAAACATCAAAAACATATTAACCAGGTAGTGATCCCAGCCCAGATAGAAGTAGACATATCTACATAATGATTGGTGACTCGACTAAAACCACCAGAGCAAAGCATAAAACCATAGCTAATAAAGTATCTATAGAGTTGTTTATAGATAATCCACATAAAAAATTTACACATCTACTAGTATATCTACTATAGTAACTAAATCTTAAAAATAAACAGTCTCTAAGGCCTCCTGGTCTGAAAATAAAAGTTATAGTTGGACATAAGCAGCAACAGAGTATCAAGAGAAGAGAAAATAAAAACACAAAGCCTAAGCATTGGCCTTCTCTTTCCCTCCCTTTCTTAGCCAGGAGGACCTTGGCCCAGTCATCTGCCAAGAAGCTGTAGAGCTTGGCTGAATCCTCTGTCCCAAGACTGTTCTCGTCATTCCCCTGTTGCAAAAACTGAAGACTGACTGCGGCAGCATGATTTACCTTGAGCAAAAATTTGGAAAGAGTGGTAAATCTCTCATTCAATGACTCAAACTGTTCCTTAAGGGCCCTAATCTCCTGCTTAATGTCTTTGACATTGCCAAACAACTCCTGGCAATGAGCATAGTTACCCTTCTCAGCCTCCAAAGTCTTAACTTGCAAAACACATAGGGTTAGTAGAAACCATTTTTTTGATGTTCTTCTCCACACGCACATGGAAAGTCACCATCATTGGTGAGTCATCTTTCTGTTTTCCTGAGAAAGGGACCACACTAGTACTAAAATCCACTGTGTTCATAGTGAAGCTAGCCGACACATGGGTTGTGAATTGGTTGGCCTTCTTTTTCTATTTACTGGTCGTAATCTCCTCCAAGGCAGAACTGATCTCTTCAAACCCAATTTCATCAAGCTCATCACCCTTTTCCCTCTCCTCTTTGATTATTTCTCCTCCCTATCACTGGTTTCAAATTTTGTTTCCTCATTAATTTCCCAATCCCTATAGGCTTTTTGTTTCATCCTAGCCCTTCTTTTTGCAAGTCTCCTTGACCCTCTCCTACCCCCCTCATTTTCTTCCTCCGAATCAACTAGGGCAATTTCCTCACTCGTTTCAACTTTTGGCATTTTTTTGAGCCCGTTATTTTTAGGGTTTCCTGAGGGAATGGACGATAGAGTGGGTTTTGGCATGGGGGCCATAGTGCAACCCCCACCATTTCCAAGTAGGGTGGGTCTTGGTTGTTAATAACAGAGCAAGGAGGGGTGAGTGTCAGGTGGAAATTATAGAGATGAAGGATTAACCCTTGATGCAAAATGGTGTAATTTTGGGCTTTCTTTTTCCTATCCCTAACGTTAGTTACAGTGGCCTCAAGGTCATGTAATAGAAAGAACAATGTAGAAATTTCATCATGTTGTCTAAAGTGGTTAAGCAAGGGGAAATAATAAAAATAGAAGACTCCAAATCTACCCTCTAAGGTTAGATATTTCATGAGGACAAGACATACCTCATTCCATAGGGATGGTAGATTTTCTCTTTTGAACCCACCATGAAACCTCACTAGCTTTTCGTTTTTCTTGAAGAATCTGTTCATGTTGTTCTTGTCTGTAATCTTGGTAACTTTCTGCCATTTCCTTCTATCCATAGCTAGATCAATTGCGATTGCAATGATTTCCTCATTAACATGGATAGAAATATTGTTGATGGTAACTTTCCTATCCACCTAGGAATCGACAAATTGAACCGAAATGTTGTCGTCATACCCAGCCATGGCATCCATGAAGGGCACCGGATAGTCTTGACTAAGGAAAATCTAGGTACAAGGTAACCTGGCATATTCCTCAATTCTAGAGGGCTCAATTCGAACTATTTTTCCCTTATTTCTAAGCCTTGCTCATAATTCTCCAAAATTTCCAGATTGCTAAGCTTTAGAATGCCCTGAAGTCTTCTTAAAAGCCTTAAGGAGGAAATTAACTTAAATTGCTTCGAATGAAATTTTAAAGCTAAGATACAGTAATAATTATAAAACATGCCTTCAAAAAACTAGTCCCTCTGATTATAGCTAGCCACATGTGTACCTTCATCCTTACCTTTCCCAAACAACCACTTAAGCCTCCGAGAATCGTACTTCAACAAGCCATTTGAATGTTTCTTAATTATGTAATAAATATTCATCGTTTGATTTAGCTTGACATAATCTCCCAAAATCTTTGTTAACTTACATCCACTCCGTCTCATAATCACCTCTTTGTATGCAATAAAATTTACCCATTTGATCATTTGGAATCCAACTTGACACCATATCCTGCCTTAATGAGATAGCCAACAACAATAGCCAATAAGTGCAAATTATTTTGAATTTGTTCATCGAGCACTTTATATAGAAGTTTTTTCCTTCTCAATTAGAGTGTGGATCTCAAGTGGGATTGCTTCCATTTGCCATTCGATTTGAAATATTAAAATTTGTGGAACCATATACATAGAAAACTGATTGTGTGGATATCTAGTGATTTTAATAGTTCTTTCGAATTCTCATTTACTGGGGGGACCAAAGGAAATAAACTTTATATCTCAACCAAGTATTCAATTTGTGGAATTAAATCACCATGGCCCTCTATTAACTTGGGTTTTTCTGAAGCTTAACTACACATGTAAAATAGTATCCAAGCTTATATTTTGTAAAGTTAGTAACTGCCATGAGTAATTTGAAAAATCTATTGGGCAAATATTTGTGAAGAGGAATTTAAATGAGGTAAAGTTTGAGCAAAATTGATTGTGGGACCCAATATTATTTTTGCTATTGTTTGGGACTATCACACTTGGAAAGATTATTCTTGCGAATAGTCGCTCCCTTCTTCTAAGATGTTAGATGAACGCATTTAATATTGTTTGAATGACCATCTATTGAAATATATTGTTATTTATGGCCAAACATTATAAGAGCCTCTAATATCTTTGGTGGAGACTATTGTACGACAAAAATATTTGAGGGCAGATTGTAGTTTGATAGAGATGAATTTCTTGTCATTTGATTCGCATTAATAATTAAATTACTTGACCTTGGTTCGAATCTCAACTATATAGCCATTTCTTGAGTTTGTAACAATCATTCACCTTGTTTCAAAAGAAGTGAGTGTGGAATGTTGATGGGAACAACATAGGTTTATCAAATTCCAGGTAGTGTATTTTCAAACTGTAACTATTGGGTTGGGATACACTGAGGAAAGTGATAATCAAGAGTTTTTGAACTTGTTCAATAAGTAGAATTGATGCTTTAAATTGGACGACTGTAAGGAGAGATAAGGAGATCATCGAAGTTGTTACTCGGAGCTAATGAAATGTCCTAAAGTATTCATTATAGAGTTTCATAAATTCTTGTTGGCATTTGGAATGAGTCTCTATGGATGCTACACTTTAGATTGAACAATTAATCACTGGATGCAACCACTGTGGAGTGAACATTCCATTCTAAGTTAGAAAATTACAAGTGACATGAATTAAGAGCTTCAAAATCGTGTGCTGAAGGAATCAAAGTTTTGTGCTTAGTGTGCCTGTGCGAGATTGAGAAAATTGGAGTTCAGACGGTTTGGTCCTTGTTCATTTTCGAAGTGTTGAGACTCTTTAGTGATTGTTTTCAAATACAATGAAAAAAGTTGGGGACTTCACTATGGAGTCCAAGATAGCTGACTACTAGCTAGACCGCGACAAGACAAGAAGGGGTTTTAGTGATGATAGTTTTTTCAAAATTAACACCTAGAATTAGTAGAAATGTTTAGCATATCTAGAAGTGAAACCACCAAACTCTGAATATTTACCATAGAACTAAGGTCTGAAAAATACTCTCTCTTCCCATCTCAAGGTTTAAAAGAGACATTTTTAGAAAGCAAATTGAAATACAATTTGAGACAATGGAAAATCTGAAAAGCCATGTTTTCTTTAAAGAATTTAATGAGACATTGTATGGGGAACAACTTAGAGGCCTGCAAAAAGAAGAAGAAATTGGGAATGGACTCTATTTAATAGGTTTACAATTCAAGTCTGTGAAATTTCTAAAGGTACTTCTTTGTAAATTGGTGGAATTGAATTCATGTTTATCGAAAATAGACTAGTTTGGTTGGGGTTTGTCGTAGGTAAATATTGTGTAGCCGATGGGTTTCGTCGGGAAGGTTCTTTTTATGTAGCCGACGAACCCCTTTGGGAAAGTTCTTGTATGTAGCCGACGGGTCCCTTCGGGAAGGTTCTTGTCATGTAGTCGATGGACCCCTTCGGGAAGTTTCTTCGGAAAGTATTTATACCCCCTTTGGGAAGCATTGTAATCATTAGATCTTATCAAGCATAATGTACTGTTTGGCATATGCGAATAATAATAAGAAGTTCTACTATTCATATATATTGTCTGTGTGTTGATTTCTTTACCTAGTACGGGTGAATATTTGGCGCCGTTGCCCGATGAACCTGGTGCACAGACAGACGGATGAAGACTAAATGTCGAATCAGTTAAACAAGAATAAGAATAAGTTGAAAGAAAAGGACGACATACGCACCGCGCAGGAAAATTTAATTTTGGTACAATAGGTTGAATGTAGACGAAGATTTCAGCAAGTTATCAACAGACACAAAAGCACTGAAAAATTGTTGCAAGAGACTCGATAGTGGCTCGATTTGGTAGAAGAAGCAAGGGAGGAGTTTCTGAACTTGCATACACCGAGGGAAGAGAATCCAGACGGAAGGGGATCGACTCGCACGGTTCGGAGTGCCGAGGGAGCACGAGCGTGGAGTGAACTCTTCATCCGAGATATACTTCCAGAACAGATAGCTTCGGTTGACAAAAACCCTTCTTCACCAAATAGCGCGATTGTTGGAAACAACGTGGGTGTTGAAAATAGTGCGGGTGTTGAAAACAGTGCCGGTGTCGAAAACAGCACAGGTATCGAAAACAACGCGGGTGTGCAGAACAACGCAGGTGTGTAGAACAGCGCAGGTGTGTAGAACAGCGCAGGTGTGATACAAAATAGCACAGGTGTGATACAAAACAGCGCGAGACTGCAAAACAGCGCAGGTACACAACAAAACCCACAACATCTAGTAATAATGGTAGGACCAAAAGAAAAGTTGCCTAAATTTGATGGTGAAGGAAATGCCGATCCGATTCGACATTATAAAACATGTGAAACGATCTGGAGGGCAAATGGCATAACAGATACAAATGAATGGATCCAACAATTTCTCGCTACCCTACGGGGTGTTGCAATTGATTGGTTTACTGAGACAGATCCACAAAAGTTAAACAGTTGGGATAATATTAAGAAGGAATTTATTGCAGAATTTCAAATATTGCGAGACGATAATGAGATTGTAGCGGAGATATTCAATACTAAGCAAGGGAAGAATGAAACAGTTCGAGTCTTTGCTAGGAAGTTAAAGGACCTAATCAATAAAATGGAGAATAAGCCGATTGATGGGCTACAAAAAAGATGGTTCATTGAAGGCCTTCACTCGAAACTGCGAAACAAGATGAAGATTGTGCCACCATCGACATACATTGAAGTGTACAATTGGGAAATGAACTTCGAAAGTGAGCAGAAGACAAAGAAGAAGAAGAAGAGCAGCTCGTCTGATTCAGATGATGACGCATCTTCAAGAGAAGATAGCAGCGACAATGAAGGCAGCAGCAAGAAGGTTCGCGCCCACAGAAGGACACGATCAACATGATGAAGGGGTTTAAAAATATGCAGGAGACAAAAAGCAGTGAGCTGTGGGGCACAAAGTGTAAAACCAATGGTCATACTAAAGGATCTTGTCCAAAGAACCAATTCTGCAAAATTTGTCAGATCACGGGCCATTCGACAAAGGAATGCCCCTTTAACATGAAAATTAGAGGATCTCCGCAGGTGCTTCTTACACAAGCAGCTTCCACGTCAGGAGGGAACAAAAATGCAAACATTGATGGTGCCACTTTGGGTGGGTACAGGAATAATAGCAGAGGGCAAAACAACAACAATAGCGGTAACAACAATAATGGCAGAAGGAGTCAAATTTAGTATGATGGGAATGGTCGGCCAATAGTTCAATGCCGCACATGCAATCTGTGGGGTCACTTTGCCCGAGAGTGCACAACGATGAACACACCAAAATTGCTATGCCGATGGTGTGGACCTGGCGATCATGACGATGCTAAGTGCCTGAAGTCTGGAGTAAACTTGATTACTGTCGGGATGGACAAGGAAGAAGTTCTGGCAATCACTTGGAAATAGGTGAAGCTCTACCCTGATCCGACGGAGGAAAAGAAGAGACTGGAGGAAGCTCGCGCAGAGATCTAGAGAGCAATGTAGGTAGAAACGACACACCTGAAGGACACATTGGGTACCTCTATACGGAACTACATAGAACAGAACATTGTACGAAAAATATTGCAAGTCGAGGTACCCGTCAGGATAAATGATTTGTTGCTCACTATGCCTCAGCTCCGATTGGCACTCACAAACATCATTCCTGCTGCTAAACTACCAGGAGAACATGGAAGGGAGCAAGAAAGTGGAGCAAGTACAGCGGACAAAAAGGAGAAGGAAAGTGGCGCAAGTGCAGAAGATCCGATGCTGTTAGCCCTCTCATTCGGACACCACCCAGTAGTCTTCGAAATGGGAATTCTCGGAAATATATTGACAAAAACGATTGTGGACGGAGGGTCCGGCATCAATGTGTTGCCTAAAGACACCTGGAAAAGGTTGGGACAGCCAACATTATGGCCGCCTACATTCCAGCTACTAACAGCTGATCAACATGGAATCAAGCCATTGGGAGTCCTGACAACACAACTAGTGACGATTGGAACACAGCCATTCTTGTTGGATTTCATCGTGATCCCACTGAAGTGGAGAGGCTATGATGCCATTTTGGGTCGAGGGTGGCTGATACAAGCCAAGGCAAAACACGATTGAAAGAAAAATACTTTATCGCTTGAAAGCAAAGGCCGGAAGTACGTCATCGATCTACACACTCAAATGGTTGGGAAAGAAGCTCTATCGTTAGATTTCGAAGAAGAAGAGGATGAAAGGAGGCAGAATATGGAACCAGATCAGAAGGGAGTCTTGCGGTTGGAAGGAGGATGACAGACGACGATCTGGATTTAGTGAACGGTCTTTACTACTGGCAGATAGAGGACTACGAACTCTTTCTGAGCTGTAATATGTTAAGGGTTGATGAAGGTAAGAAAGAAGAAGGAAACGAATGTCCGAAGGAACACAAAGAAGCCGAAGAAGGAAATGAATGTTTGAAGCAACATAGAGAAGCCGAAGAAGGAAAGGTGGGTACGGCTGAAGCTGAAGGGAAGAATACACAGTATGAACCCGAAAGGAGGAAAGATTCCACTGTACGACCGTGCAGGAAGAAAGTATTACATCGAACCATAGATATAGCAGAAAGGTGCCAGCAGCAAGGAAGACACATCATATGGTCTGCACAGGAAACAAAGTGGAAGGGTTTAATAAAAGTTGCACCAGTATGGAGTGGACGTGTTATTAACAGCCAGAAGGGGCAGCTGACGGAGTCCATGGTATTGAGCTTCGGCAACAAACTGGGTGATATGGAAAACCAGATGGAGAGATCATGTACCTTACATAAACTTGATGAGCAACAGTTGCACGAGTGGGCTACGGAGGTGACACAAAACAGGCGTAGAGCATGGCACGATAAGCACTTGAAACTGAACAGGTTTCAGTCAGGGAAATGGGTGTTAAAGTATGATGGCCAGAATGAGATCAAGCCAGGCAAGTTCAAAGTTAAGTGGGTCGGACCATATCAAATTCGGGAAGTGGGTGATAACGGAGTAGTAAAACAATGGATGCTAGATGGAAAGGAAGTGTTTGATGTAGTGAACAGGTCAAAGTTGAATGTCTGCCATGAAAGAAGTAACGCACCTCTGTGGACGAACAACTGAGAGAAGAAGACTATAAGTGCTGTATATATGTAAATATTGTACATAGTTGTTCGAAAAAAAAAAGAAAAAAAGAGTGAGAAGTCACCGTACAGACTTCCCAGGCCCGTACGGCTTTTACCATCTCTCCACTGTATGGATTTTATCATATTGATGCACTATATAGTCGGTTTTAATAGAAGGATGCCATTGTATGGTTTTTAAAGGTGCCACCGTACGGTTCTAAGAGACAGTTGCTACATAGTTCCGTACAGCTTTGTGGAGATATTGTACAATTTTCTAATAGCGTATTGATTTCTTGTTAGTAGGCACTGTATGGATTTCGGGTTCTAGCCACTGTACGGATTTTTAGTATAACTTTGTGTACGGATTGTGAGGTCATCATGGTGTACGGATTTTTCATTATATCATGGCCAGCGCACGGGTTTTTAAATCATTGAACGGGATTTAAAGTTGCTCACTGTACGGATTTTAAAATGAGCATACTATACTGATTCTAAATAAAAGCTACCATACGGATTTTCTGAAGATTGATTGCTGTACAATTTTTAGGCATTGCATGGATTTTTGAAGGAGTAACCGTATGGAGTTTGGAGCTCTCGTGTTAGTGCAGCCGTACGGATTCCCAAGCAAGGAAGTGAAGATTCAATTTGTTAGAACATGTTGCCGTATGAATTGAACAAGACTAGGTGCAATACGGATTTGAGGATTCAACCCCAACCTATCATGTATGGACTTTAAAGGCGTCAAGCTTGAGGGATGGGATACTTGATACGTCCAGCCTCTCTTGTAGCTTGGTAGCCATATGGAATGAATGGGTTTGCAAGAAAGAGGAAGTAGAAGAGCTAAAAAAAAAAAAAAAAGTCAACAAATCAAGAATGCTCAGAATGAGTATCAGATGATGCCATAGGGAAGGGGAAGCACCAGCGGTTGCTAGAAAGAGTGTGGGATTAGGAGAAATTGCAGAAATAGTGTGTTTCGTGCATTTTTCTGTGGGCACTGCCCCTCGACTCCATCGAGGGCATTGCCCCCTAGACCCTCAGTCGTTACGGATATCAGTCGTGGGAAGTGTGACCAATTGATGAAACTTGGAGCTGCTGCAAGCATAGTGTGCCAGAGGTGGAAAGATCTACAAAACAAGCATTTTGAGAGGGGTGTTACACTTGGAGTAGGTGTTGGCCGTGAAGCTGTCTTGGTGGATGTAGAGAGAGCTCAGGAGGAGTTGATCATCCAGTTGAAGGCAGTTCAATGACACTTGGCTCAGTGGACCCAGAGTTGGAAGCAGAGAAAGCGGCACTGGTGGCTATCAAGGTCAGCTTGACTTAGGAGACAGTGGCTACAGATGCCATGTGGGCTAGAGACTAGTTTGCTGCAGGTACAGAACGAATGTGAAAGTGATGTGATAGAAGCAGATTTATCTTGTTGTAGTTAGTCAGTTAATGTATTTTGTTTTGTAATTGTCATCCGGAGATGACTTTTTCTTTTGGGGGGGATGATGTCGTAGGTAAATATTGTGTAGCCAATGGGTCTCTTCGAGAAGGTTCTTGTTATGTAGCCGACAGACCCCTTCGGGAAGGTTCTTGTATGTAGCCGACGGGTCCCTTCGGGAAGGTTCTTGTCATGTAGCCAACAGACCCCTTCAGGAAGGTTTTTCGGAAAGTATTTATACCCCCTTCAGGAAGCATTGTAATCATCATATCTTATGAAGCATAATGTACTGTTTGACATATGCGAATAATAATAAGAAGTTCTGCTATTCATATCTATTGTCTGTGCGTTGATTTCTTTACCCAAGATAGTAAACAAGGTTTATTGAATTGGGTCTTGGAGCCCTCAATGGTTGCCTTAGTACAATATAGGTTACTGGAGCATCTGTGTGAATATGTGAGACTAACGCTTGCTTCTTGTCTCAGTGAAATTATTAGGATAACCAATTCTATTACACCTTATGATGTGTTGGAGTTCTTTCTAGGTAAGGAACATATCAGGTGGGCTAAAAACCTAATACCAAAAAGAATAAGATAAAGACAAGCCTAAGGATGAGCTAAATCCTATATTTAGCAGGGCTAAATCTTAGTTTTGGGCCAACATTAACAGAATCAATCAAGACTCACTTCACTTTAGGCTCTGTAGTGCCAAGGCGGGCAAACCTTAGGAATTGATCTTATTAACTTGGTATTCTTCTTTTCAAGACTATCCCCTATAGCAGAACATTGGTCACAAATTCTTCTTAGGTTTGCAAAAAATTCCTTGACTATAATAGCTAGTTATAATCAATAGGAAAAATGCCACAAATAAGTATTGACCAGTAACTTTAGTTCTTGATTACTAAAATGGAAAATTGGTTATAATTGATGTATATATCTTGCAATTGTATAAACTACCAACTTGCAACTAAAATTAAGTGATCAGTGCCTTATCTATTGTTATATAGAGTTAGTACTAGCAGTCTTGGACCTATAACTGACTTGCAGTTAAATTTGTCAACAGTGAACTCTGAACTTCATTCTTATCATATCCCTCTTATATGCCCATAACTCCACCTATTATTGAAAGCAATTACTTAATTCCTTGAACTAAATGCAATCAACATGAGATATACAATCTATCTAAAGTGTATTAAATGTAAAGAACATTGTTCATTTTTATCTCAAAATCAAAGATATGTAAGGAAGGAGACAAAATTTAGATATACAAATGTGCAGAAATTCCCTTTTGTATTAATTTCCTTTTGAAAATACATACAACACTAGATATAGACTCACAATGTAACTCAAAACTTAGCAGTTTGATCTTTTATATTCATTCCTCTTTCAATTTCACATGTCTGAACACATTTATACAATCACAAAAGATTGGACGGACTGTAAATATAAAATAAAGTGAAAAATATACAGACTTCCGACCTCAACTCCTCATCGTGGAAATCGTTAAATAGGATTGCAACAAGCTACAAATGAGAGGACACATTTCATGACCTTAATGAAAAAGAGAAGGCAAGACATAACAAAAAGATAATAAAAAACATTCTCTTGCGCTTGATCCAAAATTAGGAGGATAGTTGAAAAGTCAGCAGGTGGCACTTTACTGCAGCAACTTTATCTTTACTCTACTTTATCTTCTTCTGCTATCCATTTCCTCAAAAGTTTCAAAATTTGATAGGCCTATTTATGAGAGTTTTATCCTTTTGATAAAGTGATCAGTGTATTTGATCTTGTCTTTTAATCTCTTATTTTCCCTTAACCTTAATAATGTTTCAGCTACTTCCAGCTAGTAAGGCCTTTTTTTCTGCCATTGCTTCCCACACATAGATTTCTCGCTTGGTGGGCCACTTTGTAGTTCTAACTTCTGCTAGGTCCTTCATGGCTTTAGTCCACTTGGCATCTGTAATTGCTTTAGATTCAACAGAAAACTTGTTTAAGTCTATCTTTGCTTTGAATAGGGAGTCAATCAATTTATTAAATGGGGTATTAGAGCTGTCTTCAAAAATAGCCATAGTGGCCTACTGAGTCAAAATGGCACCAAAGGAATCAAACAATTCCTGCCAATCTCTCACTATACTAGTGGTATCCAAAATTGGTGGTATACAGGGCTGTATTCCCTGAGATAAAACTTTCAGTTTACCTTGTATAATTTGCAATTTACTAGTGAAGAAGCCAATTAATTCTTTAACTACCTCTAATCCCTCCTTCACTGTGATTATCTTATCAATCAAATCTGGCTTTTTAGCCATCAATACAATAAGCCTCTCTAAAAACTGTGTATATCATAGATTGAATGTGGGTGATAACCATGAAAGTGCCTCATTGCAAAATCGTTCAACACTTTGTAAAGCAACATAAAAGCTGTGAGCATGTTGTGATATATTTTTTAGAGTCTCAACCCTGTGGCTCATCAAACTTTTAAGGATCTTAGTCCTTACCTCATCTCCTCACTGAGTAGGTGGAGCATCAATGCTCATTCTTCTCGATTCTGCTATATCCTTTGCCTCCAAACCATCTATTTGTGTTGGGGCCTCAATTGTGTCCTTGGCTGGTTGCTCTTGATCTTTTTGCTCTTGTCTCTGTTCTATAGCAACCACCTGCTCCGCATTTACAATTTGCTCTCTGAGAGATACAACCTCAGCCTCTATTGCTTGGACCTTAGCCTCAAGCTCTACAATTTTCTCCTTACATACATGGCTTTTTCTAAGCTCATCCTCATAGAGCTTCCTTACATTAATGTAATCATGTATGGACTTGGAAAGCCTGGTTTCAATCTCCTCTACCTTGGCCTCATTCATGAATGAGAAATGCTTCACGGCCTTTGAGATTTCTATACCAAAGGTGCCCTACAAAGTCCACACAATCATGTTACCCTATTCTGTGCTCAGTACATCCATTAGCTTTGGTTTATTTGATGATGGAGCCATGTTCCAAACTGCCATAGATTTTGTATCTATGTTGAATCTAGTTCCTCTCTGTAGGCCATCAACACCAAATGCCTCATATGAGATGGCATTCTCCTATCTCCTTATTTGATCAAGCATAAATGCTTGCTCCAAACCCGATCTAGGTACTAACAACATGCCACTCCTCTGCACAAGGTTCCTTGCCTCCTCTAGAGTCATGATTTCACTCTCAGGATCATAAGCCTGTAGCTTCTCAACCAGTTCCAGCTTTTGCTCATCTGATTCTCCTGGTTTTATCTTCGGTACCAACTCACTTTGTTTTACTTTGTACAAAAAGCTCTTGAACTCATCTGATTTGATGAATTCATCATCCTTTATAAATTGTTGAGCCTGAATGATCGTATCATCCAGCGTTGCTGCTAGTTCCAAGTCTGTGAGTGTGCTCTTAGCTGCATTAATTCTATCCTAGAGATAGCCTTGCCTTAAGTCAGCAAAATACTAACTATTGCCTGAAATGTGTAGGGTCCTCTATTTCACCTCTGCAGGGATATGGACCACTTTCTGTCTCTTATTTCCTTTTGTGACCCATGATGCCTCAAGAGTGTCATCTTCCTCTATTTCTAGAGTCACATTAGGTTCAAGGCTGTCTGGGCACACCCTCTCTTCTTCTCCCATAGGTTCCTCTGGCATTTTGGCCACGATCTCAACATGGTCAGTGACCATCTTCCTAATCCTATGAGGATAGGGGATATCCATATAGAATCCCATGTAATTGGGATCTACTCTCTTCAATTTCCTCCACCCTCAACATTATCCAACTTTGCCAGTTTATCAGTTGCCTCACCTTCTACAACTCTATTTGGAATAATATCCTCATGTGGTAGCTCCTTGGTGCCAAGTAGCACATAGTTCCTTATTTCCTTAAGGGTTCCCTTCATCCAATTGTTAGGATCATACATCCTGTGGGGACTAGTTGACAGGTTGTAGTGGTGGAGGAAAGAATAGGTTTGATCAAGAGCCTCTTTTCCAATTGAAAAGTCCCCCACCCTAAAACATCTACACAAGAAAGTTCCTTTATGTACTTTAGGACCTAGATACTCCCTATTGACCATAAACAATTGCCATATGAATTCCATTAAACCCAACCTAGGGGGAATAAACTTTGGTAATATGTGGGGTGGCTGGGGACAACCATAGACTCTCATCAAGGAAAAAGTTGGAAATAAGAAAATGTCCCCCCAATTATGGTCTAATCTTTTACCCTCAGGAAGCAGGGCTGGTCTCAACAGACTTTTCAAAATCTCAGGTGCACTAAAATAACCTGGATCTAACATTCTCATTATTACAGTACTAAAATTATTAAAGAATGAAATAGAATCAAAAAAATGATAATTACTATCCGATACCCGTGTCCACAACTGAATTTGTTAGCTCTCCATTTGCATTAGTGGTATGATCAATGAAATTAGAGCTCACATACCCCACATTCTTGTAGAGGATTAGGTGCATCATCAGTGAATAATGATGGAACTTGAAATCCTTTAACTCTCCACTTTGAGCCAGGGCAATGTTTTCCTTCATTACCTCCAAAATGTATTCAATATAATCATACTCCCCCCCCATGGTAGGAGTCTTGCACATCTCTAGCAATGATAAATTCAGCACCATACACCATATCAGTTCCATCTCTTCTAACCACCTTGTGGACACCATATACTATCTTTACAAAATAATTCTTAAACTTGTCCAAAGGCATCATTTTTATCACCTTCTTAGGGTAATCACCCACACTTTAAATCCATAGGGATATGCTGCAACATAGACTTCCCAATGTAGGCCTTAGTATTTCTCTTGAACTTCTTCTGCAAATCCTCCAAATCTACATGTTGGCCCATGGCTCCATCGAATCCAAAAGCTTCAATGAATGAAGCATGGTCAAGTGTATAGAGGATAGTTCCATCTCTCTAGTGGAAGGATTTGGTGGCCAAATTGTATGATCGAATTAGGGCCTTCACCAAGTCTACATCCACAAAAACCTCTGGAAATATCAATTTTGCTAGGTTCTTCTTCCATGGATTACACATCGAGATCTTCTTCTCCTTGTTATGATTAAAATATTTGAATAGCTTAGAACCTGTGACCCCAGGGCATGTAGCATCTCTGCACAGAGCATATCGGTCGATGAAAGCATGGTCGTCTACGACACTAGCCTTTGAGGAACCAGGAAAACGCTTAATCCACTCTTCAACAAACCTATTAGGTTTTCTTTGTCGTGTTCTCCCTCCCTTAGAAGTTGAAGCTTATGCCACTTCAATGTCCAACACTTGAATTTCTTCTACCTCCTTATCAGACATCTTGAAACTATGCTGAAAAACGCTATATGGATTTCACTCTTCAAAATTGAAAACAATTATCTGTATGCCCTGAAACTCTGCACTTACTCAAAATCCTTTTCTCAACAAACGGAAACTATAACTGATTGATAGAATGTCTTTATAGCTTGATGTATATTATCAACGTTCATCTTTGCATTGATTCTCAGCATGCTCGAGCCATAAAATCAGCTTATTCTGTCACCTCAAGGGAGTGCTATCATTATTATCAAATGTTGCACTTTCTGTTCATTGCTTAAATCTCATTGGTCTAGAACCCCTTGTTTCCAGCACAGAAGATGAAAAACAAAATCTCACTTAGGGTTTATGATACTTGGATCAACCCCATAGTGAACAACCCTCATAATATCTTAGGCAGGGAAGAGATGCCATTCGATCTTACGATCTCTTGGAGTCAAGAAACCTTATTGCACTGTCACAAGGCTCAGAAAAATCCTTGCGATCTTGCAACATGCGGTTTATACTGCACAACATAACATCTCATGTTGCCCTCCAGACCCCTAAGTTACTATGAGACACTGTTACCTCTCTTACTATAGCATCGTGGGCTTTACCTTTTACTTTTACAATCTCACAACACAGACCTCTTCGTAGCCTCTTAGCAATTCATCCATTAGCTTGAGATCTTACGATACACTGTTTATTGTAAGATTGGAGATTACACTATGCTGCATATATAAAATAATTTTTCGGCCCCACTGGTCCAATTAAGCCACCACATGGTGTACGTTTTACAATTAACAAATCAGGATCAGACACCTATCACTTGCCTGACACTGTACTGCCACTGAGCCCTGTCACTTGGAACCTTATGATCTTACGATCATAAATACCCCAGAGCATCATAGCATTCTCAATCCCATTCTTCGATCTTACGGTTAGGACTTCATCGTAACATCTTACAACTTTTCAAAAGACCTCCCAATGTCCAGATCACCTCCTTGTCATAACATCGCATTCCCGACTTAGAACCTCTTTGACATGACATACGACCATACGACACAAAGGAATCGTAAGATCAGGCATTTTAACTTTCTTATTTATGATACTATGATGTAATACATATCTTAAGATCGAGGAACTAAAAACATTACACTACAATCTTTTGTTAACCCTTATGTCATAGCATCGTAAGAGACAATGTAAAAGACAAATAAGCTTCCGCTCAGATTTAAAACCGAGGGTAAGGGCTAGACTCCACCTTTTATGAAATCTCTTGTAGGATAAGATGAGAAAGTAACCCATAGGGCATCACTTTCCATACTAGGGCAAGGAAAAAATAACTGAATTAGGGCAAAATAGTCTGTTAGGGCCATCTTTTAAAAATGAAAACTAATAACATATAAACCCTAACACCACAACACTCTTTTTAAAGTATTTTCAATACTTAAAAATTACAAATTTAAGCTCAGTGAAAATAGGGGCTATCATGATGATAGCATCTTGAAAAAGTTTATACAATTGATTGTGGACAACCTAGGTGGAGTACATTGATATCAAAAGCCCTACCTTTGGTTAGAGGTATGAAACCATGGAACTTATGGCAAAACCAGATTTTTTATCGTCATGTTGGATCTTGGTTCTAAAAGAGTGATTCTTCAGCTATTTCAATACTTCTTAAGTGAGTTTAGGAAACATTGTTTAGACATTGTGAGAGCTTGCATAACAACTATCATGTTCTTAAATATTAATTGAGGATGATGGCATATGTAAAAAAATTCAATCAGATTTTTTGGCTGTTTGGAGAGGGGAATATAAACTTTCACTTATTGTTGGAGATTGTAGCTACGAGAGAGATCTTTATCTTTGGGCTTTAATAAGTTATGGTTACCTTCAACCGAAAAGGACATTTATGATAAATTTTAAAACTAAATATTAAGACATGTTATACAACATGTGCGAGGCATGGAAATGCGAAGAGTTGTATTTGATAATAAAGAGTCATGTTTTGGGAATTTGAAGAGAGGTTTGGTTGTAATGTGAAGAGTCTTTCCATATGTTATATATATTACATTAAGTGAAAGACATTGTATACACTTGAACTTTTATTATCAATAAAATGATCTTTTGTTGTGTGGTTGGGTTTTCCCTTCATTATAGAAGGGTTTTCCTAGGGTATTTCTATGTGTCTATCTTGACTATTCCTTATTGTTGTTTTCCATTTTATTTCTAGGAAGATATCCAACATGGTATCAGAGCAAGATTGAACGGCCCCTCAATTTTATCAGATTATAGAATTTTTTGATTCTCGATAGAGAAGTGGTCGTTTGCATGAAAATGTTGCATAACAGGAACTTTGTTTATTCAAGCAGGCCACTCATGATTTTTGGGAGTAGGATCATTTTTGCAAACTCCTTAGAAAAAGAATGGTTGTGACTTCAAGCAATGGCCATGGTCGAGTTTCCTAAGAAAAACATGACTAGCAATAAAGTGATCTATCTTTATGTCAAGAGTTTGGCCCAAGTTATTGGAAGGGAAGCAATGTTAATTACCAATGTTGCCTCATTTATTTAGTAATTGGTGTTCGGATCACTGGGTTTTTTAATTTCAAATTCAAATTCTAGCAGAGAATGAACATGTTAAAGTGATTGAGACTGGATGTAGCCCTAGTCAAAGGCATAAATTCATCACTAGAATGAAAGCAAATAAAAATTTGAATTGAAGCAAATAATTTGAGCACGCAAAAGCAATTAGGAAGAGGAACTAGAAGTCATTGTTTGGAATTTAATCATTTCGATAGGAACTTTGAAGTATGACTTCCAAGTGACAAGGAGAGACTTTGGGAATTTAATACGGAGGTGATTCAATGGCTCTCGAGGAGGAATTGTTGTTGTTGAGGAGTTCAAGAGTTCAACACTAATCATTTGGGTTGTTAGAAAGAATGAAAGGAGGCTTGAAGGCAGTGTGAGTTAGAGGCTCTGTATTGCAGAAGTCAGGGGTGCGTTGGAAAGATAATTAGTGGGCTAAATTCTTTGAGTCTCTATGATTCTCATGATTTTTTTTTCGTCCAAATCTACAAATTTGTAGTGTTTTTCTTATTTCGAGCCAATTTTAATCATATTCTAAGCCATATCATTGATGAAGGTCTGAGAACTGGAACTTGCTAGGACACACCAGCTCATTGCTAAAGTCTTGGTAGGTTGTCTTCATGTGGTTTACATCCACAACTTCTCTCTTGCTTACATGTGACTTTGTATGTAGCTCATGGAGATAGCCATAAACTATGTCTTCTATCTTCTTGACTGAATCATAGATTTTCTTTTGTTGCTTCTCAACCTTCATCAAGCTTTCTCTTTTAAATTCAAGAGACATCAAGGCTCGTTCCTATCTTTCAAAATGCTCAAGCTTAGAGCATTCTCCTTCTTCATGCTTATAATCTCAAGCAACAGGGATGCAAAATCCTTGTACTTTTCGATGTTCATCTTCAGAGATCTCATGTTGTTGTACATAGTCCCTTTCAGCTCATCAATCCTTACTCACAGGGTTCCCAATTTATCAATTAAGGGGAGACCCCTTATTTTAATATCTTCTAGCCATTCTCGGCCTATCTGCCCAAAGTGTCTTTCTTCCTAGAGTTTGGCTAGTGGAGCTTTATTTCCTTTAGCCGAGGGATCAAACAACCTAGAGTCTAAAGATTCTCTTGCTTGGCTACTTGAAATCCTTCAATTTATCCAGCTCCTCATATCTCTTGATTCTGAAATGATCATATGATGTGCTTCGTATCATGGCGTGGCCACCCCATCTCACAATGTTGAATTGTGAAATCTGTCAAGCTGAGGTTAGTTAAGTTTCCATTCTTTTGAGTTTGAGCAATCTCCATGATGTAATTCCCCATGTTTGCATCTTTGTGCAAAGCTTCCAATGTGGGAGTCATCTTCATCTTCTTATAAGCTAGGGTTTGCTTCACTGTTTGGGTGATCAGATCCTTTAGAGGTGCACTTTCTTTAGTTCTCTTCCTCTTCTTTCCAAGAGTGTTATCCAACCAGGACTTAAAGGTGAGCACCTTTAGTGAAGATTGAAGTGTTGTAGCATCAAAAAACTTCCTCGCTACAAGGGGATGACTAGTCTACCTTGTAGAGAATGGAAAAACAACAATTTTAGTGGAAGAGGTGGTGGCAGGAACATTACCTTGAGAGTCCGACATCTGAGGTGTGTTTTGAGGTATAGCTCCTCCATCTTGCCCATCACCTAGCTAGGCTCCATCTGAGCCATCTAGGTTGATCACTGGAACAAACGAGTCTTTATCTTTGGCACTTTCGGGTTTTGCCTTTTTTCCCTTCTGCGCTTCTTTATCCTTCTCAGGCTCCCCTGTTGAGTCGATCACTACAGCTTGCCCACCTCCACAGGTAGGATTTATTGGCATATTTTTCTTCGGAGGCTAGTCTCCTCCACTTCCTCTAAAAGTTTGTGAAAGTCCTATTGATGTGGTTATTGTAATGGCTACAATGCTAGAGGAATTAGCGGTAGAGATCTGTGTAGACCGCAATCTCAACGACGAACCATTACTTCACTTTCTCTGAGCCTTGGTCCATTCGACCCATTTTTCCGTCTGCCCAATAACTTCATCGGTTAACTCCTCAAAAGTATTAATGGGTGGGCCGAGAGGAGGAGTTGAATCAATTGCAGTGTCTATAATCTGCTTCAACTACGTGAACTGCATATTTGGCCCATCATCTTCAACTCCTTCCACATCTATGTTCACATGGAATAACTTTACTTGATCAATGATCATCCTTGAGAAGAACCTCTCCTGACTTCCAAACTCATTTGTGCAATTGGTCCAATAATCCTCTAGGGCGAGGACATGCCTGAATCCTGACCCCAACTATAGATTTTCATTGATGTAGTTTGTAGGGTCGAACTTCAACCTGATTACTTCATATGACTCAAGCTTGTACTTCTCAAAGGCCTTTAACATATTCTTTGCATTCGACTAGGAGGCACATGAGTAAGCTTCTACCACAATAGAGAAAAGGATGCCTGCCTTCTTTGCACTTGAACAGAGCTCATTCACCTCTAAAATTTGGCAGCACATCTCTACTAACATGATCTAGTCATTTGAATACGTGGGATGCTTGTAGGGAAAGTCATTGAATCCTCCGATTTTGATATATGAAAAGGTCAGGAACTGGATAAAATAAATCCCAAATTGAGTTACTTCAGCTACTAGCTCAGGGGAAAGACGTCATTTTGGACACCCTTATAGCATGCTATTGGTTCTCATTGTGAAGGCATCATTGATTTTCATGAAATCTGCATAGCTTCTATGCAGATGCAAACACAGATAGAAGTCATAGACTTGTATGTCCTCATCAAATACTTTGACATGCAGCAACCCTGCCCACAACTGAATGGTTTCCATAGCATAAATTAGGTAGGACATATCTAATTGCCTCCAAACTTTTGCAGTTTGAAGCCAGCTGGGGAGCTTTTCGTAGACAATCTACGCCCAATCCACATACTCTCTTTCAATGCATATCATTTTCACTAAATAGTAGTGCTCCACAAAATTGAGTGCATCCTCATTTCCTTTCAACTTGTGTAGGAGGACCGTGATATCTATAATTTCTCTTTTTAAATTGGTGCCATATAAGGTTTATGGCACTTTACTTTTCTAGCCTCGAGGGGTCTAGAACCATGTAGCCATCATATCTCCTTGATGCAAGATTTTCTTCTTATTATACATCGAGGATGGTTTCCAGAAATTTATCTCATTACATACATCTCTTGCGGGCAGCTAGAAAATATTTTGCAAGGTATTTTGGTCAAGAGGAAGCAACACCTCATCGCCTGACATCTTGATCTGTTGGGTTTCAGGATCGTATTGCAAGATGCACTCTAAGATAAGCTCTGACACCTGTGCCACCACTGGAAATATCGTCACCTCAACCAGACTGCTTTCTTTAAGTCTCTTGGTGATTGGATGTATGGAGTCCACTTGTAGCCTTTGATGCAAGTCTCCGAGGTCATAAAACCTCAACTGGGTATCACTTAGATTCTTCAGCATGCAGTCAATACCATTCAAACTATCATATCTGATGAATCTGGCAGCCATGGCAACTTATAGACACTTGAGCAACTGATAGGTTGCGGGATTAAAAAATGGTAGTTATAAAATGAGATGATGAAAATGCATAGAAATCTCTCTTTATAGATCTTTCTATTTGATCGTTGTCTGGAAAACTTCACGATTTGATTTGCATTAAATTAGGGAGCACTTGGAACTTTACGATTGGATTTTCAACTAATGCAGTGGTTTAATGGGTAGAAATGATTTCGTCCACACCCTTTCTATACAACCTTTTCTTTTTCAAATCTAGTCTTTTTGAAAATCAGCTAACTTAAGTGGGAGAAGTGAAATCTTTAATTCCCCGACCTCAAATTTGGCTAAGGCATATGATTGTCACTATTTGGCTTCAAAAATTCAGCTTTTGTGAGTAACCACTTCGCCTGGGGCATTGGAGAAGCACTTCTGCTTCTTTTCCACAATCATTGATTTTACTTAGTTTTCTATTCATTGCGGGAATCTTTAGGATGAGGTTTTGCTCAAACTACACCCTCTGTAAAAACTTTGCTTAAGTATTCTTCATGCCTCTAAAACTTGGAATGTTGCGGGAGCAAAATCCTTCATTATGCGAGATCTAATTGAAAGCACTTTGCCTTCGGGCGGAAGAGAAGTGGAGAAGGGAAGACTTTGAACTCCGCAACTTAAGAGCAAAATTGATGGACTTAGACCAATTTCTTCTAATCTGGGGAAACCTAAGACTCTTCTAAGGGGAAGACATAGTTAAAATGAAGCAACCCGTGTGCACACTCGACTCAGGGATTTTGCGCATAAAGCAAGTGGATGGAACACGAGCACACTAGGATTCCCGAAAACCCTACCAAATGGGAAAAGGGGCTTCCAATGAGAAGCAACCTTTTATTAAAACTCAATTGTGGACTTAATTTTTTTTTTTAAATGTGGGCTCAGTAACTCAACTTGCTTGGAGGGACTAAGGGAAAGCTTGAAAAATAGGGGTGACCCAAAATGGGCAACAACAAGCTTTGATTGGGGACTGAGGCACGCAAGTGCCTAAGAAAAGGACCTAGCATCTTTGGTTTCGCAAAAGGACTGCAAGACACAAAAAACAAAACATGAAAGGAAACAAACACAAAGCAAAACAAATAGATAGAAAGGCCTAACCTACTATGTACATTGCAGGGGTTACCTACTTTACCTCAAATTTGATAGAGCTTTAAGTCCAGACCATTGTAGGACAATGGTAAGACTTCCTCAGATGGGTATGCCAACTTGAATGAATTACGCTTGTTCGCCTGATGTATTTTAAGTGGCGCTTTCCAAAGACTCTGAAACTTGGAGTGCATTCCTTTAGGCTCCTATCTCTTATCCCATAACAGGACCAAATCTCCTTCCATGAATTTGTGGGGCCTTGTCCTCTTGTCAAAGAGGTTCTTCACATGTATCCGGTGTCATGTGATTTTATCCACCATTTCTTCTCTTTCTTCCTCCAGCTTTGGAAGGTACATGATTCATTTCTCCAAGCTGTCTCAGAAAATGTCGTTTTCCACTACGGTCTACGACGTGCATACTGATAACTTGAGGGGAAGTGGGAGATTAGCTTTTGCTCCATATACTAGCTCAAATGATGATATCTCGATGGCCCTCTTTGGAGTTATTATGTCCGTTCATAGAGCTTCATGTAGCTTTCTGTGCCAATTTCTTTGATTATCAGAAACAAGCTTCTTCATGATGTTTACCAGATTTTTAATACTTGATTATGCTTGTATATTAGCTTGTGGGAAGTAATCTGGTGACTTAGATGAATGCCATGGTCGTAGCAGAATTTCACCATCTCCATTAAGGAAAAATATGAGGCATTATCTGTAATCAACTTCAGAGGGACACCAATTCTTACTAGTACATTTTCATTCAAAAAATTGCAAACTTCCTCCGAGGTGGTCTTCTCTGTGGGCTTTTCTTCTACCCACTTGGTAAAGTAGTCTGTTGCAGTGATGATGCGAGTATGATCTGCACTAGAAGGGGGATTGATAGACCCAATGAAATCTATCCCACATGCTAGAATGGACCCTCGATCACCACTGGCTTTAATGGCAAGGCGAAAAATTGTGGCTTTCCAAAGAACATATTACACTTCTTGCATTGTGGCACCCACTTGTAGGTGTCTCAAAACATCCCAGGCCAATAGTAAAATTGCCTCAATATTTTGAATGTCGTGACTGAAGGGAAGTAGTGCCCACCACATGCTTCATCGTGAAAGGCTTTGAGCAACTTCTTTTCTTGCGGCTTGTCCATGCACCTAAGGAATGTACCATCAATTTGCTTCTTATATAACCGATCTTCCCAGATTACATATGCAACTACTTTTATCCTAAGATCCCTCTTTTGCTTGTAGGTGAGATCACTTGGACATTCTTCATATGTTAGAAAATAAGCTATATTGGAAAACTAGGGGTCTTGGAGGCTCACCATTAGGACTTTAGGCTTGCTTTTGCCCTCTTTTGCATGATTCTTTGCAATTTCCCTACTGATTTCCTCAGACTAGCTTTGTCAGTTTCATTTTGATATCATACTCTTGGACCTTTGCAATCCACACACCTCAAGTATTGCATCCGATTTCCTGCTGTGTGAGGATGCCCTTCAGTGCTGACTCAGGGACATTGACAACAACATGGGAGTGAGTATATAGAACCTGGAATTCTTCAGAGCTTGCATTACTGCATATGTGTGCTTCTCCATTTGCGAGTGCTTTAGATCGTGATCTTTCAATGGAATGCTCATAAAGGCTATTGGGGCTTGTATTCCTTTGTTCTCTTGCATGAGAATAGCTGATAGAGTATGCTCTGAAGCATAACAATATATGATAAATTCCTTCGTGTAATCTAGGTGCACTAGAATAAGGGCTCTAGCAATGACACTCTTGATATCTTCAAATGCTTGCTTACCAGAATCATTCTACTTGAAATTCTATTTCCCTTTCATCATGTCTACATTATACTTGGTGATCTCTGAGAAATCCAACACAAACCTCCTCAAGAAGTTTACTTGTCTGAAGAAGGACTTCACTCCTATTTTTCTGGATGAAAGTCGTAGTTGTTGGATAGCTCAGACTCTCTCAGGGTCCTTGTGACATAATATGCCTGAGCAATTCCTTTTGTGACACAAAAGACAAATTTCTTTGGATTTAGAGAGTTCCTGTTTTCCAAACATCTCTATAATACTTTGTCGAGATCTCTTAAATGGTCCCTCCTCTTCTTAGAGAAGACTGTAAGATCATCCAAATACACAATGATTATCTTATCCTTCAAATCATTGAACATTTTTTCCATGGCTCTTTGCAAGGTGGCACCTGTGTTGATTAGGCCAAAAGGCATCCTACTATATGTGAAGGTGCCCCACGGGGTGGTGAAGGCAATTTTATGCTAGTAGCCTTCTTCTACCTCGATATAATTATAACTAGAGAAGCCATCCAACATGGACATCATCTCTAACCTCGCTATTGTCTGCAACAGGTGGTCCATATTAGGCAGAGTATAATCATCTTTGAGAGATACTTGGTTAAGATTTTGAAAGTCCACACAAATCCTTATCTCTCTGTTTTGCTTCCTCATAGGAACTATATTTGCAATCCACATGAAGTGATGGATTGGATAGATGATTCGGGCTTTGAACATCTTGTGTATATCCCTAAAGATGGTGTTTGCTACCATAGGATTGTAGCTCCTCTGCTTCTAGTGGAAAGGCATTGCATCTAACTTCAGGGAAATCTTATGCTTGAATTTCCCTTTCATAAAATTCTTGAAGTCTTCATACCCCCAGGCAAACACATCCTGATAAGCTTGGAGTAGCTCCTTCACCTCATCTCTTTCTTTTCTAGTACAACATTTTCCAACATTGATGATCTTTAGGTTGAGCTCATCTCCTATGTTTAGACCATTGTGCTCCCTGGTGGTTCTATCTCTCTTGTCCCTTTCCTTTAGATGTAAGTATCATGGCAAGTAAACAATTTCTCAAGAGAAATGAGATGGGAAGGGATTTTATTACCCTTTAGCTACATGATGCCTTGTTCCAAATTTTCCTTTCCATCTGAAGATACTCTCACTTTCTTTGAAGTACTATACAGAAAATGTTTCAGCATTCTCCAAGAATAGCTGAATCTTCATATCATCTTCGAACACTTGCCATAACTCCACATTATTTGGCACATTGGGGCAGAAAAGAACTTCGACCTTGTATTCTTGATCTTTGAAATCTGGGTGCAAAAGGAGCAGGGATGTTGACACGAGCATGAATCCGCTCTTGAGTTTTGTTCTCTAGGAACGACTTTGATTGAGAAGGCTTCAAGAGCTTCAATTTTGTCCCATACTCTTCCTATAATTCCAAAGCCTACTGTTCTTGACTATGTACAAGTTCCAGACTTGCCTTAGTATTAGCTCTGCATCTCCAAGAGCTCTCAGAACCTTGGCTACTTTCTCTTTGGCAGCTACTATGCATAATAATGATGTCTCATACTCCACTGTATTGTTAGTGTTTTGAATTCCAATTTATATGCAAGATGATTCATTTTGCCTTTAGGCTAAATCAGGATGATGCCTACTCTGGAAGCAGTTGATGCACAACTACCATCAAATTCCAACGTCTATATGCATGGGTCATCTGGCGGTTCCAGTTCTTCAACTTCCGGTGGATCAGTGAAAAGCATATAATTTCTGAACTCCAATTCTTGATATGAAATTTGAGCTTTGGGGTTGTCGGATTTCATCACTGTGTACTTTTCTTTTTCTTTCGACTCTAGCTTAATCTTCCTATTCTTGATTGGAATAATTGCGTGAGAGTAGTCTAACTTCATCTTTCCGCCCATGTCTCTGCCAAAGCTTCGGCTCAGCAGCATGCTATAACTAACTGGGATATCCGCCATTAAAATGGTGAGCTTCAATCTCTTAGTTGGGTGGGTGCTAGAGCAACCTATGCATCTTTAATCTAGCCAACCAATGGAACCTACTTAGAATCCATGGAGTAACATTGACTGAATGTCTTGGTTAAGGGAAGGCCAAGAGCACGGGCCACAATCACTGGCATGACGTTATGTAAAGCTCCTGAGTCAATTATGCAATTTCTCAACTTATGCCCATTGATAAACAAGGATACATAGAATGGGTTGGATTTTTGCCTTGGAGAGGTAATCAAAACACGTGACTTGTCTTCCTGAAAGAAATTTGCCAGAGAGGGCTCTTCTTTGGGCGGGGAACTTGAACAAGCATTAACAATACCACTACTATTCTCTTTATAATGATCTACTGACTTCTGAAGTTCTGCAGGCTTTGACTTAAGGTAGTCTAGTGGGGATATTTGAATACGAGTATCTTTACATAACTGAACTATGTCAAAGAAGTTTGAGCAGTTACCCACGTGTACAACATTGGATGATGAGGTTCTCGCGCCAACTGCTTGAGTAGAATTACCTATAGGTGCATTGTTCCAAGGTTGTGTGGACGTTGTTGGAGCTTTGCCTTTCTGGCTTCTTGTCATCGCAATCAAAGCCATATCATCTAGAGTGGCAAAGAAATCCCCATCTTTTTCCAAATCTGACTCATACTCCAAATAAAAGTTTCTAGAGTCACCATTAGGAGTTGAATCGATTCGGGTCTAGTAATATCAATGGCTATCTCATTCGTAGTGTGCATCTGTATGTATCTCACCATCTCAGGACATGATTCTCCATCATGGTCTGTGGTAAGATGGAACACATGCATGTTCAATACCTAGCCTTTGTTGTGTAGGGGTAACTGCAACACTTTTTGCTCATGGCTCTTCATCGGGATATCATGATATGGTTGCTGGAAAGAAAGCCCTAGCTTCAAGATTTGTCTCTTTAGCACAATCATCTTGTTCAAAAGCTTCTACAACATAGCCTCCAAGTTGGTTATGTTATGGTTGCTACTTACTCCCATTTGAACCTCTTTCTTCCACTTTCCAACAGAAATCAAGTCCTCTTCAAGCTCAATCACCGTGTTCTAAGCCGCCACCAAATCCACCACACAAGCTCTCCTCAAGTTGAAACTAATGTCTAGTGGCATGGCTCCCAGAAAGAAAGTCTTCTGATTAATAATCTTGTTGAATTTTGCTATGAACTCTCGCATTGAGATAGTTGGTTCCTTAATATGAGTGAGCGGGGTCAACAACATGTGCTCATCCTCTGTGCTTTTAAATCTGGTCTTGAACTGCTGCTTCGTGTCGGCCTAGCTTGTGATATCCCATTGGTAAATGCTGAAACTAGTTTGTCGCGTTATTTGCTAGAGTTTCCATGAACATTCTCATGGGCACATCTTCATGTTCAAGTGCTACCATGTTGCATGCCGCGAAGAAGGATGCAATATGTTCTTCTGTGTGAAACTTTTCCATCTCTATTGAACTTAGGAAAATTCTTCCTTAACATTTGTGGTAAGTCATTTGCAGCAAAGTGTAGGGGACCAATTGTATTTCCCTGCAACAATGCCATTTCTCTCAAAAGATTGAAGGGAATAGGTCATAAACTGATTCTCTGTGGTGTGACGATACCATGTATAGTGAGAGCTTGGCACGTCAAAATTCTGATATTTCAAATTTTTAGAGGTGAATCGGTCCTCCTATTCTGATGAATGAGATTCTTCACTACGGAGTTCACCTTTCGGATGTCCTCAAGGACATCAACTATTCCCTTTCTTCCCTTGGTGCTTCGCTGAAAAGGGGCTCCAAAGTGGGGAATTCACTTTCTTTAGTTCTTCAAAGATTATATCAGTTTTCCATGTTCCTTTGCACTCTTGGTATACTTAGACTCCAGATTGGATGGGTTTCCT
Organism: Cupressus sempervirens; assembly: GCA_028749045.1. NCBI lineage: Eukaryota > Viridiplantae > Streptophyta > Pinopsida > Cupressales > Cupressaceae > Cupressus > Cupressus sempervirens. The sequence continues at coordinate 563,929,415 of CM053783.1, read as the reverse complement.
CACTTTCATTGCTTTTTCGGAAAATAAACTTTTAGGTGCTTTATTGTTGCCGAGCTTGCTTCTGTTGCTGGCGAAATCTTTCTGAATTTTCTACTATGGATTCCTCTCTCTCTAGAACTAGGCTTACTCTTCTATAATCTTTTTCATTCCTTCTCGATCTCCACGCTAAGGTATTTAGCTATCCAACAATGTCTTCTTGCTTGTCCTAAAAACCCAAATTCGATAGAAGGACTGGGATTATGCCTTAATGAGGAAGAACCATGTTTCCTCATAGTCTAGGGGGCTTTTGCACAATTTGCCTCAGAGATTCTAGCATAGTGTAACAATGCTACTATCAATTCTTTCCCCAGTAGAGTCACCAGAAACTGTTGGTTGACAGTTTGTTCTCTTTTCTTTCTTAGCAAAAATGACTCTCTCTATTGCCCAACAGGTGGGAGAACAGCCTGTAACCAATTGAGAGGAAGCATATTTTGGTTTCTCTCATTCTTTAGCTTTCCTCTAAATTTTGGATATACAACTCCCTCCTCGAATGATGTGCAATGAATTTTGTTATGAATCCTACTCTAACCATGGGGTATGCTCTTAACCAGAGAGTAGAAGAGGATGATTCTAGATTTCCCGCAACCCCGAGAAACCTAGGCTAGTTACTGAACCTCTTTTCAACATGTCAATTATTCTACTAGCAACATGATATCCAACTTTACTCCTAAATGCATGGAGGAACAGAGGAAATTGAGACATAATTAAACCATAGTGGTTCTCGGACCAGAAAAAACCATTGAAGCCTAATGACCATTAAACTTAACAATTTCCCGCTTCTTTCACATCCCAATTCCCAAGCACAGAATGAACATGCACCACAAAACATGGAAGAAGAAAGTACATGACCCCACAACAATTCCCAAATTACTAGAGTTATTAATCCCAACAAACATTGAAAATTAACAACAAGCACAAATCAATTCTCCATGAACAACAAACTTGATGAAAACTTTCTATTTTCACTCAGTAGTTCCACCTACTAGGGGGAAATTCTTACTAAAATTTGTCGATCCTTTTTTGATTATCAAAAAGTTACATATATGGGTCCTTAGTCTTTCAGTCATTACGAGAATTTACAATTCATAAGAAAGAAGGAAAAGTTACAAACAGAAGGAATGACAGATGTCATTTGGTACAAAGCAATGATTAATTAGGGGGAGGTGGAGCATTTTGGCTTACATCACCGGCTGGCTTGTGAGTTTCATGATTTAGCTTGTGAAAATTCATTGCCCCAATGATTTTCGTGAGGTCTTCTAGACTTGGAATTGACACATTGTCTAATCGGACCAACCAACAGTCATGGTTTGCAGCCAATCCCCTCCACGATGTCGACCCATTTTTGCAGTTTTTCTGACACCTTTGTCAACGTTCTGTCCATAGTAGTTAGTGTGTGAAGGTTTGAGGACTAGAACTTTCTAGGACATACCAACTCATCGATGGAGTCTTGATAAGCTGTCTTCATGTGGTATACATTCGCAACTTCACTGCTCTTGCTTACGTGTGACTTTGTATGTAGCTCTTGGAAATTGGCATAAACTGTGCCTTTTGTCTTCTTGATTGATTCATAGATCTTTCATTTCTTCTCAACCTTCATCGTTCTTTCTCTTTTAAATTCAAGAGACATCCTCCAATGGGACAAAGGCTTGTTCTCATCTTTCAGAATGCTCGAGCTAAGAGCATTCTCCTTCTTCATGCTTATAATCTCATACAGCAGGGATGTGAATTCCTTGTACTTTTCGATGTTTGTCTTCAGTGATCTCATGTTGTTGTACATAGTTCCTTTCAGCTCATCGATCCTTATGCACAGGGCAACCTATTTAGGGGAGACCCCTTACTTTCATATCTTCTAGCCATTCTTGGCCTATCTGCCCAAAGTGTTTTTCTTTTTTGAATTTGGCTATCAAATAGCCCAGAGTCAGATGACTCTCTTTCTTGGCTAGTGAGAGAGGCAAATAATTACCTAATGCACTCAAACAATTCTGCGTTTGCGGCCTTGAGTTGTGGTTTAGGTTTAACCTTCAATTCATCCAGCTCCTCATCTATCTCTTGTTTAGGAACTGCCACATGATGCACTTCGTATCATGCCTCGATGGCCCCATGTCGTAGTGTTGAGTACTGAAATCCGCTAGGCCAAGGTCAACTAAGTTTCCATCCTTTTAAGCTTGGGCAATCTCCATGATGTAATTCCCCGTGTTTGCATCTTTTCCCAAAGCTACCAATGTGAGAGTCTTCTTCATCTTCTTAAAAGTTGGGGTTTGTTTCATTGTTTGGGTGATTAGATCCTTTGGAGGTGCACTGTCTTCAATTCTCTTCCTCTTCCTTTTAGGAGTGTTCTCCATCCAAGACTCAAAGATGAGCATGTTTAGTGAAGATTGAAGTGTTGTAGCATCGAACAACTTTGTCGCCATAGGGGGAGTATTGGTCTTCCTTGCAGAGAATGGTAAAACAATAGTTTTAGTGGAAGAGGTGGTGGCAGGAAAATTACCTTGAGAGTCTGGCACCTGGGGTAGAGGTCCTTTGTCTTGTCCATCACCTTATTAGGCTCCATCTAAGGCATCTACCTTGACCACTAGAATGCTCGAGTCTTTATCTTTGGCACTTTCAGGTTCTGCCTATTTTCCCTTCTTCGCATCTTTATCCTTCTCAAGCTCTCCTGTTCAGCTGATCATTGGAGCTGGCCAACCTCCACAGGTAGAAGCAACTGGGATATTTTTCTTTCGAGACTAGTCTCCTCCACTTCCTCTGATAGTGTGTGAAGGTCCCACTGAGGTGGTTGTTGTAGCAGCCATTGTGCTAGAGGAAGTAGTGGTGGAGAACTGCGCGGGCTACGATACCGCTTCACTTTCTCCAAGCCTTGGTGAATATGACCCATTTATCCGTCTACCTGATTACTCCATTAGTTAACTCCTCCAAAGTGTCAATGGTCAGGTCAAGAGGAGTAGAATCAATTGGAGTGTCTTTGATCTGCCTCAAGTATGTGGAGGATTGCATTTGCCCATCATCTTTGACTCCTTCCACATCTACGCTCACATGGTATAACTTTACTTGATCAATGATCATGCTTGAGAAGAACCTCTCCTGGCTTTCAAATTGATCTATGCAATTGGCCCAAAACCCTCTAGGGCAGGGACATGCCTGAATCCTGACCCCAACTGTAGATTTTCCTTGATGTAGTTTGCATGGTTGAACTTCTCCTCAAAGGCCTTTAACATATTCTTTGCATTCGACTAGGAAGCATATGATTAAGCTCCTACAGCGATTAGGAAAGGGATGCCCGCCTTCTTCGCACTTGAACAAAGCTCATTCAACTCCTAAAATTTGGTGGCACATCTCTACTAACACGATCCGGTCATTCGAATATCTATGGAGCTTCTAGGGGAAGCCGTTGAATCTTGTGATCTCGATATATGAAAAGGATGGGAACTGGATAAAATAATTTCCAAATTGAGTTATTGCAGCTACTACCTCAGGGGAAAGAAATTGTTTTGGACACCCTTGTAGCATCCTACAAATTCTCATTGTGAAGGTATCATTGATTTTCATGAAATCCGTGTAGCTTCTATGCAGCTGCAAATAGAGATAGAAGTCATAGGCTTTTATTCCTCATCCAATTCTTCGACATGTGGCAACCCTGACCACAACTAAATGGTTTCCTAAGCGTAAATCAGGTAGGAGGACATGTAAAATTGCCTCCAAGCTTTTATAGTTTGGAGCCAGTTGAAGAGGTTGTCCCAGATATATATATGTGACTAATCCACATACTCACCTTCATCTCGTACCGTTTGCACTAAATAGAAGTAGTGCTCCACAAAATTGAGTGCATGTTCATTGCCTTTCAATGTGTGCAGGACTATGATATCTATAATTTCTCTTTTTAAATTGGTGCCATATAGGGTTTTGGACACTCTACTTATCCGGCCTCGAGGGGATTGGAACCATGTAGCCATCATATCTCCTCGACGCAAAGTTTTCTTCTCATAATATAGGGACGATGAGTTCCAAAAATTTCATTTCATTATATACATCTCTTGTCAGCAGTTGGAAATTGTTTTGCAAGTTATTCTAGTAGGGAGAAACCAACACCTCATTGCTTGGAATCTTGATTTTTTGGGTATCAGGATCGTAGTGCAAGATGAACTCTAAGATCAACTTCAGTGCTTGTATTGCCATTGGAAATACTGCCGTCTCAACCAAGACGCTTTCTTTATGTCTCTTGGTGATAGGATGTATGAAGTCAGCTTGTAGCCTTTGATGCAAGTCTCAGAGATCATAAAACCTCAACTGGGTATCACTTAGATTTGTCAATGAATAGTCAATACCATTCAAACTATCATATCTGATGAATCTTGCAGCCATGGCAACTTGTAGGCACATGAGAAATTAACAGTTTGCAAAATTCAAAATTGATCGCTAGAAAATAGGATAATGAAAATGCAAAGCAATCTCTCTTATAGATCTTTCTATTTGATCATTGGCTGGAAATCATTGTGATCTAATTTGCCTTAAATTTGGGGAGCACTTGGATCTTAACGATCGGATTTTCAATTAATGAAGTGGTTTAACAGGCAGAAATGATGTCACTCGTGCCCTTTCCATATTGCCTTTTCTTTCATAAATGTGATCTTTTTGAAATTCCACCGACCTAAGTGGGAGAAGTGAAATCTTTAATTCCCCGACCTTAAATTTGACTAAGGCATATGATGATCTCTATTTGGCTCTGGAAATTCAGCTTCTGGGAGTAACCACTTCGCTTGGGGTGCTTGAGAAGCACTTCTACTTCTTTTCCACAATCCTTTCTTTTACTTAGTTTTCTCTTCATGGAGAGAATCTCTAGGATGAGGTTCTTCTTGAAGTACGCACTCTCTACGTAGTTCACTTAAGTATTCTTCATGCTTTGGAAACTTTGAATCTTGCGGGAGCAAAATCCTTTGTTCTGTGGGATCTCATTCAAAGCACTTCACTTTCAAGCGGAAGAGAAGTGGAGAAGGGAAGACTCTAAACTCCGCAACTTAAGAGCAACATTGATAGACTTAGACCAATTTCTTCTCATCATGGGAAACCTAAGGCTCTTCTAAGGGTAAGGCTCTTCTAAGGTAAGACACAATTAAAACGAAACAACTTGTGTGCGCACTTGAATAAGGGGTTTTTTGCATAAAGCAAGCGGATGGAGCATGAGCATACTAGGATTCTTGAAAACTTGACCAAAGGGAAAAAGGGGCTCCCAATGAGAAGGAGCCTTTATCAAAACCCAACTGTGGACTAGAATTTTTTTAAGAGCATGGGCTTGCTAACTCAGCTCGCTTGGAGGGACTAAGGGAAAGTTTGAAAAATAGGGGCAGCCAAAAATAGGGCAACAAAGTAATTGTTATAGATTTTCATGTTGATTGATTCCATGAATTTTATAGGATCTAAGTGATTAGATTTTATCATTGACATTTTGGTTGCACCCTTGTGCAACTGTTCAACTAAAATCTCTATCTCTAAGAGGGAGTTTGGAGATTGTAGCTGCAATAGAGATCTTTATCTCTAAGTGTTAATACAATTATGGTCACCTTCAGCTGAAAAGGACATTTATGATAAATTGTAATATTAAATATTAAGATATGTGCCATACAACATGCGTGAGACATGGAAATACGAAGAGTTGTATATGATAATAAAGAGTCATGTTTTGGGAATTTGAAGAGAACTTCGATTGTAATGTGAAGAGTTTCTCTATATGTTATATATATCACATCAAGCAAAAGGTATTGTATACACTTGATTTTTAATTATCAATAAAATGATACTTTTGTTATGCGGCTGGGTTTTTCCCTTCATTCTAGAAAGGTTTTCCTTATTGTTTTTTTTCATTTTATTTTTGGGCAGATATCCAACACTTACAACTTATGAGCTCATGGAGGAATTAATTGAGCATAAAATTGAGAGGTTCAAGGCTTACATGACGGGCAATGTGTTGATATCAATGGGCATACAAGTTTCAAGATCTCTGAAAATAACAAAGAATCAAATGAGGAAAGAGCAGATTTGTTTCAGTTCCCAGCATACTTGGTCACTTGATCACACTTGTGACGACAAGAAGGAAGAAGAGTCGACCCATGAAATTCAGATCAACATTGAGGAAGTTAAGAGTCCTATAGTTCAGCTCCAACATAATGATAAACAAGCTTGCAAAGAGATGGAATCGGCTATGGGTAATGGTGAGGAATATACTAGCATCTTATTTGGTGACTTGGAAGTGGTTATTGACAAGACTTTTTATGAGGATGTTAATTTACAAGATATTTTGAATGTGGAACCAAAAAGTGAATTCTTCTACAAGAATGAACTGTTTAAAAATGATGACATAATAGTATACGAAGACACTAAAGGGGCTGACTTGAATGATCAACCTGAAATCTTATGTCTAGATGAAGAATTTGGTGCATATATTTCGAAAGATAAGCTTAAAGTCTTAGATGATATGGTTGTTGCAGCCTTAGTGCATTTTGATAATACCCACAAAAGTCTTGATTAAACTTTGTGGGAAGTTCAAATTGAGGAAAAGGAAAAGTGGACAGTGAGTGAATTTAATCGTGTGCATACCTAATGGGCATTGGCAAAGATGAAACCAAATTACTTGAAGTTGCTCAAAGATAGAGACATGGCCATCAAATATGCAAATGATAAAGAGGAGGTAGATGGTTTTTGTCTTCAATTAAGTATGATACACTACTTATAATACTAGGCTGAAGATCAGATTTCTATGACAGCCACTCAAAAGGAAGATGGTCTTAATTCTACGATCAAGGAGATCATACGAATTATAGAAGGGATCCATACCATTGGTTAAAAAGAAAATGAACATGGTAATTTTTCCTTTCCCTATCCAAAAGAGGCACATTATGCTAAAGAAGGCCTGAAGGATCAACATGAAGTTAACCACAAGAATTCTTATTTTTACATCAGCAATTATGTACTTTCACAAAATCACGAGGTAACAATTTTCCACACGAGGATGAGGATAAACCAAGTGATAGTAGTTTTGAGATTTCATATAATGATGATCATTTCGTTGATGGAGGCGAAGGTTTGATTAGTAAAACTTGTGGTCTAACATGTCCCCTCTTTAGTCTGACTGGCATAGTTATGTGAGTTAGCCTATCATGGGGGTCTCGTAGGCTAGCAGTTGTGGATAGAGACTCATACATGATATTCAGTGATCGGGCTTGGCTTTATAGGCAATTGGGTGTAGTTCCTTTATTTTAGGAGGTATCCCTACATTTTAGGAGGATGTGGCAGTTTTCAAATGTGAGGTTCCATGAGACCATTCCATAGTTTTAGTTTCAGGATGACATGGTGTGTTCTCTAGTTTCTGGATGACATGGTGTGCTAGTTTCTAGGAGCATCCCTAGATTATAGGGAAGGGATTGCCAGTTGACCCATCTCATCCGGTATTAGTTACAGATAGGTGACATGGTCAGTTTCACGTTTATTTGGTTGGTTTGGGATTTCAGAGGCAAAATGGGGAATATTGTAATATATTTAAATATTTCCTAAGTTAGCATTTAAATAATCTACAATAAGGCAATTTATATAGCCATTTTAGAGTAATAATAGGAATATGGCTTCGTGTGGTCAGATGTGCCCTTGTGTTATAGCTTGTTGGAAAGGTCTTGAATTATTATAAACTATTTTCACTTTCCGGAGATTTGTTGGCACTTTGAGTTATTATATTTTAATAAAGTAATATTTTTCCTATAGCTTGGACACCTTTATTTGGAAAAATGTTATTTTATTATAAAGTGCAAAGTGTAATTCTCATTTAGGGTTCGATTTGCACTTGGGAGGAGTTATATGGAGATGAAGACCTAATTTTTGATTATCTTTTGACATTTGAAACTTGTGAGATTGGAAATTGCTCTAGTGGAGTGATTTAAAGGCTTGGGACGAAAACCCTAAGTCTGGAGTGTTGGGACACAAACCTCAACAAGGATTTGGTGATTTAGTATTGGAGTTGGAAAGTGCTATTCTCTATGGCAAGGATCGACATTCTTCATAGAACCATTTATCAGATGGAAACATCACATTCAGCTAGGTAGCCAACCTATTCTAGCTTGGGCATTTTCTTCCAGAGGCAACTCAAGCTTGTATTGTGGGTGCCATTCCTTATTAGCAGCCACATTTTGCGGTTTGGAGATCATATAGGGGTTTGTGATAGCAAGATCTCCATCTTTTGTGATTGTAAAACCTTGTATAGTTGACATCAGGTTCATTGTAGACAACAACAAATCCATTTGATATATTTATTTCTTTCAATGCAAAAATCTGAATACTATGCCTGGTACAATTTGAATCATTTCGAGATTGTTAACTGTTTTCAATATATGATTGTTGCTCATCATTTTTAGTTTGAAGTTATTTGTTATTTTTCATTTACTTGCATATATCTTCAAAAACACCTAAAAACTTGAAAATGAGATAAAACCAAAAAGAAATCAGAATTCTATAAAGTCTATTTAGAGGTACAAAATGCTGGTCAAAGTCTTGAATTTTGAAACAAACATCAATTTCCAAGATCACCGAGATTGGGGATCTTTCAATGGTATTAGAGCTTTGATCTTGCCAGCTTGTGAATTTTATTGACACTTCTATTCATTTGGGTAGAGCTGAGAATAAACAAATTTCACACAGACAGGAGAGCTCAATTTGAGCAAGGGTTTGGAATTTAACAAGAAACTATTATAGCAGATGAATAGAGAGGTGCAAGATAGAACCAAATTAAGGATGAAGAGAAAGAGTTGATGCGAACTCTCATCACTACACAGCCCAGGATAGTCAAGACACTTGGAAAGGATTCAGGATAACTTGGAGTGGATGGAGTTGGATAGACAAGGAGGCAGACAGGGGTGGAGCAGATCTATTTCAGTTATATGGAGTCGCATAGTCATAGGTCCCATGTATCAGTCAGAAGCTTCCTTCATTCCACTAGGTAGGAACGACACTACATACCTGTCATGGATAGACCCTTGCTTCCATAACTTTTACCAGGTGAATGACCAGCACAGGTAGATCCACCTGAGGTGGGATTCCAGGAGTCAGTTGTGGAAGCCACAACTGAGTGGAAATCTCTACCCCCAGAGGTTAGGGATGTTTTTCCTCTTCCCCAGTATTGTGCACAATGCAGAGATATTGCTAGGTTCAGAGGAGACAGCGACTATAGACCATAGCAAAACAATGATCTTAGTAGAGCTACCGAGAAGATCACACTGGCTACTTATGATGGCACTAATGGTTCAGGTGCACGAGTTTGGGTGCACAAGCTAGACATTTATTTATCTTTGAGACCCATACCTATGAGAGAGGCTATACAGTTTTTTGTCTTGCATTTAGACAGGGTTTCTTATGATTGGTGGCACCATGGTCCATTCCTATGTAGATTTCACTATGCGGCTCATTACCAAATTTGATTGCAAAGATATAGAGCCTTACTATAGGGAGCTAGCACATCTTAGACAGTCAAGGCATGTGGAGTCTCTTATTAATGAGTTCCAACATATTGCAGTCATGGTACTTGATATGCCATAGAGGCGTAGTGTGATTTTTTTTTTATAGAGGGATTGTAGGATAGGCTTAAGGGGTTGGTGCGAGCATTTAGTCCAGTCACTCTCAAGGAGGCCATTGATGTGACATTAAAACCACCCCTACTTCTTATCAAATAGATAAGAAGCCATTTAGGGATTCTCGGCCTCCATAGAAGGCCAACACTTCCCAAGGTAGAGGTGGACCATCACCTCGACCTTGCAGGATGGACCAGGAGACGAGGAATGATTTGAGGAGAAAGCTATGCTTCTCTTGTAAGGATCCATGGAAGCTCGGGCACCATTGCCTTGGCAAAGGCAAAGTTCATTTGATTGAGATGACATCCGAGATGAGAGATGAGGAGATTCCTGACACTGACACTGAGGATAGTCTAGACAAGATTGAGCAAGAGCATCCGTAGTTGGAGTTAGGCACTTTTGAGCCCTTGGCGTCAACTAAAGTGACTAGGGCTACTCTATCCAATTATCCCAGATTTTACACCTTTTGTTTGAAAGGAACACTTGAGGGCTAGCGGGTTATGAGCTTGGTAGACACAGGCACCGCACACAATTTTATTAAATAGAAATTAGTGGATAGGCATGGCTTGCAATATGAGGTGTTTGTTGGTTTTGGGGTGAAGGTAGCAGATGACGCAGTATTGGGCTTTACTAGAAGGATTCCTCAGCTTAGCATTCAAATGGGGGATTATACCTTGACAAATGATTTCTATGTACTTCCATTGGAGGATTATGACGTGGTTTTGGGCATGCAGTGGTTACAGGGTATTGGATGGTACATTATTGACCACTGCCATATGCAGTTAGAGTTCCCTTTTGGAGGGAAGAAGACTATCTTGAGGGCTGCATCAGATGGTGGAACTAGGGAGGTGTCTTCTCGCAAGATGGAGACTATCATTAGACACGATGATGTGATTTGGGCTACACATTGTTATGTGAAGCCTAAGATACCTATACCTCAGGATGACAGGGCATTTCATGTTGATATATAGTCAATGATGGATCAACATGGTCAAGTGTTTGGTGATATACTCCTGAGTGTACCTCTTGATAGAGGATTTGAGCATGGGATAGAGATGGAGGATGGAGCTAAGCCAGTAATCACCATTCCATATCATCATCCTAGAGCATACAAGGATGAGATTGAGAAGACCATTCATGAGTTGTTAGGCATGAGATTCATTCGGCCTAGCTCTAGTCCTTTTTCTTTTTCTGTGGTATTTGTTAAGAAGAAGGATGGGACTCTGCAAATGTGTATAGATTATAGGGCCTTGAACAAGAAAACGATAAAAAATAGATATCCCATTCCACGCATTGATGAGTTGTTGCATAAGCTTCATGGAGCTATCTATTTCACTAAGATTGATCTTCGTTCAGGCTATCATCAGATACATGTGCGGGATGAGGATGTACATAAGACTGCATTCCATTGTTACTATGGGCATTATGAGTTCTTGGTGATGCCTTTTTGTCTCACAAATGCATCGGCTACTTTCCAGTCCTGTATGAACCATATTTTCAACAAGCAGTTGAGGGAATCGGTTCTAGTGTTTTTTGATGATATCTTGATTTATGGTTGTACTTGGGAGGATCATCTCAAACACCTAGAGGAGGTAGTTAGCATTATGGAGAGTCGGTCTCTATTTGCTAAGCTGTCCAAATGTGAGTTTGGACTTAGTGAGATTTTATATTTGGGCCATGTGATCAGTACTGATGGAGTGAAGGTGCATGGGCTGAAAATCCAGGCAATTCAGGATTGGCCCTATCCTAGGAACATTATTGAGTTACGTGGTGTTGGGACTAAAAATTGCGTGGTCAATTTTGAGCACCTTTGAAGAGATTAAGCCCTATAAATGCCTTTTAAATGCCTATGTACCCGACTGCCCATTTGAAGCATAAGAGGTGTTTAATGTTTCTAACACCTTCTATTCAACATGTCCACTTGTTTCATGATGGTAAATTGACATTTTGAGTCATTTGGCGAAGTTCTATTTTGAGCCAATGTCATTTCTGCATTTTACCCTAGTGTCAGTTTGTGACAGGAGCCTATGTTTGCAATTGAATAACTTGTACCCAGAAATGTTTCATGATATTTTTTGTAAATATCGTCATAAGCTGAAACTTGAAACATAACAAGTCTCTGACGTCTACAATGCAACACAATAGAAATTTTCTCATTTCGGTCAACTGGGTCAAATTTATAACTCGTCAAACAGGGCCTCCCAAAATTATGTGCAATGTGCATCAACATGAAAACATTAAATGACCAACTTTGAAACATTTACAAAAAAATAATTACAAAAAATAATCCAACTTCCAACTTGATCTCCCTGACCCCAGTGAAGAGCAATCTAGGAAGTTTTTTGGAAGGACAGTTGGGGGTTTTCCAAGAAACAAGTGAGAGTTCAAATTCAGAATTGAAACCGAACCCAGTCATGGACAAAATTATATGACAAGAAACACTTATGCCAGAGGCTAGGACGTCAAGAGAAACAAAAATTCTGCCAAAATTTGTTCTGGAAGTAACTATAGATATGCAATCGAGAACACCAGTTATTAATGACGATTGTAGGAGGCTGATTCTGCTGTTTTTCAAACAAATCCTCTGCAAACTTTTCATCTCTTCCCCATCTATTTGTTGTGATGATAGGAATGATTATTAAACGATGAAAAAAGGGGATCAAAGGGACATATTTCAAACAAGATAAGGACCAGCGCCATTTGAAGGGAACAGTATGCATTGGAAGAGGATAGAGAAAAAAAGCCACAGCTAATAAAAGGAAAATCCGCCATTAAAAAATTCCAAGCCGCAGGTAAAGGGGGCAGAGGAACCTATAGCACAAAGTAGCCAGAGCCATAAAAAGGCCATCCACGCAAATTTGAAAAGAAGCCCAACGCATGACCAAAAGACTTCAAAGTCCTCAATTATATAGGGGTAGACTTCAATGTTAGAGTATGTTAAAAAGACCAAACTCCTCCACCTCCACCAACACAGCCACTTTGGCAGCAAGGCATGGCATGGGCTACTACAATACTACGTCCACCTCCACAGACAGCATGGAGTCGTCATCTGTTTCAACGCTCTGACATTGAATGGGAAGTTGTAAATGACTTAAGGTCTGAGATGACACGAATTCAACAAGGAATGATTAGCATGCAGCGCATGCTAGAGGCTTGTATGGATATGCAGTTGGAGTCGCAACGATCTGTTAGGCAAGAAGTATCTGCTGCTTTAAACCGCTCAAATGAAGGTCAAAGTGTATTGGATGAATCTATAGATGGCTAAAAGTGGGTTACAGTAAGGAAAGGGATGTGCTGCATCTGTTGTGACACTCATATTGACTCATTGTTAGACAGGTGTGGTCACATGTGTACGTGTTTGAAATGTGCAAATGAGTTGCTGCAGAACAGTGGAAAGATGCCTGCCAGTACAGTAGCAGCCACGCATGAAAGCACATTAAGCAGGCGGCATCAAAACAGAGGAACACACGACAACAGAGGATAGCCGTGGGTTAAAAAGACCAGTGGCAGGCAGACCATGAATGAAGTCGACATGTCAAAAGAAAACCCATGCGCATAGAATGGGGCAAAAAACCATGAAGCCATATTTATCCCACATTGTTCATATAAGGGTCTTCTTTGCTTTTTAAATACAAAGGCACTTAATAAGTCTATTGTCTTAAGAAAAGGCACCTTTTGGAAAGGCAACGCCCATGTGAGGGGCCCCACTGATGACGTTAGCTGGATCCGAGCAGAGCAAAATTTTGAACAAACCAACGCAAGAGCTGATGTGGTGATAGTGAACGAGATTGCGACAGGTGGCCGCATCGGACGGCGGGGGCATACCCGCAAAAGGAAGATGCATGCCAGATAGGTAATGCAGGTAAGCGGGTTGCTGCCACATGGCAATGGGTCCCGCTCAGAGATGATGTGGCGCTAGACAGAAGATCGAACAAGGGACGCTTAAGATGTTGACATGTGGCTTCATCCGACGATGGGCGCATGCCCACAAAAGCAAAGTGATCGATGTTTAAGGAATGCAGGCATGCGGGTGATTGACAAGTGGCAGTGTGGGCCCAGTTGGTGATGAGGTGGCAACGTCAGAGGTGGACCAATCAAACAATGACAAGTGGTGCTTATTCATAGCACTCGACTAATCAAATACTGCCACATGGCAGTCGGTCAAACCTAAGTTGACCACGAATCTGAAGGCAAAGGGAAAAGGAATAAAATATTTTAAATGTCAAGTTTAAAATGTTTTCAAATGAAATGCACGTCAGGAATTTTAAATTCATAAGGGGCATTTTCTCTAAAGTTAAAACTTTAGATTTATTTGAATTTTTGAAAAATTTAAAATCTTAAGTTGCAGCACTGAACACTTATAGCAGGGGAGTCATTTTCAAATCAACTTTCTAGAGGTTCCTGAGATGCAAATATAGCGATATTATATATCGCTGGAATCGGGAGAGAATGAACTTTCCAATTCTGGGGTTAGTTTTTGCACAGAACGCCAATGGTTCATGCTACAGGAATTTTTCTTCCAGATTCCTATTGTGCAATTGTATTCAGGTGAGAAAGTTCAGAACTGATTTTTTGGCATGGAAATGACTTGAATATGGGTAAGAGACAGTGAAAATGCAATTGGGGTCATTTTTAAGTCAGTTAAATGGAGTTTTATCAACATTCTTGATGCATATCAGATATTTTGGCAATCAAAGGATTTCATCATTCAACAAGAGATATTTTGCAAATCAGTTACAAGTAATGATGAAAACAAGAAATCAAATCAATGGTAGAAAGAAGAGAGAGGTTATTCAGTTGCAAGGGGTTGATTTCCAAGTGGACAGATGTCAATTGCATAACAGATCTAGGAATTCATCTTCTTCCGATATCTTTTTGTCTTTCTTTCATTGTAATGGTTCCAATCTTTTGGAGAAAATTTGCACACTACTGTGACACCAGGGTTTTGGTTCTAGTCTTGATGCATTCCCAATACTGTGAAACTATTTTCTTCAGCATATTCGCTCTTGTATGAACAGCATTAGGAAGGTTAATACAGATAGTTCAGATCTGTTAGCTATTTCCATGTTTTTATTTTCATGCATATGACTCTATTAATTTCAAGGAAATAAATGCAAAGAGCAGTAGATGATTGAGTTTCAGTTGAATCTTGTCTCCTTTATTAGCTAATTTTCAATGTTTTACAATCTTTGACATAGAGCTTACGTTGTAGCTGCAGTCCCTTAAGGCTGTATGTTATTTCATTGTTGCCTATGACTCAAAGGGTTACGTAAATGCTTCAGGGAAATCAACAGGGTTGTGAGGTTACTGATGGGGATATCATGTAAGAATGAGGTTTAAGCTGAACATTGATGTCTATTTACAAGTTGAATAGATAGATTAGATATCTGAAGATACAAATAGGTATCAGATATCCATATGTATGCATTTGATTCATGGATTTGCCCAATGGATTAGGCACTGGTCAGCTACAGGATCATCAAAGTCTTACTGCAGCATATCTAAGGGTTTGTTGAATTCAACATTATAAATCAAAAGTTCTTTCCCTTTCATGTTGAAAAACCTAAATGTCTAACCCTCACTCATCTTATGCATTTCATAGATTTCCATTCAGCTACTGTAGATCTGTGTTATTACATAAGTCATTAGGAGATATAAGAGTTTTCATCTGCTTAATAGATTCAGGGATATGTTTTGCACTAGTACGATACCAATTGAATCTGAGGTCTACCCACCTAGGTCTTGCAGAGCCTAAAGTGAAGGATTTATGCCTTATAGTTAGCCCAAGACTGCAGTCGAGTGTATCCGTCATAGGAAGTTGCTAGCCTTAGATGCATTTATCTGATTTCTTGGTCATTTTCAAAGCTGTTAAATTAGGAGCCAACACATGGATTCCTTGCTTTATGTGCATATTGTTGGAGGTTTGTGAGGGGATTCTCTTAGTTAGCAACACCCTTGACAGAGCTCACGAAGAAGGGAGCGTTCAAATGGATAGAGCATGCACAGGGAGTCTTTGATAGACTCAAGGAGGTTATGAGCACGTGTTTGGTTTTAGCACTCCCTAATTTCTCGCAGCCTTTTTGTACTTGAGTGTTATGCTTCAGGTGAGGGCATAAGGGTTGTTTTGATGCAGAACAAACATCCCATCATCTACAAGAGTAGAAGGCTACATGATAATGAGAGGTTTTGTTCTACTTATGATAAGGAAACGTTGTCTATTATGCATGCATTAGTCAAATTCAAGCAGTATCTTGTTGGCAACAAATTCGTGGTAAGAACTAACCACAATAGTTTGAAATATTTCCTTGATAAAAAAGGGCTCAATGATCGTCAACAAAAGTGGGTAAGCAAGATTCAAGCCTATGATTTTGACATAGAATTTATTAAGGGGAAGAAGAATAGTATTGCTGATGCACTTTCTAGGAAACCATCACTTGCTGCCCTATGTTCATTGAGTGAGATTTCAACAGATTGGAAGGCTCAACTTTTAGTTGAGTATTCCAACAATCAGCATGCTTGTGAGATCATGGATGCATTGGTACAAGATAATAAATACAAGGTGATTGATGATGTCATCAACTACAAAAATAGAGTTTACCTTGTTCTTGAATCACAATTAAAGGGGCAGATTTTGCATGCCCTCCATGATACTCCTACAACAAGGCACCCTGGTTATGATAAGACATATAGAGCGTTACGAGAGAGATTCTCTTGGAAGGGTCTCAAGGATGATGTCTTATGCCATGTTCGTGAATGCATGACTTGCCAGCAAAATAAGACAGAGCATACTTTCCCAGCTGGTTTGCTGCAGCCCTTGCCTATACCGGAATAGAAGTGGATGAGACTCTCTATAGACTTCATTATAGGTCTTCCTCGAGTGTAGGGGGAGGATTGTATTTACGTTGTGGTGAATAGGTTGACTAAATATGCCCATTTCTTTCTGATTGCAGTTGATTTCACAACATCCCAGGTAGCTGAGCTATTCTTTAGGGAGGTGTTCAGACTCCATGGTCTCCCTAAGACCATAGTGAGTGATAGGGACAACAAATTCTTGAGTTCCTTTTGGCAGGAACTTTTCAGGCTTGCGAGCACAGAGTTGACACCTACTACCAGCTACTACTCTTAGACGGATGGGCAAACAGAGATAGTTAATAAGTGGATTGAGGGGTATTTGCGTAACTGTGTGTTAGGGCAGCAGAAGGCATGGGTGTATTGGTTGTATCAGGGCGAGTATTGTTATAATACTACGCACCACATGGCCATTGATATGTCTCCTTTTAGAGCTCTTTATGGCTACGATGCATTATCTTTTCTCCACTGTATTGGCACATCATTTGTTAATGGGTCAAGCATTTGACTATCAATTATTTTCATCTAGTTTGTCACCTGACACCACGTCTGCATTCGGTGCATTTTTCTATTCAATCTTTATTGACACGACTTTATCCTTTATTGATAATGTGTTTGTATCAACGCCAATGCTTCCTTTTATTGTTATTGTTAGTGTCCTCTAATCACTCATATTTTGCAAGGAATGAGTTTATTTATTGTTTTTCCTATAGATAATATTTTACTATCGCACACAATCGTTTGTATTTTCCATTCTATCTGTCGTCCACACTGTTATGAGGTATGTTTTCCCCATCACTTATGTGAGTCTCCTCCAATTAATTCACATGTCCTCTATGTGCATCGATGCTCATTTTCCAAAGATATATGCTCTTTTTTGGATAATAATAAGCCTCCATAAAAAATATTGTTTCTTATATCTCCCATCTGATCAGTCTTTAACAGTTGATCAAGAAAAAAATTGTATATTCTTTTTGCTCCGCTCAAATACCCCATGCATTTGCACTTTAATGTGACTCCAAGGACGTGGTTAATGATAGTAGAGAATGAGTGAGCTTTTCATGGATATGCATGTGTTGCAGATCAGGATATGAAGGCGGGCCATATATATAACTTTAGTTTAGTCACATGAGTTTATCCAATGGAAGCTACCAAACATTAACACTCCTAGGATCAAGTTGATAGGCTCATGTGGCATCTAGGAGTTGACAGGATGAGTTCTTTGCATTTTGTGGATTATGACAAGTTGCCTCACTATTCAAGGCTTGGTGCAGTTATTTTCAGAGTAATGCATTAGGCAAATGCATTAGTGTTTCTTAGGCTGACTTGGTATCCAAGGATCTCACTGATGGATGAGCTGCATCCTTATTTTTGGTTTCACAACATGGCATGTTTCAATTTCAGGGATACTAGCATGAGCTATAGAGAGGCTTGCAGATTGATATGGGATCCTAGTATTGATTTACAAATTCATGATTGCTTGAGGACAAGCAATGTCAAGGAGGGAGGACTGTAATTTCCCTTTTTTGGGACATTAGGAAATTGTAAGCCAAATTCATAAAATATTAAAAGTGACTTAATTGGAAGTTGAATGCAAACTATTAAGAAGTCATTTTAATATTAAAGGGGGATAAGGTGATGGAAGAGGAAGAAGATGAAAGACAAATGGGGAAGCTGAAGAGTCACTTCTTGGGCATTAAAATACAAAAATTTAATTCATTTCAGCATGCTTGGATACATTCTGATTTCTGATTTCTTCTCTTGAAGATTTGGAAGCTCAAATTCAACCACTTCGAGGATGGAAAGCCTCAAGCGGAGGATAGTGGATAGAAACCCATTGTCCGTTGGAGATGTCATATCAGTTGTCTCACTTGTACTTGAACTGTATCTCTTATTCTCGAATCTGACTGTTAATTTCTGTATTTATGACTGGAGCTGAATATTATTCTATTGAACAGTTTAATTGTACTATTCATTTTGCGAAATCATATTGCTGCTGGTTATTTATTTGTACTGCTGAATTGTGGAATGAAATTGTTTTCCTTAGGCTATTATTTGCTGGTTTAAATCTGAAGTTTGCATAAGTTATTCACTTACATTTTGAAAGTATTTGTGTGAGAAATTGGGTAATATCCGGGCAGAATATTTCATCGTGATAACCATCTAAAGCTCTAAAAGGTGGCATACCAATGGATATGTGATATGTTGTGTAGCAATATTCACCCAAGCGCAACCACTTGCCCATGTAGTTTGCTAGTTTGAAACATAATTCCTCAGCTATCCTTTGTTCCACTTATTCACCATTTCTATTTGACCATTAGTTTGTGGATAATAGCTAATACTTGGTTTGAGTTCTGTACCCATCAAATGAAATAATTCTTGCCAAAGAGCACTGCAAGATCTAGAATTTCTAATGTGCAAAACATCCTTGTACAATTCAAGTAATTTGGTCACAACTTTGTAGAAAACTTGTCTTTATGAGGATATATTCTAAATATATGTGCAAAACTCAACAACATAATGAGACCTTCATCACGTACCACATTAATAATTGTAATGACTACTTTGAACATTCTTTTCCAGTCCTGACGACCAACAAGGAATGGTTGCAACAAACTTAATAGAAAACCATGTTCTACTATTTAGTAGAGTTTGGTCCTAAATTTCTCCTTAATGTATCCATGAGGAAACTTTTATACAGCTTAATTCCAAAAACACTATTCCTTAATTATTAAGAATACTCGGAATATCAAAATCTAGCATACTAACAGTTTTCCAAAACGAAGGTTACTACCCACTGTGGATATGTGCCATTTGTTTACCAGCTCACTTTCTCCTTTATGTTGTGTCTTTTGGAGAAAAAGAACAGAATCTAGCAATGAATTTATTTCATAAATCATTTCTTTAAACGAATTTGTTATCTCAACGATCAACTTGGCAGATTCATATCAATCAAAATGATGGCAATTGAAGAGCTTTTCTTTCTGATCTTAGCAGAATTTCAAGCACGAAAGAGCACAAAGGAATTACCTCTAATTGTGAATTTTATATACTATTTTATTAGATATAAATCCATTGCAGCCATATGTAAAGGAGCTTTAAGAACAAAGAAGCTTCTAATTGGAGAAAGAGAAAGGGAAGCTTACAGAGGAAGATACAAGTACAGTAAACTTTTTAGGACAAGGAAGCTTATAGCAAGATTGAGATATCTGCAGATAAAAAGAATATTTAACAAAACTATAATATCACCCTTCTGACAAGTAGAGCCCCGTGACTATATATTATCACGCCCTCCTTGTTTAGGGGATGTCCCCAATTTCTCTTTGTAGATGTGGAAAGTGCTGCTTTAGTATGCTTCAGACATCTGCCGACATTTGATTTGGCTAAGATCTATCTCCTAATGCAGTGACTCATAATGCTCAAATTGGATCACATTCTCAACATCATTTATCCCAAGCTAAGAATGTGTTACCTGAGTTTTATTTTCTTGAACCTGCTGCAAAATGGTAAGGCCCATAGAAAATAGTTTTGAGCATATGATGACTCTAAGATTCAATTTTTCTCAAATAAAAATCGAGCAAAACCATATTGATATCATCACTTGACAAATTTGAAAGAGTTTACTGTCGATCATGAAGCTCTTTATACGAGGAGACTTGAGGTGGCACTACCTGAAATCTCTCTAATAAAATATATTTCTCTGGGACTGGTAATTTTAGAACACAGAGTAGTAATAGCCATATAGGACTGGCAATTTTAGAACACAGAGTAGTAATAGCCATATAGTTCTTATTAAAGTGTAAACTCAAACATGAAATAAAATATTTATAGTTTACCGTTTGTAGCATTGTTTGCCATTGTATAGTCTCTTTTTCGTATCCTTCCAACTATAAATCTGGTTGTTTGCAAATATGGTATTGACATGAGTCCCTCTTTTTATCTATCAGTCTAAGAGTTTGGGCGAGGATTTATGTGATCAACTTCATTGATTTACCTTGACAACTCATTCAAAGATTCAAAAGCATCTTTCTGTATGCCTTGTCTTAAATATCATTGGGAACAAATTGAGAGAGACTACATCAATCATCAATAACAGATCATTTTTCCAGACTGTCTTGAAACGTTTACTCTATATACATGTTCAAACCAGAAAAAACAATTAGCACCCAAGGGTCAGGCAGAGGCCTTTACATTATGTTGATGCAGTGTCTTGAAATTTTCACCCTGTTAATGAGGCAAGAAGAAGCCAAAAAAAAATCAATAATTGGACATTGTATGCACTTAGATCCAAAAGTATTTAATAAAACAATACACTAGTAACAAATCACTCCCAAAGCTGGATAATAAAATAGTGCTTTTTAAAAAAGCACTGTGCATATGCATAATCTTTCTTGAATGCATTAATATTTAACTCTGATCAAATTGGTTATTTTGGTGCAGAAATTGGGAGCTTATGGCCCCGTGGACTGGGGCAAAAGTCACAGTTCCAGCTAAGTATGTAGTTGGAGACAGAGACTTGGTATACACTACCCCTGGTATCAAAAACTACGTTCATGGAGGAGGCTTAAAGAAAACTTTTCCCTTCCTGGAGGAAATAGTTGTTATGGAAGGTGTCCATCATTTCATTCAACAAGAGAAAGCAAATGAAATTTCTCGATACATTCTTGATTTTTTTAAGAAATTCAAATTGTCAGCTGAGTGAACTGTCGAAGCAGGTTTGCTAAATATTAATGCTTGAAATAT
Organism: Cupressus sempervirens; assembly: GCA_028749045.1. Taxonomy (NCBI): domain Eukaryota; kingdom Viridiplantae; phylum Streptophyta; class Pinopsida; order Cupressales; family Cupressaceae; genus Cupressus; species Cupressus sempervirens. The sequence goes on along the minus strand of CM053783.1, from coordinate 563,908,182 downwards.
GTAATTTCTAAAAATTAAGAGCAAGTTTGCTTGAAATATTTACTAGCCCGTGCACCAGTCCTGTACTTCCACTTAATCATCAACTATTACTCAGTTTTCTATTAATCGATGCGTTTATCCACAAGGCATTCCAACGACAAATTGAATTCCCTTCACTAAACAAATTGAATGCTTTAAGTTTAAATCGTTGTTGAGTTAATGCTATTGAAAGCTGGAGTCCAATTTTTGTGGGATTTTACACCTGATCATATTTGAAGTGGGTGATAATGATTTATTTAAATAGATCTCTAATATTTGTTTCTATGTTTTTTGTGTTATAAATTCATTATTCTTGTAGGTTGCAATTATTGTAAATTTTAGTGTTATACATCTTTAAGTTTAAATTATTGAATTCATCATTTCTATAAGAAGAAAATATTATAAATTTTGGTCTAGATGTAGTTGAAATAAACATCTACATTGAAACCTTATTATTTTCTTTCAGTAAGAACTAACTAGGTTTACAAAACAAGTGGTTTTATAATAAAATCGTCAATATTCTAAAATTATTCACATGTTTCGCCAAATCAAATTTGGGAGGAAATAAGACTTCAATATGTGAATTGAGTTTAATTATATTTTACATATATAATTTATTTTATTGCATGAGTCTATGTAAATTTTCAGTCGGTCCATGAATATCGTAGATTAGTTCTAGAAGTGAATACAAAAGTTAACAGTTTGTTGTGTATGTGTGGCAATTTTCGATTAAGATAAACACTAAATTGTATATAGTTTCAAAGAAATCAATACAAAATACTAAAATTTGGTTTCCTCCTAGATCTTGTCTCTTTTGTTGCCTCTATTTTTTTTCTCTAAGATTTAATAGAAAATTTTATTAAGTTTTAGTTGTGATTCATCTTGCATTATATTTCAATTTTCTTCTATTAATAATCTAATGGATTATGTAAATGCATACTGTAAGTTGAAAGAACACTATGGTTTTAAGTAAAGATGTGATAAGTATGATCTATAAATGAACCTTGACAAATCTTTACATAAAGTAGATCTAGAAGTAGGTGTGATCCCTAAAAGTTATAGCCCAATGGATAATGCACTAGCTATCCTTGTATATTGATCTTATTGGAATGCTTTGCATAATTTAGAAAACTTATATCGATCAATCTTTTAATGTTTCATTGTTTAAGAAACTAATGTCATCCTGTATTTTATTCATGGTGTCTAGGGTTTGATAAAATAGTTGGTTATCATCTATTCATTGCTAATGAATTAGAAGAAAGAAGGCTAAGTAATATGTTGTTCGTAGGGTTCATGTTGTGAATATTGATTTTGAAGTAAATAAGAAAGAGTGAATTCCTAAGGTAAACCCTCTAAATGTTGAAGAACTAAAAGTGGAGAAGACTTCATAGTCTTGTTAGTTGGTCCTTTTATTTTGCCTCTCAGAATACCCATCATGGTCTCTAGCTAATTCCTAGATCTTCTAACATTGTAAAAGGTAGTTGAAATCTCATCAAATCAAGAGCCAATAGAAACCAAGCTATCCTAAAACATTCAAAATGGGAACATTCACAAAAATTAACAAGGTAATAGGATTTCATATTGCAACCACTGAAATAAAGAAAATTGAATAAAAAAAGCTCTAATATACAAAAATACCAAATAGCAAATAAAAACACTCAAAACTTCCATATACATTTATAACTTGACACATTTATATAAGACCCTTGCTACACAATAAAAAGATCTAGTGTATATGCTATACCTTGGTCTATTTGAGACATAGGGTTATCATATTATTAGTGGAGCCTAGATCTGAAAAGTTATCAAAAAGTAATCATTATGATTAGATTGAAATAAATGGCTTCCTTAGATTAATCATTCTTTGGAAACTGATGAATCCTAAAATAATAAATAGGAAAGTTTGAAATATAACTAGGAAATAGAACTTCATAATATCATCATAAAATAAAAGTAAATGGCTAGTGAAACATATCATTAACAAAAAATTATGAAATTTTATAATATAACTAGGAATTAGAATAAACATAGATGACTAGAGAAATATATCATTAAACCAAAGTAGTGCCAAAGAGCATATAATTCTAAATCTCCATGTAAGTTTAACCATAAGACATCTATTCAATTACATATTGAATAGGTCAGAAAAAAAAAATATAAATGATTAGCTTATTCACATAAAACAAATTATGACACTAAAGAAAATTCTATGCTAAGTTCCAACCAAACCATTTTATATTTATACATTCCATATCATACTAGTTATACTTTATATCACATTTTATTTAGAAAAATCATTCAGTAATCCCCTAAATATGAATTTATGTCATCCCATGATGCTACATTTTTTAGAGAAATGGGAGAAGTTACTACCAAATTTAGTACTTCATAACATTGTAGATCATATAGTGATGCCCAAATTTATAGTAGTAATAGACACTTGGGATCCTCACAAGGAGACTATGTCAATATATGTATGGTTACATCCTTGGCTTCCATTTTTGGGCCAGTATATGTAGACTTTATATCCAACCATTTTTTAGAAGTGGGTAGAAGCAAGGAGTTGGGTCTCAATTTCGTGGAAGTCCACGGATTGAGATCGTACTCTTTTAGAAATGGCATTTTAGGCTCAAGCGCCCAATCAGAAATTTAAAAAACAAGCACCCATTTTTTTAAAAATCGGGTAACCGTTTTTATTTTCAAATAATGGGTACTCGTTTTTGAAAACATAAAAAAATTATATTTTTTAGAAACGGGTACCCATTTTTTAATTTTTAAAAAACAGGTACCCATTTCTATAAAAAAAAATTAAAATTAAAATTGGTGGGGATTTTGTATGTTGATTTGACTTTTTCAAAATGGGTACCCATTTTTTGAATTTAAATAATGGGTACCCATTTCTTAGCACATTGGGTGGGATTTTTTTCTCCTACCTCGGATTTTGGTTTAGGATAGGCTTAGTCAGACCAAGCCCCTACCTTGACCTCTCAAGATTTGGCTAAGGCATTGAACTAACAAATTTACGCCTTGCCATAATTTTTAGAGGGTCTTCCCTATCAAATTTTTTTATGAAACAAAAACTAATTAGAGCTCTCATTGTCCTAATTCCAAAAATATAAATTTTATAGTGCTATGATTTTATTTACTGTTTTTGTATTATTTTTTAATGAAAGGTGGTACCTAAATGTAAATAGTGAATTTCACTAAAACTTTAATAACTTTTCTATTTTATAATTTTTTTTAAATTAATTTATATGTCATCAATCTACATACAATTCTTTTGAGGTTAAAAAAAGAATATATGAAAAAAGTGAAATTTTGATCAAATTATGGTGTTCGTACATGAGAGGTTTTAAAGTTTACCTTTATAGCCAATTAATAATTAATAATAATAAAATTATTCTATAAAAAATTAAGAAAAAATATTTTCATCAATCTTAGATGTATTAGGTAACTCATTTTAAAAAGATTTATGAAAATTCATTTATTTGTGTCAAATTATGATATCCATACACGAGTGTGGTATGGTCTTGAAACATGCATTTTGAAAAAGTGGTTCTGAAAGATCCATACCAAAAACAAAATCTAACATATGGGTATACAAATAAATTACATATTCAAAAACTAGATTTTGAACGCAAAAAAAATTAATTCTAAAGTTTTTTTATATTCCATCTCTAAATGCCTCAAATTTTGACATCAATTGACAAGAAATTTCAAAAATAGGAAAAACACTTACACTTTTTGCCCAAAAGTGAGACCCAACTTCTTGCACTTACCCAAGTTGGGTAATGCACTTCATGCCTGTCATGCAAGTGATCGATCTGCATATGCAATTTTATCACCTTGAAAAATTGTATTTGATCCTACTAGTTGGGAATAATTGATTGTTCATTTTATTGTACCTAATCTAATGACAGTTCTATAGGAATTTGCCATCAATCTAGCTAATCAGCAACTAGACCTATTTAACTAGGCTATGGCTTGTTCCTTTCTAAAAATATTTGCTATGATATTTTTTGTAAACTTTCTTGCAAACTCTGCCCATTTTGCATGGTGTGCATTATTTTTGTGCAGGATCATGAGGTAAGTCACTTAGTACAGGTTGAGTGAGTTTTATTGTTGTATTATTTGGATTCTAGAATATGTATGCAGTTAGATCAATTTTTCTATTTTGCTAAGATGCAATAAGCACCATAAAAAAAATCTCTATGTATATATACATATATACATAGATGCACACATATGTGTGTATGTATATATATACATATGCATAAACATAAAGAGAAGTTTCTCTATATATACATACATAGACACACACATATGTGTGTATATATATACACATACATATACATAAAGAGAAACTTCTCTATTCACCTGCTAAGGAAAATATAAAGAGATACACATTTAGAAGGGAAAAAAATGAATATTTACATAGGTACCTCTTCTCCCCTTGAATAAAACCATAGAGCAAGGGCATGAAGATCACAAGGGCATGATATGACAACAAAATGAAATGATCACAAGGGAATGGCAAAAAAATCCTAGATCTCCACTAATCTCTTCCATCATTTAGAGCTTGCCACCCTCATTTGCATGGAGCTCTCCACAATCAATCAAAACAAATGGGGAATTATTAATGTAATCTTTTTTATTTACTTTTATAATCCATAATCCACAAGATCTCTCTGTATATATATGTAGATATACACATAGACACACAGATATGTGTGTATGTATATATACACATATAGATATGTATCTATGTGTATTTACATACATACATACATACATACATAAATACACACACACACACACACACACACACATACATGAAAACAGCAATGCACTTTCTAAGAGTTTACAATTATTCAAAAAAATTAATGTTTTACAATAAAATGCACTTGAAGAACTATTATCTCAGATGTAAGAACATGGTGTTGAAATAGTATAGAAAGTGTTTGACATGAGACATTCACAAGTGAGGGTGTTGACCAATCTTGAAAGCTTGAATGTTGAAATGAAAGTTATCGATAATCAAACACCTATGCCACAATTACAACACAAGTGAAGTTGATTTTTGATATGGTAGAGGAAGATATTTAGAAGTTTGATAATCAAAATTCAAGAAATGAGAGAGAAGGAGAGGAGCAGATTTAGAAAGAGGAGAAGGAGCAGCTTTAGAAAGAGATTGCACAACAGAAACAATAGCTATACAGCATAGAGGATATTATGGGAGCCACTGGATAGAATCTAGGAAAGTGTTGTTGTAGGTACTATGACACTAGAATCACTTGCAAGTGTCTTTTAGAATTTACAGTCCAAATATCAAGAGGACTACAAGTTGTGCAATTTGTCATGTATTGCATCTACATTGTCTTACAAGAGAGTTTCAAGTATTGGCACAATCTCCCTACAATTATCCCAAGTATCCATTTCTTATAAGAGCATTTCAAGGTTGGGAACCACTTCAACATCCTTTGCATGGTTTAGAGGTCATTATATTATGGCAGAGGCTTCTACAAGGGAATGAGCCTCATGATTATGGCATTTACATAAAGCAAAACTTGCTTCTTCAACTCCTCACACTCTTCACTGAATTTATTCTTCCAACAATGAGAATATTTGCTACAAATTCTTGGGATTCAAGGGACCCTGAACCTATGTTATGTTTTCTTGAGACATGGGATAAGTTACTACTAGCTTCAGTACTTCATGACATTCTAGATCATATAATGATGCCCAAATTAATAACAATAGTAGATACTTGGAATCCTCATAGAGAGAGTGTACCAATACATGCATGGTTACATCCTTGGCTTCCATTGTTGGGCTAGAGTATGGAGCCTTTATATCCAACCATTCATTATAAATTTGAGAATTTGCTTCATGTCTGGCATGCAAGTGATGCATCTATATATACAATTTTATCACTTTGGAAAACTGTATTTGATCATGCTAGCTAGGAATAGCTAACTATTTATTTTATTATACTTAATCTGATGATAGTTCTATAGGAATTTGTAATCAACCTAGCTAATTACCAACTAGATGCATTTAACTGGGTTATGGCCAATTTCTTTCTAAAAATATCTACTATGATATTTTTTGTAAAAAAAAATTGTGAACACTACCTATTTTTCCTAGTCTACATTATTTTCGTGCAAGATCTTAAGGTAAGTCACTTAGCACGGGTTGAGTGAGTTTTATTGATGTATTATTTGGATTCTAGAATATGTATGGAGTTGAATCAATTTTTTTGTTGTGATATGATGTAATAAGCCCCTTTAAAAAAATTCCTTTTTATTATACATACATACATAGGTGTACACATGTGTGTGTGTGTGTATGTATATATACACATACATAAACATAAAGAGAAGTTTATATATATATATATATATATATATATAAAGAGAAACTTGTCTATTCACCTATTGAGGGAAATATAAAGAGATACATGTTTAGAAGGAAAAAAAAACATTTACATAGGTACCTTTTCTCCCCTTGAAGAAAATCACAAAGCAAGGGCACAAAGATCACAAGGGTACGATATGGCAATGAAATGCAGTGATCATAAGGGAACAACAAAAAAATCCTAGATCTCCACCATCATTCAGAGCTCTCCACAATCAATCAAAATAAATGGGGAATTATTAATGTAATCTTTTTATTTATTTTTATAATCCACAATCCATAATCCATGAGATCTCTCTCTCTCTCTCTCTCTCTCTCTCTCTCTCTCTCTCTCTATATATATATATATATATATATATATATATATATATATATATATATATATATATAGACACATGGATATGTGTATGTATGTATATATACACATATATACATACATATGTATAGATATGTATATACATACATACATACATATATACAAACATACATAAATACATACATACATATATATACATATACATATATACATACATACATGAAAACAACAATGCACTTTCTAAGAGTCTACAATTGTTCAAAAAAATTAATGTTTTATAATGAAATGCACCTGAAGAACTATTAGCTCAGAAGCAAGAATGTGGTGTTGAAATAGTATAGAAAGTGCTTGACATGAGATGCTCACAAGTGAGGGTGTTGACAATCTTGAGAAATTGAATGTTAAAATGAAAGTTGTTGATGATCAAACACCTATGGCATAGTTACAACACAATGTGAAGTTTATTTTTGATATGGTAGATATAGATATTGAGAAATTTGATAATCAAAATTTAAGGCACGAGAGAGAAGGAGAAGGAGCGGCTTTAGAATGAGACTGCATAGTAGAAACAATAGCTACACAACATAGAGGATATAATGGGAGCCACTAGATAGAATCTAGGAAAGTGTTGCAGTAGGTACTATGACATTGGAATCGCTTGCAAGTATCTTTTAGAATTTACAATCCTAATATCAAGAGCACTACAAGTTGTACAATTTGTCATGTATTGCATCTGCATTTGCTTATAAGAGTGTTTCAAGTATTAGCACAATCTCCCTATGATTATCCCAAGTATTTGTTGCTTATAAGAGTGTTTCAAGGTTGGGAACAACTTCAACATCCTTTGCATGGTTTATAGGTATTTTCATTGTGGCAGAGGCTTTGGCAAGGGAATGAACCCCATGATTATGGCATTAACACATAAGCAGAACTTGCTTCTTCAACTCCTTACACTCAACTCTTCACTAAAGTTATTATTCCAATAGTGAGAATAGTTGCTAAAAATTCTTGGGAACCAAGGGACCCTAAACCTATGTTATGTTTTCTAGATACATGGGATAAGTTACTACTAGCTTTAGTACTTCATAACATTCTAGACAGAAAGGGAAAGGATCCTGGGTAGATTGGGAATCATACAAGGTACATTATGAAACTTTATGAGTTACGAGAAATGTGCACAAATATGATGTGTAAGTACAATAGTAATTATACTTTTCACATCAATAATATCCATCATCACACTTTGAGGATCAATCTTGGGCATAAAGTACACAAGGTGAAAAGGATTTTTGTAAAAATGATTAGTGTTTACGATAATCCAGCTTTGAAGTTTATCAATATTAGAAGAAAATATTGAAGAGAGGAAGAAATCATGCTGGGCGAAAGAATAGGAGGGAACCTAAGGACAAAGCTCAAAAGTGGCATAGCCACTCTAAGGTGTGGAGCATTTTGAAAAAAGGTGAAGTTAACACTTTTGTCAAACGACTTCATGGGTAGAATCCCTCTATTACGTGAAGCGTGGTAAAGAGTTGGAATGAGGCAATTGTAAAAATTGATGGAGTGGATTTCACGGTGATGGAGGATGTTATCTCTATGGTGACTAGCATACCCATCATGGGGAAGAAATTCTATAGAGATAGAAAGATTTATAGCTAGGTTGTAGTTGAATTCACCAAAGATTTGGAGGAAAAGAAGGCCTTAGTGAAGAAATGTATGCACTAACTCTTGAGCTCTATTAAGCCATTATGGAGGTTTGTGTTGAGGGTTATAATCAAGTACATTTCCCTTGACATGGGATTCAACCAGCTCTGCACCCACCATTTAATGCTTTTTAACCATTTTAGGTATGGGGCAAAGATATCTATTCCTTTTTTCCTTTACTCATCTATTAATTAGAATATTAATGACTGTAAGGAGAAGCATTTAATTAATCTAGCCTTCCATCAGGGGCTCTTGCTATTAATCTACAAAAAAAATTAAGGCTAGGTCTATGGGGAAAAAATTAAGAATAGGAAGAAGGGTAGAGATGAATTGGATGAGTTGGAAGAGGACTATACTCTTGAGACTAAGGACAGCTAAGAGATGCACTCAGATATGAAGGAGGATGCTACCCCATAGTTCAATATTGGAAAAAAGAGTATCAAAATGGAGAGAAAGGAGGAAAAAGTAAAAATCAAACCTAAACAAGGCTTTGAGATTTCCTTTGACAGGGACTACAATGAAAGAGAGGAGGACATGGACACAGAGGGTGATAGCACTGATGGAGAAGAGAAGACCAATCTCAGAGAAAGGAAGGGGAAAAAGAGGACAGGTGGTAAGAGAAAACATTACTATAAAAATGTCTACCAATAGAGACAAGGATTACGAGGACAAGAATTTTAGGGGTGTGAAAAGAGGGAGAGATTTTAAATCCAATGAGGAAAATCAAGAGGTAGGGAAGTATATTGATGAGGATGATAAGAAGTAGGGGTGTGGGGAAGAACATGAGTAGGATTATGAGGAATTCAATTCTAGCCATTACAAATGCATGATTTCAAGAAAAGACAGGAATGTGGTGTATAGGAATTCTGGTACTATTTCTACAAGGATGGGGATAAATAGAGAAATTATTAGGACAATGGTCAAGGAGAAGAACGAGGGAAAAAATCAAATGGATGAGTTGATTGACCTAGCCCTTATGATTCTAAGTGATATTACTTAGGAAAACCCTCAAATGGATGTGCTTAACAATGCAAAAAATAGTGTGGTGGATAGCTATCGAACCACAAAGTGGACTTTCCTTGAAATTTAGGAGCTCAAATATAGAGTGAGTAGATTGGAAAGGGATAATTATAGTTTCTTGAATAGGAAAATAGAGGGGGATAAGGACATGGATAACAGATTTTGGAGGAAGTGAAGAGTAGGGTTCAAACCATGGAGGGCTCTATGAAAAATATTGCTAAGCAAAGCTAAAACATCCTGAAAGAGGCTAATGAGAACATAAAGGTGCTCATCAACAAAATTGAAGAACATAGGGGTAGTAAGGAGGATTACCATTCTTCTAACAGCGCCAAAGATAGGTCTCTAAGGATGGCTTGAGGAAGTGAAATAGATCTAGCACAAAGAAGAAAGACATCTAGAAACTTGATAAAGATTTGTTTGATATGAAAGAGGTGGCTGGAAGAATGTTTGAGCTAGAAATTTGAGCTAAAGAAATACTCAAAAAAATTACCTAAGTAGCTTTCCTATCTTTTAGGCCTATCCTAGTTTTTTGTTATGCTCCCTTGTTTTTGTTTGGTTTATATCTTATTTCCCTGTGGGGGCTATTTTAGTATGTTTCTTTTAGTTTTTCTGATACTTTAAGAGCTTTATCTATGTTTTACTTTTATAAGTGTAATGGTTTTAGGGCCCCATTAAAATCTTTCTTCCTTAGTCAAAAAGCATTTTGGATCATATAGTGATGCCCAAATTAACAACAACAATAGATACTTAGGATCCTTGCAGGGACAGTGTACCTATACATGTATGGTTACATCCCTGGCTTCCATTGTTGGGCTAGTGTATGGAGCCTTTATATCCAACCATTCATTATAAATTTGGGAATTTGCTTCATGCCTGGCATGCAAGTGATGCATCTGCATATGCAATTTTATCACCTTGGAAAACTATATTTGATGTTGCTAGGTAGGAATAGCTAACTGCTCATTTTATTGTACCTAATCTAATGATAGTTCTAGAGGAATTTTTAATCAACCTAGCTAATCAGCATCTAGAACCATCCAACTAAGTTATGGCTAATTTCTTTCTAAAAATATCTACTATGATATTTTTTATAAAATTTCTTGCAAACTCTACCTATTTTTCCTAGTCTGCATTATTTTTGTGTAGGATCTTGAGGTAATTCACTTAGCATAGGTTGAATGAGTTTTATTGTTTTATTATTTGGATTCTAGAATATGTATGCAACTAGATCAATTTTGATCTTGTGCTAAGACGTAATAAGCACATTAAAAAAGATCTCTAAGATATACATGTTTAGAAGGAAAAGAAAAGAACATATACATATCCCTTGAAGAAAATCATAGAGAAAGCTCACAGCTATCACAAGGGTATGACATGAAAAAAAAATCACAAAGGAAGGGCATGTCAACAAAATGTAGAGATCACAAGGTTGCAACAATGAAATGCACCAATCATAAGGGCACGACAACATTTAGAGCTCTCCACCATCATTCAAAGCTCTCCACCCTCTTTCATGTGCAGCTCTCCACAACCAAAAAAATGGGGAATGATTTATGTCATGTTTTTTTATTACTCATGTGGCTATCACAATTACATTTCTAATGTTGGTATTGTGATGATGTCGAGGATAATTGAAAAAAAAAAACATGAAAATCACCACAAATTACACCATTGTCACAAATTTCCATCGCAATTTGACCCCAAATGCTGTAGTGAAGACTAATAATGTAGCATTTAGGTTTGAATATTTGATAACACATTATATTTTCCAAGTAATAGGAAGCTTCTTGGATTGCCAAGTTATGAATAGAAATCCAACTAATTAACTATGGACTTGATTATACTACTTCCGAAAGAAATCAGAGGAAAAAATAATAGAAGATATAAATATAATGATGAAGAGTTTCCAAGCAAAAATGAAGAAAAGGTTTAGGATTCCACCATCCTTAGTTGATAAATACAAAGATGAAATTTGTTTTATGGTTGAAACTGATGTTACTAACATGGAATTGGTGGAACCAAGAGAAAAATTTACTAACCTAATGGGATATGAGATTACAAAGGAGTTGATTGAAGGATATCTGAAGATCATCTTGGAATCAGAGAAGGATAAGGTGTGTCCCTAATGGGGTACTTATGAAGAAAAATTTAAAGAAATTGACTATGAATTGTATAGTATAGACATAAATAAGAAAGATGATAAAAATCTTGACAACATCTTGAAGGAATCAGCAATGAAAAAAAGAATAATTTAGATAAGCCATGGGAATTGCAATAGAGATAAGGGAAAGTGGGTTGTTAGGCATTATTATTGCTAAACTATTAGCTATTGATAGTGGGTCAGCCAAGGGAGAAACAATGGCAGTACCATCTACGCAAATACCTTTAACACCCTACATAGCATTTGCACCTATGCAACCATAATTTGTTCTACTAGTTTAGAGAAAGGATGAAGAAGATGTTAGCATAATAAAAGTTTAGTCAGTCAACCTACCTAGTACCAAAAGGTTTGCAAGATTTACAGAAGTAAAACAAGAACCAATTGAGCCACCTAAGCATAAAAGAGTAAAAGAAATGGCTAATGGTACATGCAAGAAGATAAAGACACTTATAACTTATAAGGGAAAGAAGAGGAGGAGATCACAAGTATTTGATTCAGAGTCTAAAGAATCTGAAAAAAGATGAAACAAAAGTAATAGAAACAGAGACACAAAAGGTAAAAGAAACAGAGAAAGGAAAATCAAAACTTTCTACTAGAGAGAGGAAGAAGTGGAAACCCAAAATTGAAAAGTTAAATTGTATGATTATAGATGATGGAAATTTTGCACAATTCAACAAATTTTATGACTCATACAATAATTTTGAAAAGTTTGAGCTAGATAATGGAGTCATTAGACATATGATATTGTCTATTAGGAAATGTGAAGATATACAAGGATAGATCCCCAAAGTTTTTAATGAGAGGTTAGTCAACAGAAAGAACACAATGACTAAAGAGGAAAAGAGTGTCATAAGAGAAATATTAATAAATAAATTATTCAAAGTAAATGATGATGGGAACCTTGCAAGGATAATCAAGAGCATTGAAGGTGTATTGAGAAATAAGAAAAAATGCATATTAATAATTGGAGGAAACTATGAAGAGGTTTATAAAGAAACAAAAGAGGCTATTATGAAGGTTATGACTATTATGGAACCAAGTATAGGACAAGAAAGCCAAGTGATAGGGAGAGAAATCCCTACTCACTCCATAGTAGAGGTACAAGAAAAGCAACATGATAGACCAATATCTTCATTAGAAATAGAAAAATCAGAAAAAGATACAGAAATGAAATAGGTAGTAGAGACAATAGAGATTCCACAAGTAACAATTAGCATAGACATAATGTGAGGCCTCGCCCCGACCCATCCTAGCACCGATGATACATTGTTATTTTGATACTCATGCTTGTTATGTCAGAACATTATTGGATACATTGAACATTGTTAAGCTATTTTTACGATGTGTGATGTTTACTTCAGTTATTTGATTTTTTCATTTAATGCTTATAAATATGCATAACGATGAAGAAAATGTATGCAACACTAACACATTTGGTTATGCAAGTCGAAAGGTTAGAAATATGAGTAGAATTAGATAAACAACTATTTATTGAGAAATGGATGCTTTAATTTATATAATTCCTCTAATATGTAATTCACATTATGCATGTGGTTTTGGACCTACTGATGTGTGCAATGAGTGTGCAGGAAAATTAGCCGAGACAACTCAACGAAAAAGCAGAGCTAAACTACTTGTTAATTTTGTGCTAACCTTATATTGTAATTCTTTAAAGGTTGTAATTTGATCTTACTATTCTCCTAACTTTTAATTGTTCCTAATAAGCCTTTAAAGGCTTAGAAACATTAAATTTAAGTACCCCTATGGGTAAGGGTATGGGTGGGGGTACTTTCCAACCCTTTAGCCTCCTAGGTTGACTCATAGGGTCACTCAAAAACCCTATTATAGGCTGATTTCGAAAATGGGTTGCTCTTTACTTGGGTTAGTGAAACCAAACCTCCATCTTGAGTTACTTGAAGCTTAGTGGAGTTAAGGACCATACTTAGAGGCACTTTTGGGAGAGTTTAGTTTTTGTCACCCAATCCTCTAGTTTTGGAGGAAGTCTTGAAGATTGAAGATTGAAAGGGAAGCTCTTCTCAAACCACCATTGCCATAACTCTTTTAAGAAGGTAGGAGTTCTTCACTCCATGAATGGTTCTTTATGTGTGTTCATGTTTGAATCTTGCTTGAATCATGTTGGAGACATTGTGTAGTTATGCATTTCTTGCTTGTGTGTTGGGGGTGGATTTGGGAGGGATTTTATCTTGTTTTCTTAGGATGTTATTCATATGCCTCCTTGATGTTTTGTTTTGTTTTGAGAAGTTTTCATGGGGATGTTTTGGCAACACTCACCCTTGGATAGGGAAGAAGTGGCCATGTTGGGGAAAGGGCCTTAGTTGGACCTCAATGGTGTAGAGTCTCCTCTCATGGTGAGAGGAGGGAGAAAGGGTAGGGTGTATGGGCCCCTACTTGTCATCCCATACCTTGTTGTTATTGAGAATTCTTGAATGTGGAATAGAATGAAAATCCTTGTGGATATAGCCTCGAAAGGGCCTTGTGAAAGAATGGAAGTTCTTGAAGTTTTAGCCCCGAAAGGGCTAAGTGAAGATATGGTGATTGACTTCTCCTATTGAGAAAATCCACCTTTCCCCTATATTGGTCCATTGTTGGACCTATTGTGCAACCGGGTGGGAATGCATGTTCAATTTGCTTATCTCCTTGTGTTGTTATCTCCATGTTGGTTCTTGTCTCTTCCATGTTTACCCTTGATGCAATGTAGACATTTGATAAAAGTCCTCTTATGGAAGCCTTGAAGAAAACTCAATGAATTGTAATATTATGTAATTTGTAATTGAATTTGATGTAGTGGCAAAGACATCGGGTTTTCTTACTGGTTCTTTCCCGATGGAGCCTTGAACCAGGATGATTAATAGAGGAAAGAAAAAGATTATGAAATTCTTCTTGCAATGCTCTCATGTGTTTCCAAACTTTGGCATATGTATGTGAGAAAATTAGAATGATAGTTAATGTCTTAAATTGGGAAATTCTTAGTTCAATTATGATCATGAAAGGAAAATGGATGTGTTGAAGTTTCTTTTCAATGTTTTGAACAATAACATGTTATAATAATAATCTTACATTGTGATCACCAAGCTGGTACATTCATTGTTAAGCTCCATTAGTAATACAATTGAATTTGATAAGGATTAATTCATCACCTTTTTGAATTCTGAATATAGGATCATAATTCCTTGCTAAGCTTCATAGAGAAAAAAAAATCAATTTGATTAAGAGGATTATATTCCCTTGCATGCTTGTGTGTCAATTAGATTTAGAAGACTATAACTCCATTTTGCCTCTAAGAAATGTTTAACTCATCTTGTGTATCAAAGAATTTTAGCAAGGAAACATGTCAACACTTAGCCAAAATTGGCCTCTTAAGAAAGAAAAAAAAATGTGCACCTCCAGGCCAAAAACCCTCTCTGGAAAATGTATGGAGAAGCCTTAAAATTCCCCATGTCACAGAGAATATTCCATCAAATATCCCCCCTTGCCTTGCAAATTAAAATCATTGTTATTTCATTTAATAATATAACTTTAAGAAGTTTGAATATAAAGCATCTATATTTATATATGTTAATACTTTTAAAATTCATCTCTCAACTATAAATCCTTTGGTATTTAATTTCATAGGACTATTGAAGCTGGTCGAATCACATGGAAAAGTTTAAAAATTAAACTTCCAACCACCTGTCAGCAAGTACAGGGGTTGATTCATCATAAGGAAGGGCAAGAGAATGTTTAAAACTTATTTTTTTTATTGCTAAACCTGCCATGTATCCTTCCCACTTAATGTTGACCCTGCGATGACGTGTGGGGCAAGTGGAAGAAGTTTGGTTGATGAAATAGGAGGGCACGGGCTAGTAAAGCCTTCGCAGGCCCTGTGTACCTTCTCCCCCATGCAAGATAGGGGACGGACCTGCCACGCGTAGCCCTTGGGCAGTGCGTGGGTAGGCCCTAGGAGGAGGTCTGAGGGGTAGGTCATAGTCTAGGGGGAGTTAGAAGGGCTAGGTTAGTATATTAATAGTTAGTATTTGTTTTAGTTATTTTATTGTTAGTTAGTAAATTATGTGAAGCTAGAGTATGTTAGATTTAAGTAGTTTTAGATTTAATTTTGAATGTTGTTGATTTATTTATTTATTTTTTTGTTTAGTTTTGATGTGTCTTAGCTTAGTATTAAAATTATGTTAGTTTAGAATTTATATTTAAGATGGTTTATTTTAGTAGTATTTTATATTTTATTAGAGAGTACCTAGTATTCTATGTTAGTGTATCGATGTTTTAGGTGTTTAAACATTAAATTGTAATTAGATTTGTAAGAAGAATTAAACGAGTTCCTTGAATATTTAGTTGATAGTATATGTTGCATAAGGGTAGTATCTTAGTATAGGTAGGTAAAGATGTTTAGTCCAATTATAGATTGATTATATTTTAAATTAAGTATGGCTTTAATCGATAAACTAGATTAGTAATCTTGATGGAATTAGGAGGTAATGTACTAATTGTTAAGTAACGATGTTAATACTAAATAGTGATTTGGATGTTAAAGTATTAAATTCGCTTTAATTTAAAGAGTTTTAAATGTGAAATTTGAATATTCCAATTAGAACAATTTTAACGTTTTATTAATTAGTTCTATATTATTATGAGCTTTATATATCAATGTTAATATGGATTTAAATTTTATGATGGTTCAAACAAAGCTTAGATTAAAATATAGAGTATTAAATTATTCTTGTCATCAATGTTAATGATAAATAATAAACTAATTAATAAAATTGTATAAGTATGTTGGAGTTAATTGTCAATTAAGATGATAAGATTGGTAAGGAAAGTTAATGGATGCATTAAATATTAATTGTCATAGTATGCTTTAGTTTAGGTTTCTTCATTTAAACTTAATTTATAATTGTCTCTTAGGTAGTCGTACAAATTCAGTTTTAAATTAGGGATAGTTGAATTTGTAAATTAGCTCAAGATCATTTATGATGAAAGATTAATTAATGTTTAATTCACGTGAGAAAATTATAAAACTTAGATGTAGTGTAGAGAACCTTTGCTTAAATTTGAGCACAAGTATATCAAGCCTATAGTGGTTTAAGTTTTAACTGTTTAAAAAAAAAAAATTGTGTGTGTTTTTGCCCTTACTTTTTGGGCATGACACATAATGCATGTGGATAACGCAAGCATTACAATGGATTTTAAAAAAATCCTTTTAACAATTATGGTCCCTCCATTGTTGAAAATTTGGTAGATTATACAAATTTAGAAGATAAAGAGAAGGAAGAAGAAGAAACATAGAAGAAAGAAGAAGAAAGGAAGAAGAAAGGAAGAAGAGAGAAGAAGAAAGGAAGATGAGAGAAGAGGAAGATGAAAAGAAGGATAAGGCTGTGAAAGACAAAGAAGATGAGAAACCCAATGAGGAAAAGATGGGAAGGAAAGAAATAGACATTAGTGCACTTGTTCATCAAACCCCTCAAAAGACAATTGAGCTGAGTTGTTCAAGGTCACCACTTGAATCATCCTTAGCAACTCAATCTAAAGAGGATGATGATCAAATTTAATTAATATCATTTTTCAACAAGTTAAATGAGAAGAAAAGAATGGTAAAGAGTTTTAAAATATCATTGATATAAGTCACTGATAAATTGTAGAGTATTATATTAGTCAAAGTTATTGATTTTGACCCTCAGACAAGAAAAAAGGAAGTGATATTTTTTTTTGACAATGAGTTCACACAATTATCAAAGATTTCAGCTACAAAAGCTCAAACTCTTCATGATGTAGAAATGTGCAAAAAAATTTGTGGGAACATCAAAGAAGACTTGAAGAATCTTGATGTGTGCATCAAGGAATTAAGGAGATGCTTGATAAAAGAAAAATAAATATATGGAAAATGTATTTTGTCACATGATTTTTTCAAAGATATTTCAGATGAGCTAATAGTCAAATTATAGAGTTGAGGACTTCTGTTATTGAAGTACAAAGTCCTAATGAAAAAATTATAGACTTAGAGAGAAGAGTTAGCAAAATCCATAATCATATTGGGCTATTAGAGCTAAAAAGGAAAGAATATTGAAAAGATTTTCACTATTGAGAGAGCACATCACCTTATAGATTGACTATGTGCAAAAAAATTTGGATGAATACCTTTCGACTAAAGGATGAAGCATCATAAGACATATTTGTGTACTCAAATTTGAATGCAGTTGAGATTGCATCTTCTGGGATATGTGTATTAATCAACATATTTGAAGCAGACAAGGAAAAGTTTGATAAGGAATTCTTTATCTTGAAGAAGAATTTTGTGAATTGCATCACATGGATATCCACTCAACAGTCTTAAAGATAGAAGTTCAAATTTTTTATTTGTATATAATTTTTGACACCACCTTTGTCATTCATGTCAAAGGTGGAGTATAGTAAGGAAAATTTTATAAGGAAGTTATAAGTAAGTGTATAGTAAAGGGATGGAATCATTATGTAAAGATGGTGTAAATAAGAGAATGGTCCACAAGTTTTTGTAAATTTTGTAATGGCCATGTAACATATGTTACAATTTTTGAAGTTTTATAATTTTAAGTTTTTAGGATTGAACCAATTTTCCCATATGCTTCCATCAATACCAAAGGGGGAGATTTTTGGTAATTTGGCTAGGGTAGATGATATAAGTTTTTCATTTATTGAAACATATAGTTAGGTTCAAGTAAGAAAATCACGAAGATAAAGATTTGGTAGAAGTGCTTAAAAAATTGTCTAAGTATCACAAAGTTTATTGTCAGCACAAGTACCATTTTGATCAACATAGTTCATAGAGTCACTATTGGCACATGTTATTTCATATATAGATAGTATAGTATGTTAGGATTTTACAGGCATGTGTGCAAGGTTGTACAGATAGGAGGAATGAATATATTCCAATTTTACAGTGACAGTGTTGAATAGATAGAATTGGGTAAAGATAAGGAAATGGATATTTTATGATAAGGGATATTTTTTATCAAAATAATTACTTAACCAATTAGTGATGACATCCTAGATGTTAACCATGAGTTGACAAGAGTAAATTTTGTATTTTGACAAGTGTGTAAAGGTATGAAAGCTGACAATGGAAGTTATTATGAAATAACTTTATATAAAGGATAGAACATGAGATGAAAAGTTTTTGTAGATATTTATGATATTGTAATACTATTATTGTGATATGAAAATTTTGATGTAAGATTAGAGAAATACAATTTTTTGATTGGCTTTGTGAAGACTAGTAAAAGCAAATCAAATATTGAAGATATCAGCAATAGTAAAAGGCTTTGTACTTATCTCTTGTATTGAAGAACATTATTGTGTATTACATATTTGGGTAGTGGGTTCATCTTGCATACTTTTTATAATTGTAATAAAAACTCCAAATAGGGTTGAGGTTTCTAACAAGGCGTAGTCCTCTAACAAGGACTGTGACACTATATAGATCTAATAAACTCCTAATAGGGTCAATATCTTTCACCATATAGTTTTGATTAGTGGATCATCTTGTTGGTATCATCCCCACCAAGGTTTATTATTCAACTTTATCAATTTACTTTCATACACAAGTTATAAGATTGTTAATTACATCCATAACTGGGAAAAAGTTTGTGGAATATTGAATCAACACACCCCCCCCCCCACCAAACATCTCCTATTTCTAATAGATACAAAAAAAATCTTAAAAATTATAGAAAGAATACTTAGTATTCATGATATGAGTACATTGGATTGAATGGTAGAACTAGCAAGAAATTTGCATGAGAAAAAATTTACCTTAAAATAATTGAATAAATCTTTAGAGGCATCGATAGAGAGAGCCAAGAAAGAACTAAATGAAATATTGGATAGATTATGATATCCCTTTTTTACTTATGGAAAAAATGGGGAGTAGTATTGAGGAGGTGAGTATTAATGACAAGAAGGAGAATACCCATATAGGGAGATGTAAAATGAAAGGGGGGAATCTATCAGAGGAGAAAGGATTTGAGAAAGGTTTTTCTAGCAATGCAAAAGGGAGAGAGTGTATTCATTTATAAATAAATATTGGGGAGATCTTTGGCATATATTTAATTAGGTTGTAATTTATGGTTACTCAGTAATAGAAGAAGAGTGATAAAGTGAACTCAATCATATAAGAAAGTAGCATGATCTATGACACTTAGCCATGACCAGTAAAGCAAGGAAATGTGATAGGTCAAAGGAAGGGGATGGGTTCATATGTTACCTATGAAAAGT
This sequence comes from Cupressus sempervirens, assembly GCA_028749045.1. Classification (NCBI taxonomy): domain Eukaryota; kingdom Viridiplantae; phylum Streptophyta; class Pinopsida; order Cupressales; family Cupressaceae; genus Cupressus; species Cupressus sempervirens. Next base: position 563,888,287 of record CM053783.1, on the reverse strand, counting down.
AGCATGATTTAATGATTGTGCAATCATTATGGTTAAAGAAAACAAATGATGATGAATTTTCTGAAAAGGTGTGATAGTTACATAATAGTTGGAAGATAGAAGCAAGATAGGTAAAGAGGATTTGAGAAGGAATTTAAATAGGTCAAATACATTTCAACTTATCTTGAGAGTTACATGAGATTTGTAGTGCCTGCCCCTAGTTTACTTTTTTCCTAGTTTACATTTTTGCTATCATTGTTGAACACTTTTAGGCCAAATTTATGTTTGATGATTAGTAGAATTATTTTGAGATTATTAGATATTGTTTCAGATTTAGTTGATATATGATGAGATTACTTAGTACTCTATACTTCATGTGTGCATGATGATTATTATAGTGTTTTCAATTATTGATGATGATTAGTTAGATGGATTATAATATGTGTTTTCTTATGGATACTTACCCCATACTACATGTGTATGGTGTGCATGTTTTTTTTCCTTGTGTATGGCATTTCTGATGTGGTTAAGGAAGGGAGTCATAGTCACCTACTTGTTAGGATCTACACAATGCACCACTTCCTACCATTGTCTATTTAGCTTAGTATATATTGTGTTTGTATATACATGAATTTTATGTAGGTTGCAAGTACCAGGTATCGACTTCCTTGAATTACCAAGATAAGCATACCCTATCGCATTATCTCAATGGTAAGAGAGGGGAGATAAATTCTTAAGTCCAAATTCTAAACCTCTAAGCCATTTGTCCTAGAAAATTAGGACAAGTATCTGAGTTGTGTACCCTCTGAATGCATCAAATGATGTTAATTCATGATTATAACCTTTAGTTTGATTTTGTATGTGTTTTTCTATGATGGGTTTTCGTATTTCACTTTATGAGTCTTTGGTAAATTTTCTATTAATTAAGTCTAATTAAAAGATTAATTAAAGATTTAATTTAATGAAAAATTATTAAGATATTTTAATATTTAATTATATTTAATTAATTGGAAAATTAATTAAATAAAAAGAATTAAATTTGAAGATAAAAGTTATAAGAATAAATTTAGAATGGTATAATAATTATTTAATTTAATAACAATATATATTTAGAGTTCATTTTTAATAAATGCTAAATAATATTATTATTTAAGTTAATAAATATTTTATCAATTAAATATTCAAAAATAAATTAAGAAGTGGAGAAGAAATTAATTTATTAAAGTTTTATAATTGCGTGATGTGTGCAATAGATTAAATTTAATAAATTAATTAAAAGAGAAGTCAAGTAAAAATTAAATAAAGTTATGTAATAATTCAATAAATGTGCATGGGAAAAGAAAAAGAGAAGTTAATTTAGAGTTGGAGTTTGGTGAGCAAGGAGTTCTCTCAGGTGAATGCACAATTAGTGCCCCGCTTTTTGGGAGAGAACTCCATATCACAACTTGGGGGTTCATTTTTGAATCACAATGAATTTTGAAGAAGGAAGAAATTTTCAAAAATGAGAAGGTTCTGAGAGGAGGAATTTTCTCTACAGATTTTTGGGGCGTAGCAATTAGCATCAGTGTCCAGGTAGACACTTGTGATTTTTGCATATTTTAATGCGTTTTTTTCTTTCTTGTCTTCATCATGTTTATTAGATGGTTGTTTGGATAATTCTTGTGAAGGATGTATCATATTAAGAGTTTCTAGTACTTTTGTTATTTCTTCTCTACATGGAACATTTTTAATTGATCAATACAATCTTTCTTTCAATAGATTTAAAAAAAGGGAAAATCAATCAGGGAAGGGTTTAAATTAAAATGCGAAAAATTCTTTAAAAAAACAAATAAATAATTTGGTGGGTTTGCTATAAATTCTCAATCAGCGTGATGCTGAGATTGTGATTAAAAATAATAATTATAAATATATTGTTCTATTTATTTTTATTAATTACAAAATTAATATAAAATTTTATTTTATTTTTTAATGTTTTAATGAAAAATGCTATATATATAAATAATTTAAAAACATATATATAATAATGAATTTTGGGAGGGGTGGGATTAACTCGTACCCCCCCTTACCTGTAATGAAAGCAGCATTGTCGCTGCCGCAGGTACTGTAGGAGCGATAGTACTGCATACTATCGCGGCTACAGGCCTGCGATAGACATAGTAGGCCACAGCCTTTAATAAAAGCTAGCAAGCTTTAAATGTTGTGTTACACTTTTTTTTTTATATATTAATTTTTATTAATATTAATTTTATATAATAGGCAAAAGTGTACAATGCAATGGAAGCTTGCAAGCCTCTCATGTGGGACTTCTTGGGTTTGAATCTACCTTCACTTAACATATAATAATAATTAATTCCAACAAAGAATAACAATTAATCTAGGCTTTGGTCATTTACCGATCAAAAAAATATATCAATTTTATATCATGTTTTAATTAATTTTTAATTTTTAATTTTTAATATTATTTTATATAATGTTTTAATTAATTTTAAATTTTAAATTTTAAATTATTTTATTAATAATATTTATTAACAATTTTAATTTATAATAATTAATTAAATTTTAATTATATAGTTATTAGTTTGATTAAATATAATTTTATTTATTTACTTAATAATGAAAATTAGATAATTAGGAGGAAATTATTTAAGTCAGACTTTACTAAATTGCAATTATTTTTTATTGAAATTCAATGAGGAATATTTTAAATGATCCTTTAAAAAATAAAATATATATGATTATCCTTAGAATATTTTAGGTAATTGACTTAAAATATAATGGGGTAGTTCTATATTTTAATTGATTAAATGAATGAGTTAAACTATAGGGTAAATAGAGAATCTTTTTACTTAAAACATACACTGAAATAGAAACTAAAACCCTACATTTAACTCAACCATGTGTTTTCAAAACAAACCAAAACATGAAACTTACACCTTATTTTTTTTGTGTTGTCTATGTTTGGGGTTTGGGGTTGACTAGGTTGTTGACCAATTTTAGGACGTCTACTAGAGGCTTGGAAGTTTTGTGAGTGTGATATCATGTTGACTCGATCTTGATTATTTTTGCTAACCATGGTAATGTGTTGGTATGCTCTATGTTGAGTGTGTTTATATTATTGACTATTGTTTTTAGTATCATTGTGGGATAGTGAGATTTATGCTATGGGACATTTGACTTAACTATTTTGAGTTGTTAATCAGTTTTATTGGGATACTTTCTAGTTGCTTGCTGAGAACTGATGGGTATTGTGATTTATCTTTGATGCTTTCCATTATAGAACTGAGGTGTTTTATTATGATTCTTTGATTTTTGATTTCATGAGCTTAGGGTAGGTTATCTATATGTAATGTCAGGAAGTGGCTTGCAATGGGGACTGGGGCCCTAAGTGGTTGTTAGGGGAACCCATTGTAAGTTGTTTAATAAGTGAAAACACTACACTAAATGAGAGTAAAATGAACCTAATAAGAGTCCTTGTATGTTCTCGTCCATGCCTCAAGTGATAGTAAAGAGTAGTATGGGAGTAGAGAGAACAATTGGTTGCAACGTTGCATCCGTAGTATGCCTTGTTAGTACGAGAGGATACTAGTGGCCACATAGGGATCACTAGGGGGTCAGGGTTCTGAGAGACTACCAGGGTAACTCTAGCATGATTCGTGCGATGAAACTTGCCCACTTACATAGTAGGTTTCCTATGTTTCTTTTGTGCCTCTGGGTATAGATGTCAACCTATCCTGGAAACCTTGAGTTAGAATACTTTTAGGATTTCCTAGACTTAGAGAGTATTTTTGACATTTGGTTTGGTATCCTGTTTGGGACTTGAGACTATCTCCTCAGTGCGGTGGGAGTGGGCCATTAGGTTCCATGCGGTCAGGTGGTAGTATTTTTTACTCTTACCATTGAGATTTGTTTGTCGTCACCATCGTTAGAGCATTCTTTGTCTGCATTTCCTTTTATTCTTTCTATATATCATTATGATGGATGGTTATATTTCATGATGGATGTTTATATCTTTTATGATGGATGGATATATCATGTATGGTGGATGGTTTCATTACTTTATTGTACTTATATCATGGATCCAAAGAGGATAATGTATTTCTATTTCTACATATGTATATTCTTTTAGCCTTTCATACCCTGTGACATGTACAATGGATGATTCAGCATTTTGAATTTCATTTGCCAAGAGGCATTCAGAACAAATATATATTATTTAAATGGACATTGGACTTTATAATTATTCTTTCATATGGATGTGGTATTTGATGGACTTAGTATTAATTAGATTTAAATGTAATTCAACGTCATGGGATCCTTAAAGAATGTAACCTATTCTGTACACTTTTAGTTGATTGTACGTTATTGCTTCCACTACTATGTGTTTGATGTGTATGTTTTATCTTTCTTGTTAAAAAGAAAATGTTGGAAAACTTAGTAAAAATTTAGGTTATTTCTTTTGGATCCCTTAGTGGGGAGTTACAAGATCTAATGGTGTGAAAGAAAAAGATTGAAAACATGTCAAGGACATATGAAACATGTAAAGGACATATGAAAACATGTCAAGGACATAGAGATATGAGAAGAGAACGAATTACAAGAAAATAAAGTAAGTAATTTGAATGAAGGGATAAGATTAAGTGGTAAAATAAAATAAGAGGCAAAAGGATGAGTACATTAAAGCCTCTTTTGTCTCACATGGGGCACAAAAGTCAACTCTTGATTGTGATTGGTGGAAATGCTTGTGCACATGGATCACTCAACTTTCATTCTCCATCCTTGATTAGACCTAATTTTTCCTTATGATCTCTATCATCTATTTTTCTTTAAAAGGGAGAGATCTCTCCTCATTTCACATCACTCATACATTTACTAACATTATTCTATGGGAATCTCATGTACCCTTTGGATATTTTGAGTGATTGTGGCATTCTTACACTACTTCTTCAACATTTATATTTTAGCATAATGGCATATAATGTAGTTTTCCTTTCCATGCATTAGAATAGTTGTTCTAGCTTAAATGGGGGATTTTAACACTTCATGTTTGTTACTTTAAATTTTCATTTCTAATTCTCTTAGATTGGTTGTATTTTCATTGCATAACATCTTTGGTTCTTGGACATTTGCACTCTCACTCTTCTTCTTGAATCTCTCATTTCATAGTGCACCTTACAAGGGGTTGACTATCCAAGTTCATTTGAGAACCACAACACCTAATTTTCATCCGTTGCACATCATAACAAGGGATCTCTAAGTTTTCATTGGACATTATCAATATATGAGATCCTTTGGATATAAGGACTTAGAGAAGTGTACTTTTTTGTGTGTACATTTTGGGCTCCCACCCTAAGGTTGGACAACCTAGTCCAACTCTTGTTATTGCATTTTTTTCATTTTTTTGTTTTCTATTTTGGATTTTTATTTTTGTAGAAAAAAATATCATGTGATACTTTTCTAGTATCATGTGATACTTTATCCCACTACCATACAATACTATTCCAGTATTGTACGATACTTTCTACTACTATTATGTGATACTTTACCAGTTAAAGTATCACACACATTTCTACATTCTGTGGCATGTTCTTTTGCACTCTACCACATACATTAACACATAGTATCATATGGACATAAAGTATCATATTGTTATACAATGAAGTTTCATATGATACTTCTATAGCTAGAAGTATCGCCAAGTCAATCTTGGTTAGCTAATTCAAGTTCTAGTTTGCATTTTTCAATTTCAAGGCTTCTTATTCTAGGTTTCTTGACAGTCTAACCAATGGGCTTGCAAGGTTTATTTTATATTTTCTAAATTTTTTGATACCCTAACTTGGTTTTTTTATAGGGATTTCTCATTCCTTGATTGCTAAAACAAATAGAACACCTGTCAAAGATAAAAAGGGCTACTAATGTGTTTGCACGACTGCCCAAGAAAAACAAAGAAATAAAATTTTATGAATTTGATTTCATTTCAAGTGTGACATGATAATAGTTGTTTCATTTCATTAGGCACATGAAACTTGTGAGTCATATTAATTATTGGTAGGAGAGTATTCTCTTCACCTTCTAGATGAATCAAAAATTTTGACCCTTTATTGGATCTTGAAAGTGAGTGGGATACTAAACTTTTTAGTGATTTTAATTGATTTTCTTAGTGTGTTTAAGGGAAGCACTAAGGAATAGGAGAGTATGGTCTTCACATTCTAATATGAATCAAAAATCTCAACCTCTTTGGTGTAGATCCATTTTTTTTTAATATCCTAGTGAGATATTACCTTTAGAGGGTCTACTATTGGTGGAAAGATATCAATAGGAATGACCTGAAGTAGGAACAAAAAAAACCTAGCTAGCCTAACCCACTATAATCACAAACCCCTTAACACAAAAAAGACTTGAGGGGTGTAGCACTTATCTGTTGGTCTCAAAATGCTTTTGACATTTGAGTGTCAAGACACTTAACCACTTTCTACATAGAAGTTGAGTACACTATACATGCCAAGCCACAGCATGTGCCGAGCTAGAATTCTAACAGGTGTCGAGTGACTTCAAGTGTTGAGCATTATACAAGTGTCGAGTGATATATAAGTGTTGAGTCACAATTGATGTTGAGCAAGTTAGAATGCTTCATGTGCCAATTCAGCTAGAACTATACAGGTGTCGAGCAAGACAAATTGTAATAGGTACCGAGCAAACCAGGATCAAACATGTGTCGAACACCAATAATCCAATATGTGTCGAGTAACACAGAATTAGCATATGATTCTGTGGCTTCACAGACTCATATGTAAACCATTTTTTGAGATGACATAGAAGGAATTCGAAGGATAATAAGGATAAGAATGAATCTTTTATATTTCCTATGTAATCATCATGCAACCAATTAAAAAAATGGAGAAGGCATACAACCAATGAGAAAAGTGCAAGAAATGAGCAAGAATTCAAGATTCAATATGGATCATAGATCCGTACCTAACCCTAAGTCTATGAAGTCTTTATAAGAAGGCTTAGACTCCATGATTTTATGTTGCTAAAGAGAAGTTAAGGAAGTTGCTAAGCAGATAGAAAAATTATAGAACAGGGCAAGTAGCAGGGGCATCAAAGACTTAGTGAATTGAGTAGCAATTACATATCCAGTTGATTAGAACAGTACAAGGACTACGAACAAATATTAGATCAAGCAAGGATCACATCAGAATGAGTAGATCAAGTGTCTGAAATCAACAATTAAAGATTGTAAGCAATCAGGTCAAAGATTTCTAATGCTCTCTAGCAATTGTATTAGATAGTGGAAAATCCTATGTTGATAGGTTAGCTTAGCAACTACTTTGTAGATCCTTTGAAGAGGTGACTAAATCCTTTAACGGGGTGACACTTCATGTAAAGTTTTTGTAAATCCTTTAAGAAAGTCACTATTGACACAGTGCAAGGCCCTTAATAGGGTAGGCCTTTAACAAGGCAGACCATCAGAAGTGGTCAAACAATTATTTTTGCAGTGATTTTGTGGGTATCATCCCCACCCTAGTTTTATCTTCTTATTCCTAGAGGGTTTCTAGGTTACCAAATTCTGGTGTTATGTGTGTTGATGCATGTGTTTACTTTATGTTTATTTAATATGTTTACATGCATGCAGTTTACTTTCAATTATTTTCTTTAAAGGATTTGAAAAGGTTAAAGTGTGGTACTTCTTATTCACACTCCCCCCCCCCCTTCTCAAAAGTACTCTTCCCATTTTAATATTCCAACATTGTCTTCATCTAGGAAGAGTACTTGTGGGATTGGGACTATGAGAAAATCACTAGGTGAGAATTCTTAAGATATAATTGTGGCCACAAGGTCTGTTACTTATCACAAGATAAGGTGTCCTATTATCAAGTGGAAGAGGGGATTTTTGAATGGGACCCTTTCTAAACACTTTAGGATTTAGAACCTACCTTTACTATCCACTCAAAATCTTGATGCAGGGATCAATCCTAGTGAACTACTCAAATCACCCCAAGATTTTGTACTCACCATTTTGTGCAAACCATCACTTTCTTTCTTTTACAAATTGAAAACATTTTGTTTAACTCTTATTTTGTCCAAACATGTGAAAAGTTGAGTCAAAATGTAGGTATTTTTAAGCACAAAGTCACAAGTATTGTTCTACTGAACTTGTATTGTACCATTTCTATTAGAAATATCATAAGATATTTATAGATTGGTAGAATTATTACATCACCTTATAAACTTTTTCATAGTTCTATAATGCAAACTGTTGCACTGCCTTCCAAAAACTATCATTTCACTCAAAACTATCATTTGGCTATTATTGAAACTATCACCTAGATTTTTTAAAACTATTTCCTGGTCTTTCTACTTGCAAAATTTTGTATTTAACTATGTTCTAGCTAGTTAGGGGTGTTCTTACTTGGTTCTACTATGTTCTTGGTCTATAATATGCATATTTGATTATGCCTTAGGTTGAAAAGATAATCATAGCTTCTTGAATGTGAACTTAATGTCATGGATCATTCACTTCTCAAAACTTGGTTATCCTACCTCTCTTGGCTACTTTATATTGGGATTCTTGCCCTTTTCTTGGTTTGAGTCACTAGGCCCATAAATTGTTTGGGCGGTTTTAACAAGATACTTTCTCTTTGTTACATTTATTTGACAAGTAAACATCTCAACTATATAAGTTTAATTCTCAAAAGCTTTGTCATCCTATTACACTAAAGGACTTAATCTTACATTCCATTTATGACTGGGATAAAAGTTAGCCAAGGAAACCATCCCTCATTTAGTTTTGAACAATTACCTCCTCCCACTAGGCATCTATGTAAGAAAATTTTTGAGGGAGGAACTATCTTTGACAAATAAGAGGAAGAAAAATTTTCCACCTAGTACAATCCTCTTAGCTACTTGGGAAGTTCTTTTGATACTCTAGTTGACACCCCCAAAGCTATGAATAGTGTGTTTTTCACCACAAACCAAGAAGAAAGAAACTATTGTCATTTGGAGAGCTTCTTTGTGTTTAAAGAAGAACAAGATAGGTTAGAAAAAGAAAGGCTTGAGCAAGCTAGACATATAGTATCTATAGAAGCATCTCATCTACATGTAGAGACTAATGCTCACAACAACCATGCTCAAGGATTTAGAGATTCTTATGGGCATAACTTTGAGAAATGACATACCAACTCTACTTATAGTAATCCTTTTGAAAATCACCTGCTCTTTTTAAAAAGGTTAGGGTTTCCATTACACAAAAAGGTCAACTTGTCAATGCCTAATACAACCAATAGTCTTATAGAACCACAAGAGGAAGTTAAGTTGTGTTGTGAATCTTGCAAGGGACATAGGCAAATTGCCAATAATCTCATTCCCAACTTCACTCACCATCGCCTGTGAGATTCAAACCTATGACCAAGCTTTGGTACCAATTGTTAGAAAGGTTAAGGTTGTCATTGCACCAAAAGATCAACTTATCAATGATCAATAAACCAATCATATAATTGAACTACATGAGGTAGTTAAGCCATGTTGGGAATCCTACAAGGGGCACTTGCCCATTTCCAATAACTCTTTGGTAATAATAGAAATAATAATCCTCTGAGAAGTCCTAGATCACATGTTGAGGGGTATGCATCACCACCTAGATGCTCACAACATTCTCATCATGGAAGAAAAGTAGACAATAAAATCAATAGTGAGGACCTCATAAAGTTTTGACAAGACAAATATCTCCAAAAACTTATGCTTAAGGCTTTAGAAAGAAATGGAGACCAATACTTCATATATATGACCAATTGAGTTTGGGGAATACCACATGATTTTGATATCTAATGAATTATACAAAAGAATGATCCAACTAAGAATGAGCTTATAAAGAAATAGGTTCAAGAATTAGGAAACCAACTCACACTTATGCAAATGGAAAAGGAGAAGCTAAAAAACTCATTTTTTAAAACTATATGTCCTCTTCCTTTTGATAAGACTTTACATGACACCATTTTCTAGGGATGTAGAGGTTCCCAAGTATGAAAAATATGATGGAAATGGTGATCCACATGATCAAGTAAGACATTTTTATGCTCTTAACATGGATTTCATGCATGAGGACACATATCTTATGAGGTTATTTCCTAGGAGTTTGAAGGGACAAACCATGGAATGGTTTACCAAGTTATAACCTCCTCTCAAGACCTTTGATGAGATTGCATGAATATTCATCCAACGCTACTCGTACAACATACAATACCCAGTTACCATATTGGGTTTGTGAAATATCACTAGTTGCAATTGGTGGTTTTTCCCAAATTGGGTTTCCATGTTGAATTTTTGTGTCATATGTGTTCATGTTATTTTCTTTCTATTCTACAACAAAGTTAATTCTTGTTAATAACATTAAACATCTAAAGAATTAATATTTCAATTCTTACCAAGCTACAATAATTCTTAGTGTTTGTTGAGTGATTCATTGCTAACTATGTTATAGTAGTATTTACAGAATCACCTAAGTTTGGTTTTGATTTATATTGACTTCTAAGGGATCTAGGATTTATTTTTGTGGTAACTAATTTACCCCTTCCCTCTTAGTTACTCCTCTTATGTTTCCAATAATTAGCATCAAATCTTTTGGTTCTTGTAGAGAAGGTTTCAAGGACCTAAGATAAAGATCAAGATGTCTTATCCTTCATCCATAGATGTTGATGATGAGGTTAGTTTGGCAACTCCTATCTAATCTTGTGCTTATTTTGGCTTTCAATCCTCTTCCTAGTGTAATTTTCCTTTTCTTTTGTTTATCTTCTTAACACTTCTTTTTTTTTACATGCTTGTAGTTAGCCTAGATCTTGTAGGTGTTTTTCATCTCTTGGAAGATGTCGCTTCTTCCCATGTTCTTACTTTCTCTACTTTTAGAGTCTCTTTCCTTATTGATGCTTCTTCTGAGTAGGCTCTTTTTCAGGAATTAGTTGCCTCTTGGGTGTGACTTCCCTTTTGGGGACCTTTATTTTTCTTGTTTGTTCCTTCTACATTCTCACCAATGTGATCTTGATCTAAAGCTTCTTTTCTTTGTGGTTCATTTTATTTGACTAGACTTGTGTTCATCACCAATGTATCCATCATAATTAGAGATCTTTCTCTCACAAATTTTTCATTTTTTCTTGTTAAGTCTCTAACTCGGGTGACTTATCCATTACTAGTGCTCATTTCTCTTATTTAGTGTCCTTGGAATCTATGTTTACCTCTTGTTTTATAGGTTACCTTTCCTTATATGGTTCCTCTTCTTTTATCTTTTCTTTTGGTTCTTTGTAAGGATACCACTTATGTCTATAGTAATTATTCAATCCCAGTATCATTTGAGTCCCTATTGATTCCATGTTCCTTTTTTTCTTGGGATTCTTTGTCTTAAGCATCATGCTTTTGAATATTCATCTTTATATAGTACTCTTCCAGTTGAGTTGAAATATTTTTCCATATCTTTTCTACATTCTCATATGCTTCTTTTTCTTTACCAGTGGTGACCAGAACTACATTATCTCCCATGTTGAAGTCTTTCTTGTATGCAAAAATTAGTGTCAATTTTCCTTCCTTAGTATACTTAGGTCTCAATTTTGATAAAGTGCGATCTATCATTTTCTTAAACCTAACAATTCCTTCTTTTCATTTCTTTGAAACTATTATTTCCAATTCCTTGGGTACTAATGGTTTAATATCTATTGGTGTTCTATTTAATGTTCTTGTGCTTATGAAAATAGCACTAAGTATTCTATTCTTATTAACCTCATTAATCCTAGAAATTTTATTCTTTAAATTATTATTATTTCCATTGTGCATGTTCAAATATTTTATTATAGTATGAAAGGTCATTTTTCTACCTTCTTTTGGTGACTTTAGAGTCCCATATTTTGTTTCTTATATTAGCACACCATCCTCTAGTGTTGGTTAAGTATTCTTTCTTTCCTTCTCATTCCTCTTTCTCTTGTAAGTCTCAATCGACAAGGTTTGATGATGCTTGGGTTCCTCCTCCATATGGTGTCTCTTGCCAATTCTAGTTTAAGTGAGGAATCAAATTTTATCTCTTCTTTTTTCTTTGGGTGAGTAATGTCCTTAGCTTCCCCAATTAGTTCTACCTCTACCCCAAGGTTTGATGATGCTTGGGTTCCTCCTCCATACGGTGTCTCTTGCCAATTCTAGTTTAAGTGTGGAATCAACTTTGATCTCTTCTTGTTTCTTTGGTTGAGTAATTTCCTTATCTTCCCCAATTAGTTCTACCTCTACCTCCTCATCATGTTGTTTAGAGACCTGACTTTTATTCTTCATCTTCAATCTCTTGTTCCAAATGTCCTACCCTTTAGGTCAATGGGTATTATGAGTAGCTTTTCAATATGTCCTAGTTGACACTTCATAAACTTTATATGTTAGCTATGTTATCAAATGGGTTGGTATTTAATCCACTTGAATAATGCATCTATGTGTATTGGAAAGGAAGCATACTTCCTACTTGTATTCTTCTACTACCCTAAATGGGATCCTCTCCCTTTGATGCATCTCCATCTATATATTCTTGAAATATTCTTTCAAAAACTCATCTCCTTCATCTTCCTACTTACTCTACAGCTTGGTGATCTAGGTAGAGATGGGTCTCTCTCTTTTCCACTAAAATTTCTTGTACCTATGGTATTCTTTTATAAAATAAAAGAAGATACATACAATTATAGTACCCAATTTTAGAATCTGTTTATTGTATTCACTTTTGATCTTCTATAGGTTTTCCAATATTTGTATTTACAATCACCCTCTTAGGTGAAGCACTACAATATTATTGATGATTTGGTGTGTCCATACAAAACTCTTCTTTATACACTATTTCTCGTACTAGAGTAGTAGATTTATATGCAATCCCCATCACCAAAAACCTCATCTCCAGATTGATGATGTCTTTTATTGAGAAAATTCATCTATCATGGTGAAATCTAGTCAACTTTTACACTTCTTTTGGTAAGATTATCTTCATAGTTAGGTCCTTTCCAATCCCTCTAAACCTTTTAACCCTTTGTATCATATCCTTCATGGTTTTTTAGGGATTATCTAGCCATATATACTAATTATGCATTTTTCTCAACATGATTTTGACCTATTCATCATACAATAAATTAGGAATGTCCACAACATGGTTTAGGATAGATTTCTCCAAATGCTTAAATTGGGACTTCAAGACTCCCACATGATAGAATGTTTGATATAGCTCACAAATATATTTTTCACCCAACTCACTAATATTCACCTTTAGAAATGTACTTACATTATTATTAAGGAGAAAATCACCTAGGAGAGAAGAGATGTCTCCTAACATATCATTATTGTCAGTGTTCATCATGATGGGTATTTAAATTGGTGGCTCCCATTTTTTTCCATCTATCAACTCCACATCATGCAATTCTTCAACCAATGTTTTCTTCATAATCTAATTTTATAATTTCATGTGTTTGATTTCTTTGACACTATTCTTATTTCACCTTTCTCCACTTATACAAAGTCACACAATATTCTCACAAAATAATAACACTTGTTATCTAGATCTAAGCAAGAATGAAAACTCGAGAGATTTCAATTTTTTCAAAGTGATAACCATTTTATGGTGTGCCTATTTATAGAGAAAAATAGTAACATTAGGGTTACAATGGTAAATAAATATTTTACCTACCCCTCACACTATGTAGTTAATTCTTTACTTCACATCATCCACTAGTCATGATTTTGATGATTACCTATCTTGTCATAGGTAAAGTATGTTTTCTTGGTGACCATCACTCAACTTTCTTTGGAATCACATAATATGGTTTACCAATTTATATTAGGAGACTAGTGTAATACTTTCCTTATTTTCATAACCCCTTAAGCTATGATGGCTTAGTTTGACTCAGAAGTCTCACCGTTTTCCAGTGATCTCATAACCTCTATAAGTTTGACTTCCTTAGCTTCCATACTCTTCTTGGTCCAAATAATCACAAAGTCTAAATTGACTTGATCTTTGTCAATGATATTTATCTTCCCCCTTTTTATCAATTATTGCAAGTTTGATTTGTTTCTTGACCAATAGCCTTTGGCAAGATGTCCAATCTTATGACACATTTTTCATGTCATATTAGTACTAATCCATGGTCCAGTGTTGTTTCTTTAACTTTTCCTTAACTTTTAGTATGATGCAAGATGATTATTTTCCCCACAAGTAGAGAAAACTTGTATGACACTTTTGTTCCTTCCAGTGTGTGATGCAGTCCTTGGAGATGATTGATTATATTTAGCCTTTGATCTTTAATCTATTTCTTTGTTTCCATATGTGTTACAATGGTAAAAATATACTTCTATCATTTTCTCCATATGTCTAACCTTGCACTCTTCTGTGGCATGACCATATTGGTGATAACTTTTGCAATATCTATTGAAGATATACCAAGTGTTAGGTGCTACATATTTGTGCAACATACATTTTTAGTATTTCATAATTTACTATAGCACTAACACGTAGGTTTGTTGGGTTTCATACCTCCTATTTATTTTCTTTATTTCTTCTTTAAATCTTGGCTTTTCATTCTAGAGAAGTCACCTTTTTTTAGTTGTGATGACTCCTTCAAATCCTAGACTAGTTGTGTTCTTGGTCTTCCTTTGAGCTTTGAGCTTTTTTTCTAACTTTATAGAGATTTCATTAGAATTCTTTAGTCTCTCATTACTTTCATTTGTGTTCTTTAGTTCATCACTTAATTGGTGTGCTTGTTCAACTAGTTGTTTTCTTTCTTTGGTCAACATGTAATCCATTCTTTTTCATCATGGTCACTCAATAAGAATGATGTTTTCTTGTCTAATTAAGTGATTTTATTCTTATATATGAGCCATCCCATCTTCCTTTGTCATAATTTTTTATTCATCTAGTTTCGTGGCTTCTTGGGCTACTCTTAAAGCCCCAACTGCTTCATATCTTTCCATAATGGCACTACCTTCCTTGTCTTGATATATACTCATTCTTATTGCTATTTTCTCATGTTCCCTATTCATCAAAACTATTATTTTGATTAGATTCTAATCGTCAGCCATGATATCAAATATTGATTCTTTAGATTCATCAAAACCACTTTACTCCTCAATTTGTTCAATGAGTTCATGACTCTTACTAAATGTCTACATGAGTTTATTTCTCTTGCTTAGTGACTCTCTCAGCTTATCTTTTAAATCCTTAATAGCATCAAAAGCTTCATCAAGTTGTTTATGTAGTCTCAAGGATTACATTTTATCTTCCTATAATTTTTTAAGCTCTTCTATGTTAGGGTATATGCTTTAATACCAATTATTGTCCCAAATAGGTACTAAAATGGAGGTGAATTAGTACAAACTTTCCAACCAGTCTATTGAGATATTACACAAAATATTTTAAATATGAATTAATTTAATAAAAACACAATGATAAAGGCAATAACATATGAACTCACACAAAAATGCATAATCAATGATACATGGATTTTTGTATATGGAAACCCTTGATGAGAGGATGAAAACTACGATGGGAGTAATATACCCACTATCCATTTCTTTGAAGTAAAAGTTTTCTTTGTTAAAGGCTACATTGTTATTTCTAATAACACATCCTATTGGGAATGTATATAATCTCTTAGTATTACATAATCCTATTAAGGATACCTTGTTAAAGGATTTAAGATCTCTTTTTGAGAGACACCTTTCTAGATGATTTATAAAGACTTATATTCAAGATTACCAAGTTAAAGGCTTATAATAGTTTTAATGATAAGAAAGAAACCCAAATTTTAGATCTAAAAAGTCACATCCCTTTCCTTGTAGATCTTATATGAATACCTTAAACATTCTTTGATTTTGTTTGTCTGTGTTGGCTTACCTCATGATTTCTTTGCATCACCTTCTATGTTTGCTACAACACTCCCATCTCAAACAACCTATTTTTGTCTTAGATGTGTTCTCTACAACTAATTTTCTTCTATGTTCTCTTATAGTGACTCCTCTCTCTAAATATTACCAATCTACCTACTAAGTGTTGTATATCTTCCTTTTGTTGTAATGTCTAGGCACGAAAACTCCATTCAAAAAATCTCAATAAAATCATGAAATTTTGAATTTTAAATTCCATAGATGAACATGTCACAAAATATTGATAACACTTATAGATAGATACCTATCCTATTTTCCTACATTTTCACTAATCAACCTATGACTAAGCTCTATCATTTCATTCTTTGGTCATTCTGACCTAGATTATTGTCACATCACTCTTTATGACTATCCTTTCATTATGTCACATCCTTGGTGACCCTTCATCCTTGTTCCTTGATTCACTGCTCACTTTGCTTATTCTCTTGCCATGAATTCAACTAAGTCACCTCACACATCTTAACTAGTACACCATCTACATATGGTTGCACTAACTTGCAACCTCTTCATCTTCTCCAACTAGTTTTTAATCAATGAAAATACTCAAAGTATTTATAATGTTAAGCATTAATCATCACCATTTATTGGTCTCTATACCAATGTGACTAGCTAATACCAACAATGTATATGTGTGTGTACATATATATGTATATGTGTGTGTGTGTGTGTATACATATATACATACATATATATCTATGTATATGTGTATATATACATACACATTTACACACACACACACACACACACACACACACACACACATATATGTATATATGTATATGTGTGTGTGTGTGTGTATTATTGGCATTTTAGTCATGTTTTTTATTAGTGACATACACTAATTCAAATTGTAAGTATCTACCAAGCATATTACATTAACAGTGTTAACCAAAAAATTTAGTTGTTGCCGAGTTCTACAGTTGCAATCGAGTCCTTTGGATAGTTTTTAGTTTGCACCCAGTAGTTACTACTGTTGCAAATGATTGAATAAAAATGATGGAACTGGCAAAAAATGTTTTCAATCATTGTTTTGTCATTGATATCAAACTTTCTACTTGCAAGAATGACAATTGTTTTAGTGATCCAAATACTATCAATTGGTTGATTGACAAGGAGGCAGCAATCAATAAGATGTAACTAGAGTACCTAGAGAAAGGTTAAATTTATGATGTTGTAATGAAGTACAAGGATCAGCTAAGCCATTGATGAAATAGTGTATTGTTGACATATTCTAAGACACATATAATATACACATTAAAACATATCAAAGATGTAAGGGTTTAGATATGTTATTTGTGACAGCCTAACTAAGTTCATAAGAGAATACCGAGCAAGCTAGTTAGTGCCAAACAGATTCTTAGTTGAAGCTGAGCAAGTTCACTTTTAGAGTGTGCCGAGTAAATATCAAGTGTCGAGCAGAAAACAAGTGCCGAGTAAATATCAAGTGCCGAGTAAACATCAAGTGTCGAGCAAGAAATAGGTGCCGAGTAAAGATATAGATGTTGAGTAGGATACAAGTGCCAAGTAATATAGAAAAAGCCGAGTATTAGTAAACCAATAATGCTGAGTTGCTGCATTATTTTGAAATTGAAGATTCGCTAGATCTGAGCTAACAAGGTTGTTACCTAGAAGTTGTAAACCAGATAGAAGATAAGAGTGATGAGCTGGTGGCACAAAACACCATGTAAAAAGGTTTTTAGCGAATACAACTGGATGCTAGACAAGGTTTCTAGATGAAGAAGAAATATAGGGTAGATACATTGTATCCTACCTAATCCATTGAAACCCTAAAATTGGAGAGGGAGAAATTAGCGGGAAAGATATTTCAGATTTCTATTTAAGAAATCATAAGGTCACGAAATAGTAGTGTGGTGGTGAGAAAGTATGAAAGCATGAGCTGCTGAAGAAAAGTGTTAAGGAGAAAAAGAGCAAAGAATACTCTGTTTCGCTGGATGACCACAGATATGATTGCATTGGTATGATGAGTAAAGAAGACTCAAGGAAAAAAAGCTTGAGAGGAAGACAAGCTAACAGAACTAAAGTGATTAAAATCCAAGCAAAGGATTGAACTAAAGTGTGATCTGTAATCTGCAAGTTATGTTGTAAGTTGTATCAGATCAAAGCCATTGTTGTTACTTTCTAGCAATTGTAACAGTTAAGATAAATCCTATGGACTTAGGTTGGTTTAATAGCCATATTGTAAATCCTTTAACAAGGTGACATTCCAAGTGAATGTTCCAAAGTCCTTTAACCAGGCCCATTCCTAATAGTTTGGTGAAATCCTCTAACAAGGTCACATTTAACAATATGTTGTAGCCTTTAACAAGGCAGGCTTTTCACAGGGTAGACCATCAGAAGTGGTTAAAATAAATTACACAGTTATTTTGTGGGTATCATCCCCACCCCAGTTTTACCTTCTTATTCTTGGAGGATTTCTGAGTTATCAAATTCTTAGTGTTATGGTGTGATGCATGTTTACTTTTCTTAGTTGTTTCAATATTTAAATTGCATGCATGATAAGTTCAATTATGCACCATTAAGGATTTGTAGAGAAAAGAGAAAAAGTTTTATTATGGCATTTGGATCTTGAATAACTAATTCACACCCCCCCCCCCCCCCCCTTCTCAATTATTCTAAAGAATTATAACAACTACAAAGTTTTTAATCAGTAGTATAAATTGAGCATCTCAGTTTATGTCAAGTTTATCAGAGAAAACTAATTTTTATAGTGCTTATCAATTTTGTAGTTGATGTGATGTGATTCTAGTGTTAACTAAGCTACTCAATCTTAACCAAGTGACTCAATTTATACCAAGCTCACAGTGATAGCATTGACTCAGCTATGCAGTGTGAATCGAGTGATTCAATTTATATGTAGAGTTTCACAATATTCATTGAGTCACCAATGCAGACTAAGTTCAAGACTACTTGTAAGTGATCAGTATGAACTGAGCTTCTATGTCTACCAAGTGTATGATAATGCTAAGAATTGATAGTGGATGCCAAGTATCATAACTCACTGATTCAGTCTTCAAAACTCAAGTTTCTATACTTTGGGCCGACTTTGTAATTTTTTTGTAAACTTGTATTGTGGCCAAATTTGTAATTTTTAAATTGAATTGGTATATGTGTGATGTATTGTGTCACATCCAATATAAGGTATGGAAGTAATGTAATAATTAGAGAAGAGAGAAGAGCAGATTATAAAGGCTATAGCAGTATAAGGAGCAACAAATATTTATCTATCACAGCAAGATGATTTTTACACTCAAAGGAATCTAATTCAACAAACTAAGTTGTAGATTAGAGATCAGCTACTACTTCATCATAATAGGTGGATCATTCAAATATTTTAACAAGGTAGACCTAATACTCTTGTGTAAATCTCTTTATCGAGTGCATACTTCATTGTGTGTTTGTAAATTTTTCGCAAGGTGGACCTAGCAGTCTTTATTGCTCCTAACAAGGTAGATCATTAAAAGTGATCATTGTAAGCCTTAATAGGCCAACATTATACTACAGTACTAAAGCTTGTGGGTATCATCCCCACCCTAACTTTACTTTCTATTTGGAAGGTTTCTAGGTCACCAAATTGTGTGTCATAAATGTTATGCTTTAATGTTTTTAGTTTCTCATGCATGCAGTTAGATCAGAATTCACATTAAGGATTAATTGCTAATTAAGGATTAAATTTTTATAAGTTACTAATTCAACCCTCCCTTCTTGGTAACTTAGCCTATCATAATATTTCCAACAATATATATATATATATATATATATATATATATATGTACATGTGTGTATATATATATATATGCTTGTGTGTGTATACATATGTATATATGTATACTAATTTAAAATATACAAATTTAGATACACTTAAGTACATGTGCATGGATTTAAAAGTCACCTAAGCACTAGTACGTATCACATCCATCGAATATGTCCTCCCATCAGTAGTAGGTATTGCATCCATAAGATCTCTCCTCCCACAACAATCAATGTGCACAGTAGAAATAGTATGTTGTGTTGCCTATGCCTATAAAAATATTATTTATCTACAAACATTAGTACACAAATATACAAGTACATGTATAAATATGTTGTTGTATTTTATAGAAATTTAAGAGAGGTCATATTGGGTCCTAATATGCAATATTAGTCATGTTAGGTCATAATAGGTCATGTTAGGTGGTATTCAGTGTTAATAGGTGTTATTAGGTTTTAATAGGTCCCATTAGGTGTTATATGGCATTTAAGGTCTTAAGGGGTCCTATTAGGTCATAATGGGTGTAAGGGTTTCATAATAGATGAAGATAATCACACCATTCTCTTTCTCAAGGATACTATATCTATTCTAAAGACTACCTATTCCATCATGAAATACACTTGAATTTTCAACCCAAGGATGTAGGACTTGAAATGGGTCAGCATAGTATGTGCAATAAGTTCCTTTAAGAGTCTTAACACCTATGCTAGAGGAAAGTAAAATGCATGAAAGGAATCTACACTACGATGATAAAATAGTAAACACAATTGGACTAACAACTAATAACCATAGAAAGCTTTGGAAAATGAATCTAAACTAGTTAACAACTCAAAACATCTACCATGATCATTTTCTACAAGTGTTTTATGACCTTTCATAGTAACAATGCTACAAGACATTCAATAAATCTATCTTGAAAAAAGGAAATTTCAAGGAATGAATCTACTCTACATAAATCTATTCCACCTCCCAAGTGGACCCCCTTGGTTTGATTCAACTAACTAAGAGCACAACAAGTATTCCAAAATCACTCTTTCATAAAAATCCTTCTTTGATTACATCAACTGAATAATTCATGAAGAATGGAAAAAAGAGTAACTTTTGAATCTTAAACCAGCATTATCTATTTTCTCCTTAACTCTAAGACAATCCCCATCCATTATATAGAGGATTGGATAATTATTTTTAAAAAAATGACATAAAAGTCTTGAAAAAACATCACTAGAAAAGAATGTGAAAGATTAACCATGACATAGTACATTTATTGCTAAGCAACAGAATAACAACTTGTAGTAAATATAGCAAGTTAGGTATTCCTAGATTTTTTGGAACAGTAATTCCTCTATAGACGAGGCTTATCCATAGGAAATAAATTTCACTTTCCTTGTCATGATCAGTCTCCATCATTCCTCTTCCTTAATGTAGTAATCACCACCCTTTGTGTTGCTCATCATTTCGTAAAAGTTAGAAACATTCGGAACATATATGCAAGATAACATTCCTACTCTTATTCAGATATTAGAACATAGCTTAAAATATATTTATATGAAATACTGCATTATATGTATAATATTAAGAAAAGTATGTCATACACACTACCCATAGCTTTAGTAAGTTCTAATTGTCTCTGGCATTAGTTCACAAGGATTTACACAAATGTTTTGGAAATGATTTTAGATAAAGCACACTATAAAAACTATATCAAAATTGAGACATTAATGTGCCTCATCATCTACCCCCCACTATTCAAATGCTTGTCCTCAAGCATTATACTTCTTTGTCATAGTTCTGAAATCTCCCACTATAGTTTTCCCTTGCTTCCCACTTCTAAAAGTGTAGAAGAATCCTTTGGTGTGCTTCTGATGCTCACCTAGGTGTTCCTCAACCAATGGATCCATTTTGGTAGCATTATTATCATAAAGAGGCCAAAGAAGGGTAGGAGGTTGAAAATTCAATGGCATCTATAGTTCATTTCTAATTTTTCTTCCCAATTGTATATTCTTAGCCACCTTGTTAACAGTTGCCTCATAATTGATAGGGCTATGTGGTTCTACCTTTTTGAAAGCTTCTGGCAATCGGTTCCATTGGTTCCTAAATCTTGCAATAGCTCTTTGTTGTGTAATGTTTGGAAGTTTCTGGTACTCTCTATACACCTTTTCTCTTTCTACAAACACTTTCTCCCTAATCTCTAGTTTTGGTCTTCCACAATTTAATTTGAACTAGTCTCTTAGAAGGTCATCAAGCTTACATGATTTAGCTCGTAGTGGTAATGGTTCATATTTCTCAAGATCTCTATAGTTATCTAATTTCCTATCATAATTTGTCTCATTGTGCATATAGGACATTAAAGCCCTGAGTGAACATCCCCTATGTAAAGTATAGGATTCCATTATGTTTCATGTGGAATTATGAAATTACCTAAATAAAGTTCACACAAAAAATTCTTCTACCATGAAGGAAAATTTTGATACATATTGTAGAAATCTTTATAAATTCACAATCAACATCCGTTATTGTCATCATTAGTTAAAATAGTAGAAACTACTCCTTTAGACAAAGGGACTACACCCTAGATGTGGCCTACAAGCCATCACCTGGTCAGCTAACTTTAAAGCTTTATTCATTTGTTGTTTTTGTTTTTCAAGTTGTTATTTTAGTGACTCAATTTCCTCATCTTTGTAACATATTACTTTCTACATTTGGTCCCTTTCTTGCCTCCATAAGGCCTTTTGAAAAATGAAATTATTGTAGAAACCAAATAATATAGATTGAGTTGTTGATGAAGGGAATTCTTAAGCCATAGATTTCTTCTTTTTCTCCTTAGCAACTTGCTGGAAGTAATGGGTACACCAGGAAGATCTATAAGGCATGATATAAATATTAGAATATACAGGGACTAGTGGCATGGTAGGTTGATCATTTTTAGGGGATTTTTCTAAGACAATGTGGGTTTTGACTCACATATTTCCTTACTTCAATATCACATTTCATTAACAGGTTCATTTTCATTTGTTTCCACATTTTGGGGTTCCAACTATATAGGAGAATCATCTAGAATATTCTCAACTACTGATTCTGTATGAGATTTTGAAACTAAAGCTTTTAGATTTTCAATTGAAATGGGGGATACTCGACCTCACATGTGATAGATTCTACACACAGGAACCTCTTTAGCGTCAATTTTTTTGCGGGTCCGCTTTGGTTTAGGTGTGACTGGGATAGACACTATAGGACTAGTTGTTGTAGGAACATACCTTTTTCCCTTTGTTACTTTAACAGAAGGGTTTTGGGCTTCCTTTTCAAGATTAGGGCTCTCTTTACAACCTTATCCTTGCCTTTGTCTCTGGAAGAGCTAGGTATATCACCCTCTAAAATAGGCTCCATAGGTTTATTAGGAGAGGGTAATGCTGGTTCTTTTTCTATTCTAGCCAAATTCTAACTAGGCCCTACAATTTCTTCCTCATTCCCTAAATTTTGTGGAATAGGGTTGTCTTGAGGCTACAAGGTTTTAAATTCAACAAATTTTTCCAATGATATGGGGGAGGAATCCCTAAGAGACCTTTCAATTAAAAGTTTAATGAGGGCATGATGAGAAATAGAATTTGCATTTCCATTCTGAGTTTCTTTAGCACTAATACACAACATATTATAAAGGAAATTGGGATATTAACTTGAATGTTATATCTTATACAACTGAGAGCTTAAAATGGTGAGCATGCAAGTTTGAAAACCTACCTTCACAAGTCAAGTACTTAATGATATGGGTTGCCAATTCTGGATATAGAGCCAAAAGAATCTTTTACACCCTTACTTTAAAATGTCCAGTTGAGGGTCACCTGGCTGAAAGACATATGCCCATGACGACCTAGCATCATGTTCATTTGGATAATGCTCCCCATTTGCTGACAGTCCTATGACTTCTGCTATCCACTACTCAATAGAAATTACTTTTAATCCCCATACTGTGGCTTCCCCTTCATCAAATATTCTCATAAACTCTATTGCTACTTCTTCATTGAGCTCAGTTAACTATGAGAAGTAGCCAAGCCATTCATAGGCATGAAATCATCAAATTGCTTCTATATCTGCAAGTAAAATACTATTAACAATTGACTCATATCTCTATAACTGTCCTCCCATATTCAAAATGCTTAGCCTCAAATTTCTCTATTCTCACCACCCTGATAAGTTTTATTCCCTTTAACACTTCTGTAAATACCCTCTTCTTAGAATTTCAAATTGATCTTTTTGAGAAATACGAGTACCACATTCTCTTAACAAGACTCCTTTATGTTTGGCATGTAAAATAATGATGCAATTAATTATTATGGACATCAAGGTTTAACTAGAAGTGTTCTCATAATAAATCATAGTTCTTTTTTAGTCGTGTCAATTAGTGGAGATCTTCCCCAAAATCGCAATAAAATGGTACGACATATCAAAAAGATTTTAAAAATTAAAATCAAACCACCACCAAAGTACAACCTACAACATGGACATGACTAAGGTGATGTGGAGATGACATTTGGAAATTAATACACTTTCTTAACCCCTAATAAATTTTGACAAGTGTCCACACTTAAAAATTTTGGCATAGGAATGAGAAACTAGCTTAAGGCTTAAATGATACATGTTGGAGTTTGAAAACTACTGAACAACAAAATGTTCAATACCAGAATGATAATACTCAAATAACCTAAGGATCAGCTAATTTCTATTATCATCTACATGCGTAAACCATTTGGACCCAACTTCAACAAAACCAAAGGATGGTTTCCTACTCTTCTGGCTCTGCTAAACCAAGGTGGGTGTACCTCGGGATAATTCTAATGCAAACTGCTATGTAGAAATTCTTTTAGTTTCATTATGATTCTCATCTATTACCCACTAACACATGTGTAGTTTACTTCAATTCTTTCAATATTCTCAGACTTGTGTGCATCCCTTATTTGTAGATTTGGTCATAATTCTCCTTGGATTTACAAATATTCCTAGAAATAGCAGCTACCTAAGACTCAGAGAATAGATATAAATGAGTATTGACCAGCATTTATAACTTTGAACAAAATTGTATGAAAAATGATTTTGATTTTTATAAATTTATTTGATATGCAGCAGTAGAATTCATCCTTCTTACTTCTGACTCATGATACCAGTGCTTTATCTATTGGGTAAAGAATTAGCTATTGGTCGAAGATCTAATTCAGATAACTTGTAAATGAATTAATCAATTGTAATCACCTGTCCCCATTCTTATGAAATATCCCTCTATGAATTCACAAACTCTACTGATTCACTAAAGCATTTATATAATTTCTTGGATTTAAGAGCAACCATGAAAATAGTATACAACCTATCCAGATTGCATTTAGCCAATTAAACCTTATTTAAATGACTTCAAAGTAGACAAACCCATAAAATGATGACACAAATATAGTGTAAATACCCTTTTGTATTATCCCTTTCATATGACTAATACAGTGACTAATAAAAAACCAATTAAAAGCCCAAAATAGATTGATATTTCTATCATTCAATATATTATCAGAAAGTATAATGGAAACAAACTCAAATCAGCTACACTCTATTGGACCGACTGCATGTATTTTTCTTGAGAGAAAAAAAAAATTATACAAGTCTCGGACCATCACATTGCCTTGAAAACTCACTTATATAGATGTGAGTTGCAATAAGCAAAGGGCAGATGTGATTTGACAAGTGTCCAAAACATCACACAAAAGACAAAAATGATCACAACAGAATGCTAGGCGTATCAAATATTCTTTTTAGGTAGGCCCATTTCTATTACTGTTGTAAATCATCAACTTCTAATTTGTCTCTCATTATTTTGGATCCTCAGAATACGTGGCTACCAAACTAGCCAATGAGGGGTGATCTTGTGATGCCTCCAAATAAATTTTTTTCTCGCAGGTTTTCAGTGCTTTCACCTTGCACAGGCACTATTTCTTTTTCACCTTCTTCTCTCTTCAATTATGGTGCTGATGTGTCAATGATGTGCACCTCACCTTCGTGTTCCTTTTCATCATCTGAACTATTTTCTCCTAACTGCTTGTCTAAAGGAATATCTGCCATCCATGTGTCAAACTGAATATCATCCGACCAGTTGAACTGCAAGATATCATCTTGTTTCTTTAGTATATAATCAGCCTCCTTTTCAAAACCAAAAAATTCTTGCTTCAAAGAATCAAAAAATAACTAAACTTTAACCAATTCCTCTGTCGTGGTGGCCCACCAAGCATGCCCCTTTTCATTAACAACTTTGTTTATCCTTATGCAAAAAAGGTCATCCAATTCTTTACTCCATTCATCCTTATTTTTCAATTGATTCTTTATATCCAAGGCACAAGGAAACATATCAAATTTTTTATTTTTATACTTATTCAAGTAAGAAACAATTTTCAGTTGCAGAGCAACTCTCCTGTTATCAAAATCTAACAGGTCATTAGCTATATCGAACAATTTTTCAATATGGTCATTGGAAGACCTTATAACTAAATAACATAAAAGGGTGATTTCCTTTTCCCTTTTTCCCCACTTGTTAACAATAAGCTTGAGGGCTTCATCATGGGTTTTCAATTCCTCCCATATACTTATTACTCTTGCCAACTGATCAAAGAATAAGGGCCACTCAATTTTATCTACTAAATACATTAGAGCCTTTCTAAGCTTATCCTTATACTATGTATTTAACTCTACATGTAAGGCCCATAGTTTGCTTTTCTCTTCTTCAAAATCCTTAGCTGTGTAATATTCTGGCCTTTGAGGTGTGTTTGGTATTTCTACAAGGGGGGTGGATTTAAAATGTTCCACTAGAGGATGGGGGTATGTTATTTTTGGCCTTGTGGACTTCCCCGTTACCTTGTTTTCAAGTTCAATTCTCCTTTTCACCTCCTTATTATAGGCCTCAAGAATTGTTTCATATTTATTTTGTAATTTAGACATAACCTGTTCCTCCTTCTTAGCAATGGCTAGAAGAAACTTAGAAGAATCCACATTCCAATATGTTGCCTGCACATGTGAGGTATCAGCAACTCTTCTCACAATTAAGCTTCCCATCAACCCAAACTCATCTGACTATGATGATGTGGCTCTGGATCCTCTTCTCAGTGACCAACTGACCAATGCAGCTTGATCTTCAATGAATGTAGTGCCTTGAAAGTTCTCTTTATTCTAGTCTTGCAAAGTCAATTTATTTGAAACAGAACTAAAAACTAAAGCATCAACAATATCCCAATTTGGCAATAATAAAATGTTAGATGCCTTGACCATTTGCCTCCCCTCCTCAGGGCTTATATTTTGAAATTCTTTCATCATTTCTTCTTTTGTTTGGTTTTGGATGGAGGCTTCATCCATTTCTGGATGCTTTGTTTTCAACTTTTTACATTTTTCTTCAAAAAAATTCATGTTTGCCCTCCATGCAAACTACTAAAAAGCCCTAGATTTCACAAAACTATCATCAGCCAAAAAGTAATGACTTGCCTATTCTAACACAGGGTCCAATTCCCTACAACTATAATCTGCTATTGTTAGATCCAAACTTGGGAGGGGAGGTTCTGGAGGGTTACCCTCATCTAATTCTGCTTGAGTAATAAAAACACCTCCTTGTGATCCCATCTATTCAATCTATTCACCAATGAGTTGTTCTTCTCCAATCCTCAAAGGGGATTGAGTGAGTGAATATTCCTCAACTGAGGCCTTTCTTATATTATTACCTTCTACCTCTTAGGACTAGGCTCATCAAGTCTCTCCTCTTGGGCTATACTGGTGGATTCTATTATTTGCTTGCCCTCATCCATACGAACCTTTTTATTCTAAATTATAGTATACCTAGGCCTCTTTTGTACAATTATCTAACCAGCTCCTACATTAGGAGTGAAATCCAACCTCCTCGTGACTTCTCTGGCCTTATTAGGATAAGAATCAATAAAAAAATGTTTCTTTTCATTCATAGCTTCCATTATTCTAGGGAAGTTATTCATGAGCTTATTTATTCTATCAGCCTTTGTATTAGCATTATCTAAAGGATCATAATCCTGATCAAAACAATGAATGAATTCTAAAACTCAGGATTAAACTCTCCATTTTTCTTTCTTAGTTTCCTATTCCTACAATGAGAATTCATTCCTTATAATATCCTCTGGATAATAAGAATCATGCTTGACCTATCCCAGCTTAATTCTATGCCTTAATGTCTGGTTGAAGAATTCCTCAGAATCACAAAAACAAGGATGACAGACAGCCATCATATACTACTCCAAAATTTTATACAAAAAGAGCCAACCTCCTTTGGTAATCACAAATTGATGGGCCACTGTGCAGGTAGGGAAAATTGACCCTAGTTACCTTTTCAACAAAAACATTTCTTCTACTCCTCCTAATTGCCACAACACTTCAGCCATTCCTACTTTCAAAGGTACTTGGTAGGGCAAGACATAAGGACTCCCTTTAAAACCATAGATTCTAAAAATAGTAGAAACAGAGTAAGGGATGATATCTCCCCAATTATGTGAAACTTTCAAGTTATGGGGGTTATCCATAGGCCTGATGAGACTCATTAGTATCTTAGGGATTCTGGGATTGTCACTCAATATGAGGCATCTCAATTTAGCAACAAAATACCTATCAAATCTAACAAAACTGGCTTTACTTGCATCCCAGGTCATATCTGCACTCCACAATTGAATTGGCATTATTTCACCATTCTCCTCTCTGTTCAGTTCCATCTCATTTCAAAAATATGTCACTCCTTTGAACAAAAACATATGCATTAATAGAGAGTAATGGCCAAAAAATTTCTTCACCTTGCCCTTCGCAACCCCAACTAAACCAATGTGAATCTCTTCAGCCAAAAAGGAAGCAAAATCAAAAATGACATCTACACCAAAGGAAGCAATTTGAACCATCATGTACATGAGGCCAATGGGCATGAACTCCTGCTCATCTTCACCAAAAACTCGGCACAAGGTCCTATATATCTCTACATCCCCAGAAGTGAAAAGACTCTTCTTAAAAGGTTCTCTAGAGGCTATAGTAATTAGTGGAAAAGTTCCTATTGTACCAATATGTTCCCTTAGTGCACCTCCCCTAATTACATCCTTCTTTGCTTTGTATTCATTCTCTAATTCTGGTAGATCGATTTGCACATGGTAATCTGAAAAAGGTTCTAGGTGAAAAACCTCTCTAATTTCTTCAAGACTAATTGAGACCAGAGGCACACCATCCTTTCTTCTCACAACCCTAATGGCTTGGTCATAATTATTGGCAATGGCTTCAAGAAAATCATAATCCATGAAAACACTTGGAACTACTAACTTTCCCAAATCAAATTCCTAGACATTAGCATGCGGGGAAAACAACTTTCTTTCTGAAAACCACTTTTTAAACAAGATAAGACCAATTTGAGTAGTTGTTGCATCCCTAACCCAATTCCCCTTGTCATATAGGCCATCTACAATTTTAAGCCTAGGGTTTAAGCAAATCAATTTTTTAACTTGTGCAGGTTTAGTAGTGGACTCTGGAAGTAATTCTAACAAATCATCGTGAATATTCCTATCCATATAATTAACTTGCCTAGAAAAAGGTTTCATAGGAGGCATCTTGATAGTATTGAAAGAACTGGAATGCCACAGAAGTTGTAATATGAGTACTTACTTGACTTGTTGAACTTGTTCTTCTCTAAACTTCTGTAATTGATCTCAAACAATAGAGGAGTAGCTTCATGTTTTTACCAAGCTTAACACAATACAATCCACAAGCTCTTGTGCTCAGAAAACTTGCAATCTTTGTTTGCATGGGACTAGAATTAATGAAAATCTCCTATGTTATACTCTATTTCTCCCACACGTGAAGCTTTCACTTATCATAAATGCATAGAATAGAAAAATAGAGTGGTGTTGCACTTTCTTTTTAAACTTGCACTATTGATCCTTGAAAAATCCTACGATCTGGGAATGAAAACTAAGCTGACTCAGTTTTCTTCTTGACACACTTGTAGTCAATCCAATAGAATGCCTCCATCTGTACCTTTCCCTCAAGGTTGGTGCTTCAAACTGGGCCCATAGATGACCAAGGACATGTGTCATCAAATCGCTAACTCATTATACATAACTCTCAAGCACCTTTCCATAATGAGCTAGCAATAACCGTTGATTTTGCATTGATCGCATGGCAGATATTTGAAATGTCCTTTGGAGGAAACAACGGTGGACCCCTCACTCGTTAAATCCCTATACTTAACTTATGCACACCTCTTCATAGTGAGTTAATGAGCATCATCGATCCATACTTGATCTTGTGGTCAGCAATTTACTGCAATAGTGGTGGGCCATCGCTTCATTAACTCGCTATACTTAACTTCCAAGCATTTTTCCATAGCGAGTTGATGATGGCCCTTGATCCTGGTTTGATCTCATGATCAGAAATCTTTGTACTTTATACATGGGGAGTGGGTCCAGGATACTACTTTTTCTAAGTTGGCTCAACACACTGGCACACATACAAATTTTCTAATCTTTTAATGATATTACGTGTCTTTGACCTTGTCATGTTCATGTTACCGACGAAAATACTAGGAACCCAGCTAGTGATATGGCGAGCTCCGATGAATCAAAATTTTGTAGCTTAAAGATGCTCAATAGGATGTCACCATGTAATTTGTATCTGCACAACTCAAACTTATCACGTCACTCATTCGAGGCCCACCTCTAAGAACTTTTAGTTACATCACCACTTTTCGGCCAGTCGCTATATCGCTACTGGAAAAAATACCAACTATCTAGCTAGCAATATGGCAAGCTTCGATAACCATTTAAAATGACACCCAAAAAATGGAACTACAAATGACATTAATCCTGTAGAGAAATAAAAGTGAAAACTGTGCCATATCTTCCTCAAGATCGTCCAAATCACCTCTTATTTCACAAGAACGTCGTCTTTTGCAAACTCCGAGCATTCACTATATCACTACTAGCAAGTCACATGGATTTCCCCCGGTAGCAACTTGGCGAATTGATAGATAGATTTGAACTTTGGTGATGCCACTTGTAAGTTTTTCCATGTGCATTTCTTCTTGAAGTTGACAGGCTTGGAACATAGCACATGGTCAAAATGTCTTTCACGATGCCAGATTTCACTTTTAAGTATCACAGATGATTCTTTGATGATCGCTACCTCGCTATGCATAACATGTGAGCATCTTGCCATAGTGAATATGCGACAACCGTGGATTTAACTTAGATCCGATGGTAGGACAAAAACCCTTTTTCCAAAAGACTCAACAACAACACTCAAGCAAGTGAGAAAAGAATATTTGCTCCTTACCCCTTTTTAAAATTTTGAGCTAGGATAGAACTTAATAAGCCAAACCTAGGGTTTTTGATAGATTTTCAAAGGTATCAAAATATATTAAACCTAAACCTAAACCCTAGGACTTAACGGAAAAACTCTCATCTAATTTTTTGTTACCACGATTCTAATAAAATTTGATACATAAAAAAAATCAGACCAGCAATACATTTAATGTAGTATTATATATAAATATTGAAAATTATGCGCTAAAACTGAATAAATAGTAAAAATATTGTACCTAAAATTTGAGAGCATACTTCTACATGTGAACTGATGAGGTGGCAAAGTCCGATGACCATAGAAAAGGTGTTGACAGTATGGTTTATTGAAAATAGTAAAAAAATAGAATTTGTGGGTGACGTGGAGTGTGAGTGGATGATAGATAAAGAAATGTGATAAGTTGATATGAAGAAAAGGAAAAATGAATGAAAGAATGGACCTCAAATTAGATAACATTTTATTATGAGTGCTCGTTGAGGGTTTTTCATGGTACGGCTGTAGGAAGAAGGTTTACACCTCCTATTGCAAGAACTGTGTCAACTAGTAAACTGTTTAGTTGGAATTGTTGTAGGAACTCATCTTTCGTCTGTAGTTTATGATAGAGGTGCAACCTATGGCCATTTACAAGAAATTTGAACTGGACAAGATCAATGGTTGTCAACTAGACTACTCCATTTTTGAATACATATTGAATTTCATAAGGCCCTAGCCATCAAGTTTGAAACTTCTCTGGATTCTCTTTGAAATGATAATCATATAGGAGAGCCCAATCTCTCACTTGGAATTTTTTATTACTGATATGTGCATCATGCCACTTCTTTTACTATTGATGAATGATCTCTATTCTTTCCAACGTTGTCTTTCTCATTTCATCTAGTTAGTTCAAGTGGAGAAGTCTCTCTTGGTGTGTTGTAGGAAGACAGATATTCAATTCCAAGGCAATACATAGTGTTTTATGTTCAAATTCAATAAGCAACATTGATGTTTTTCCATACACAAGTTCAAATGGAGTGAACCCAATTATTATTTTCCATGTAATTTGGTATGCCTAGACAGCTTTAGTTAACCTACTACTCCAATCTTTCTTGTGTATTTGCACTGTCTTGGTCAGAATGGCTTCAATTTCTTTGTCTACAACCTATGCTTGCCCATTTTCCTGAGGGTGATAAGGACTGGATTTTTGGTGCCTTATGTTGTATTGTTTCATAACTTCATTGATTAAGTTTGATGTGAATTGGGCACATTGATCTATGACAAGTTCTCTGAGAACTTCGTAGCATGTAAGTATTTCCTCATATAAGAATTTAGCTACTTTCTCATCTCTTGCATTTTTCATTGCTTTGACCTCCACCCATTTAGTTAAATAATTTGTGCATACTAAGATGTAGGATTTGTCATTTGACGGTGGTTCAATTGGACCAATAAAGTCCATACCCCACTTGTCAAAGGGTGTTACAATAATTTGTGGATTGAGTGGCATCTCATCTGACTTGGTTGGTCGGCCCATCCTTTGGCATTTATCACACTTGGTGGTATAGTTTTCTACATCCTTATGTAATGTTGGCCAATAATATCTAGTTGTGAGTACCTTCAGTGTTGTTCTTTTTCCTACAAAATGGCCTCCACAGGGTCTGCCATGATGGGGATGTAGTATGTCATATATCTCATGTTCTCTTACACATCTCCTCATGACTTGATATGGTCTAGTATGAAAGAGATTGTTATCTATCTATGAATAATGGAAACTTTTTTCTGCTAGCTTCCTCCTATCTTTATGAGTGAAGTGTGGGGGCATTCGATTTTGCAACAAGATAATTTGCTATGTCTTCATACCATGGTGTATGAGTTGTTATGTGGAACAAATTCTTATCTGGAAAAGTATCTTCAATTGGAGTCAGATCTTCAACAGCAATGTGCAGTCTGGAAAAATAATCAACAACTATGTTGGACTTGCCTAGCTTGTCAAAAATGGTAATATCAAACTCCTACAACAACAACAACAACCATCTTGCCAACCTACCAGTTACAACAAGTTTGTTCATTAAGTACCTTATAGTTGAGTGGTCGGTATGAACAAAAATAGGACATCCAGTTACATAATGTTTGAATTTGTTCAATGCATAAACTATAGCTTAAAGTTCTTTCTAAGTTACTATGTAATTTAGTTCAGGACCATGGAGGCTTTTACTAATATAGTAGATTCCATTTTCAAGATTATTAGGCTTGTGTCCTAATATAGCACCTACAGCATAGTTTGATGCATCAATATGGATATGAAATTGAACTGACCAATTTGGTCTCTTTAGAACTGGTGCCATGGTGAGGGGTTTCTTAAGCTACAGGAAGGCTTCACTACATGCAGGTGTCTAATTGAATTCAGCTTCTTTAGTCAATAGTGTATACAAAGGACTAGCTATTTTACTAAAATATTTGATGAAATGCCTATAATAGTTAGCATGACCTAAAAAATATCTTACATCCTTTGGTATTGTAGGTATGGGCAATGTTAGAATTACCTCTATCTTAGCTGGATCCACTTATATTCCTACAACTGATATAAAATGACCAAGCACCACTCCTTCCTACATGAGCATGAAATATTTTTCACTATTGAGTGATATATTATGTTCTTTGCACTAGACAAGAACTTTTTCAAGATTCATCAAGGTTTCCTCAAAGGTGACTCCAAGTGTTGTGAAATCATCCATGTATATTTCCATGCAGTCATGCAATATATCAACAAAAATGCTAATCTGGACTCTTTGAAATGTCACAGGAGCATTACATAGGCCAAATGGAAAGACAAAATATGAAAAAGTACCCCATGGGCATGTAAATGTGGTTTTATCTTGATCTTTAAGAGCTATACTTATCTGATTATAACCACTGTACCCATCAAGAAAAGAAAAATATTTATTACCAGCAAGAGTGTCCAGGAATTGATCAACAAAGGGTAAGTAAAATTATCCTTCTTGGTTGACTTGTTCAATTCTCTGTAATCTACACAAATCTTCTATTTCCCTCCCTTTTTAGTTGTTATAACTAGAGGTGAGACCCATCTACTATCAGATATAGGATATGTAAAACTAGCATCAAGCAACTTTTGTAGTTCAGTTTTAACTATTTCTCTGAGTGTTGAATTAATCCTCCTCTAGGGTTTATGGAGTGACAAGAACGCTTCATTGATATATATTCTATGAGTGCATAATGTAGGACTTAACCCTTTCATATCCCCATAGTCCCATGCAAAAGCCTTTTCATGTTTTTTAAGAAGCTTTATTAACTATTTCATCTATTTCAGAGGAAATTTGTGATTGACATGGAGATTATGACCTTATGACAACTCAATAGTAGTTGTGAAATCAACCATAGCAACTTCAAAGATTGGACTTATATCTAGTTTGCATGGTAAAATTTGATGAATAATGTCTGGCTCCTTGGGTAGATAACAATTCTCATTAAATTCCTCATATGTAGTTAGTTCCAACGTAGAATTGTCAGATACATCATTTTCTACCACACAAGTATTATTAAGAATACTCTGAATTGTTGAATCCTCCTCTTGTAATGTCAGAAAAGACTATCTATGTAAGATCATAAGTTGTGCTATAGAGTTTCACTATTCCTCTCCATCCCCTACATCTGGCCATACAAATGTGCTTAAATCTAGTTGGGGTTATGTTGGGGGATACAGGTCAAATTTCTTTGTTGCCTATCCATCTAATATGGTCATAGTCCTTGACCTAAAACTTATGTTTGCATCATCTATAGCTAACCATGGTCATCCTAAAATGGTAGGGCAACTAGATAAGTTGACTTTTGGGGATAGAATAATGAAATTTTCAAGGTACTCTAAAGAGTCTAGGGTTACTACTATGTCTTATATCATCCCATCAAGAGTGATAGTATAACTATCTACAAGTTGTACAATTGTTGGGGTAGCCCTTAATCCTTCTATATTTAGCTTTTTCATAGTATCCTTAGTCATAATATTTATCGCAGCACCAAGATCAATCAAAGCATTTTTAATAGATTGACCATTTATAATCACATTCACAACTAGACTTCCTAGATTAGAATATTTAGGAATAACGAATTTTTCTAACATAATATTAGCCAATTGTACTACATGCACTATGTTTGGGTCCTTTTTATTTCTTCCAAGCTTTTTTAGACAGGCTTCTCTGATGGCTTTTCCATAAATAGGAACATCTTTAATAGTTTGGACAAAGGAATTTGGACATGCATGTTCTTTAGCTAATTAATGATGTCAAAGGATTTTTCCTCTATTTGTGCAGGTTTACTTTGTATGAGTTTTTGTGGAAAATGAGGTTCAACTAATATTTGAGTTTGAGCTAAGCTAGTTACATTGGTTGGATCAACCATTTGTGGCAGAGAAGTTACAAGTTCTGATGTTGCAAGAGTATATGGTATTTCTGTTATGAGAGGTGATTTAGGTGCTGGTAGGGTTGTACCAGATCTCAAATGTATATCTACAACTTTTAGAGCATAAGTAGGGTATTGTTGAGCGTCAATAGAATACATGGGCTATTTTTACTATTGGTTATTTGGATTTGGCTAAGGTTGTATAGGCAATTGAGTCTATTTTTGAGGTCCAAAACTTGTAGGTGGTGGCATTAGTCTAGGTTGTTGGATTGGAGGTGGTAGTTGTGGATTATGAGGATTTTGGTTAGGTCATTGTTGAGGTCCTCTCCACTGGTTTATAGACTGCCAAATCCCTTGGGGTGGTCTCCATTGGTTCTATTGATTCTACCATTGACTATTGTTCTAGTTAGACCACTAGTTGTTTTGCTAGTTTGGCCAAGAAGATTGGGAGTTCTGAGGCCATTGAGGTTGTTGTGGATTATTTTTCCAACATTATTCCAATTAGGTTAACTATATTATGGAGGACCTTGGGCACTATGGTTTTTTCATTGATTACCATATAGATTTGAATTTTGTAAAGGGTCTTGAGGCATGCCTTGATATGAGGCCCATGGTTGACATTGAGAAATGAAGAATACTTTCTCATCCTCTCCTTCTATCTTGATTTACTCAATTGGAAGATGTTGGTTCTCCATGCTAGTGACTAATTTGCATTGACAATATTTCTTCTACTTTTGGTAGTGTGGACAGTACTCAGCTAATTGTACCTCAGCCTCTGCATGCTTCTTCTTTGCATCCATTGTGTCAAGATGTGTAGTGACATCATTTATGATGTCCTACTTGAAATCTAAGAGTAGAATAGATATCTCAAGCTTTGAAATAACCTAATTGATACCTTTAGTCACTGTGGACCGGTGTCCTCTAACTTTCTTCATAGTTGACCTTGAGTAGTTAAGACAATTTTTCTTGAGGTCATCCCAAGAAGATTGATATACATCACCACTAGCCATCAAGTCTAGTGCTTCCAGACAATTATCATTCACCCCTTTCAAGAAGACTAGTTTATGTGAATCTTCTACTAGTACGTATTGGGGGTTGTTCTATAATGTATACAAGAAACATGAAACATAGTCCTCCAATATTTCATCTTTCTTTTGTGATATTCTAAAGATATCATCTCCTCTTGGATCATTCCCCTTGCAATACTCTTTGTATTTCTCTAGAAATAGAGTTTGCATTTCATCCCAAGTACCTCCTACATTGGCTTCTAAGCCCATGAACTATCGTAAGGCTAATTTTTTCAGTGTTGTTGGAAACAACTTGAGCTTATGGGCATCAATGTTATAGTCAAAGCTAGAGTTTGTCAAACTCAAACAAGAAAGTAACAGGATATTTAGTTGCAAGGTCATAGAAATTTGGAAGAGCAGTTGCAAGTATATTTTTTAGAGTAGCATTGGTTATGAGGCTTGGGAGAGGAAATGGAAAAGTAGGTTGTGCCATTACTAGAGGTATTTGATTATGGGGTTGTTGCTGGAAATGATCATTGGCTATAGGATTGTTCACAACAGGTGGATTTGGACTAGAACTATAAAGAAAGCTAGCCAAAATTTTAGAAAAAGGTTATAGACCACTTGTGTCCAAGGGTTCTACTCTAGAGGAAGATCCTGTAGGAAAATCAGGGCTTGTGTCCTCAAAAAGCAACTCAACTTCTTCAATTTCTTCATTCAAATTAATAGACTCTTGTGGAAGAAATATCCCATATTCATCTCTTTGTTTTCCTCTTCAATGCATTCAATTGAATTGGTGACTTCTTAATCAAGCCCATCCCTTTGTGGTTTTTAGCTAACAAACTAATCTAAAAATAAAGGACTCATAAAGGTTCCTAGTTTGACACCATCCTCGGCAACAACGCCAAAAATTTAAGGGTTTCATAATAGATGAAGATAATCACACCATTGTCTTTCTCAAGGATACTATATCTATTCTAAAGACTACCTATTCCATCATGAAATACACTTGAATTTTCAACCCATGAACGTAGGACTTGAAATGGGTCAGCACAGTATGTGCACTAAGTTCCTTTAAGAGTCTTAACACCTATGTTGTAGGAAAGTAAAATGCATGAAAGGAATCTACACTACTATGATAAAATAGTAAACACACTTGGACTAACAATAGATAACCATAGAAAGATTTGGAAAATGAATCTAAACTAGTTAACAACTCAAAACATCCACCATGATCATTTTCAACAAGTGTTATAGGAACTTTCACAATAAGAATGTTGCAAGAAAAATACAGTAAATCTATCTTGAGAATAGGAAATTGCAAGGAATGAATCTACTCTACCTAAATCTATTCCACCTCCCAAGTGGACCCCCTTAATTGGCTTCAACTAGCTAAGAACACAACAATTATTCCAAAATCACTCTTTCATTAAAATCCTTCTTTGATTAAATCAAATGAATAATTCATGAAGAACGGGAAAAAGAGTAACTTCTAAATCTTAAACCAGCATTGTCTATTTTCTCTTTACCTCTAAGATGACTTGCATCCATTATAAAGAGGATTGGATACTTATTAAAAACATGACATAAAATTCTTGAACAAACATGGCCAGAAAAGAAGGTAGAAGATCAACCATGGCATAGTACATTTATTTCTAAGCAACAGAATAACAACTTGCAGGAAATATAGCAAGTCGGGTCTTCCTAGATTTTTTGGAATAGTTACTCCTTTGTAGGCACAGCTTATCCATAGGAATTGAACTATGCTTTCCTTTCCATGATTAGTCTCCATCATTTCTCTTCCTTTAAATCAATAATCACCACCCTTTGCATTGCTCGTCATTTCTTGAAAGTTAGAAACATTCGGAACACATATGCAAGATAACATTCCTACTCTTGTTCAGATATTAGAACATAGCTTAAAATATATTTATATGAAATACTACATTCTATTCATAATATTAAACAAAGTATGTCATATACACTACCCATAGCTTTAGTAAGTTCTAGCTGTCTCTATTTTGGAAATGTTTTTAGACAAAGCACAAAGAGTAAGTCCAAACTATAAAAACTGTATCAAAATTGAGACATTAATATGCCTCATCAATGGGCATTATTAGGCATGTCCTCATAGGTCTTATTAGGCTCTAATAGGTGTTATTAGTAATGTTAAGTCATAATAGGTGTCATTAGGTGAAATAATAGGGCTTAAGGGGTCCTATTGAGTGTTATATGTCATCTAAGGTCTTAAGGGGTCATATTAGCTCCTACTAGTCATGAGTAGTCATGTATGTTATAATAGGTCATATTGGGTCCTAATAGGTGTTACTAATCATGCTAGGTCATAATAGGTCATGTTATGTGTTATTTGGTTTTTATAGATGTTTATAGATCCTAATAAATCATATTAGGTGTTATA
Organism: Cupressus sempervirens; assembly: GCA_028749045.1. Lineage (NCBI taxonomy): Eukaryota > Viridiplantae > Streptophyta > Pinopsida > Cupressales > Cupressaceae > Cupressus > Cupressus sempervirens. The sequence continues at coordinate 563,849,421 of CM053783.1, read as the reverse complement.
GGGCATCTAAGTTAAAGGGTCTTATTAGGTCAAAATTGGCATTATTTGTCATTTGATATCTTAATAGTTATTATCAATCATTTTATATCATAATAGGTGTTATTAGGTGAAATAATAGGGCCTAATGGGTCTTATCGAGTGTTATACATCATCTAACGTCTTAAGTTGTCCTATTAGGTTCTAATAGTCATTAGTAGTCATGATATGTCATAATAAGTCTTAATGGGTCCTAATAGGCATAATTAGTCATGTCAGTTCATAATAGGTCCTATTACGTGTTATTTAGTGTTGATTGATGTTATTAGGTGTTAATAAGTCCTAATAGGTCCTATTAGTTGTTATATGTCATATGAGATCTTAAGGAGTCCTATTAGGTCCTAATAAGCATTATTAGTCATATTATGTCCTAATAGATCCTATTAGGTCCTAACAAGAATTATTAGTCATGTTAGGTCATAATAGGTGTTATTAGGTAAATTAATAGGGCTTGATGGGTGTTATTGAGTGTTATATGTCATCTAAGGTTTTAAGGGGTCCTATTAGATCCTAATAGTCATTAGTAGTCATTTATATCATAATAAGTCCTATTGGGTCATAATAGGTTCTATTAGTCATGTTAGGTCATATTAGATGTTATTTGGTGTTAATAGGTGTTAATAGGTCCTATTAGGTGTTCTATGTCATCTAAGGTCTTAAGGGGTCCTATTGGTCCTATTAGGTGTTATTTGGTGTTAACAGGTGTTATTAGGTGTTAATAAGTCATAATAGGTTCTATTAGGTGTTACATGTCATCTAAGGTCTTAAGGAGTCATATCAGGCCCTAATAGGTGTTATTAGTCATGGTATGTCCTAATAGAAATTTATTGGTGAACTAATAATGCTTAACGAGTCCTATTGTGTGTTATATGTCATCCAGGTCCTATTAGGCACTAATATGTCCTATTAGGTCTTAAAAATTAAAATAAATGCATATGCATCAAAATAAATTAAATATACATGCATCAAAATAAATTAAATGTACATGCATAGATAAAAATAAATTAATTATACATCTAAACATGAACATAAATTAATTTCACATCTAAATATACAAAATATATAAACAAATGAATACAAATTAAATACATATTCAAACATCTAACTCTAGAGGTATTTGTAAAAGTCGTATGATTTTACAAATCAAACACATCTTTTGTGAGAGGGAGAGGAGAGAGAGGAGAGAGAGAAGTGAGGGTGAGGAGAGAGAAAGTAAGGAGAGAGAGGAGAGAAAGTAAGGAGATAGGAGAGAGAGGGAGGAGAGATAAAGTAAGGAGAGTGAGGAGAAAGAGAGAAAGTGGGGAGAAAGAGGAGAGAGAAAGTGAGGAGAGGATAATATTTCTATTTTTTAGACAAAGGGTTTTTGTTTTTCATTTTTTGTCCACTTAGTGTTTTGGTTTTTAATTTTTGTCCACATAGGTGTTTTCTTGTTTTCTTTCTAGACCTAATGATTTCGCTTAGTACAGTTTTAACTATGATTCTTCAATGTTTTCTAACTATTGTTGTCTAAAACTATCTAGAATAGAATAAATAAACTAGCTTATATATACCTATGTATATAATTCGTTGAGAGTGAGGTGCCTATTTTCATCAAATCCCAAGGTTATTTTTTTCAATTGGGATTGATGAAAATAGGAACATCAAGAATTATTGCTCTTGGCATATTATATATATAGGTATATATAAGATGGTGGCAGTCACAACACAACAGGAAAAACTTTTTTTTTCTTCATAAGGTTACTATCAAATTATTAATTAATTTTTAATTATAGTTATATATTTGGTTAAAGCTGGTACACAATTATTCTTCAAAATTTTATTTAATTATATATGTTGATTTTAATTTGTGTAACTTTAATTTGTTTTTATTTGAAGGATATTGTTAAAAAAATGTTAGGGTTAGGAGTAGAGTTATGGAAAGGATTAATTTAGGCATAATATTAGAAATATTATTAGGGTTGTAGTTAGTCTTAGGTTTATAGATAGTGGTAGGGTTAGGGTAATGTTCAAAGTCAAGCATACGATAAGGTAGTTGTTAAGGTAATGGGTAGGCATATATTTAGTGTTAGGGCTTTTCTTAGGATTAGAAGTAGGGCTATAGATAGGGTAGAAAACATTAAAAATATGATTAGGAGTAGGATTAGGGTTAAGGTTATGATTACAACTGGGGTGAGATGTAGGATAATTGAAGGGCTAGACAAAGGATTAGGGCTTCCAGTAGGATTACTCATTGAGTTAGGGTTAGATATAGAGTTATGGTTAGGGGCACACTTACACTAGGGAAATTATTATGATTATAATTAGTGTTGCACTTAGGAGTACACTTAGGGTTAGCATTTATTCTTAGGATAAGTGAAGGGTTCACTAATGATAGGGTAGATGTTAGGATTATAATTATTGTGACACTTAAGAGTAGAGTTTGAGATAGGGTTTCAGCCTTAGGAGAACTGAAGGGTTAGCCATATTATTAGGGTTAGGACCAAGTACATTGATTGAATCAAGTTTATATTTAAGGCTCAAGATTTATGATTGGGGAAAGGGATAATTGAGAAGTAGGGTTAGATTTAGAGTTAGACTTAGACTTATGATTAACAATAGGGTTAGGTTTAGGGTTATAATTAGGATAAGGGTTAAACATATAGTTATCTAGGATTATAATCATTATCATGAATAGGAGTAGAGTTAGGGTTAGCATTTTAGATTATATTTATTAATTTAGTTAAGCTTTCTATAAGACTTAGGGAAATGCTTAGGATTAAGGGTAATGTGATGGATTAGATTATAGCTATGGTCAGAGTTAGAGTTAAGGTTAAAGACATACTTACATTTAGGGTTAGCGTGAGGGGTATAGTTATTGTTAGGATTATGATTAGGTACATACTTATAGTTAGTGTTATACTTATGATAATGATTCAAGCTAAATTTAATGGTAAAGCTATGATAAGGAAGAATTTAGGGTTATGATTAGAGTTAAACAAACAATAAGGTAATTGTTAAAGTAATAGGTAGGCTTATATTCAAGGTTAGGGTTTCTCTTAGGGTTAGAAGTAGGGTTATAGATAAAGTTATAATTAGAGACATCATTACAAAAATGGTTAGGGCTTGGGTAAGGCTTATGATCAGGATTATTGGTAGGGTTATGATTTTTTTTAGTCTTATGATGAAGGTTTAGACTCAACATTATAGTTAGGCTTAAGAATTATGATTGGGGAAAGGGTTATATTTAGTAGTATGGTTAGCATTAGAGTTAGAATTATGATTAGGAGTAGGGTTAGGGTTAGGGTTAGGATTATGGTCAGAGATAGGATAAGTGAAGGGTTAGACATAAGATTTGAGTTAGGATCTATTATGGTTTCACAATGCACACCCCATTTTTCCTAGAAATGGGGATGCCCTAGTAAAAAAATTCTTTTTTCAGACCCCTGGTCCAAGGTTTGAGTTACTTTTAGGCCTCTACCTAGAGTTTGGGTCCTATCTGGTCCTCTACCTAAAAACTCGTGTCTCAAATTTTGAGGAAATCTAAAATAAAGGTGATTTTTGAGCAAAGGAGCACACTAGCACACCTAGTGCACATGTACACCTATCAAGGCATGCTAGTATGCTAAATGCACTAGTGCACATGTGCTTCCCTTTGGAGGTGTTCCCATATGCAGGTGTGTACATCCAAAGGGTTCACATGACCTCAAGTTTATAAATACCTGGGGCCCTCACACCCCCCTTCACTCATTACCTCCTTCAAGCCTCCATGAGCACACCTTCGTGCCCATAGAGGTGTGCAACTCCAGCTGCCTACACACACCAAAATACCAAGTTAAAAAAAATAAAGGTGTGCACATGCACACTTATCCAAGGTGAGTATGTCTACACCTATCCAAGGTGCACATGTGGTCACCTTTATTCACATTTGAAACCTAAAATAAACCTAAGGAAAAGGTGTGCATGTCTGCACCTCCCCAAGGTGCATACATGCGCACCTTTATAATACAAAGAAAAGAACCTAATGTAATGGTACACACATGTGCACCTCATCAAGATGCACATGTGTGCACCATTGTTTTTTGTAAACTTAACCTAGCAAAGCCAACTAAGTCCCTTAAGAAAAAGCACATATGCAATGTGCACATGTGTGCACTCCACAAGGATGTACTCTGTGTAGGTGTGCCACTGCACAATAAATAATATTTTAATTTGGTGCACCTAGAACACCTATCATGGTGAGAAAAGTGTGTTAAACTACATTTCAAAGCTAAATAGAGGGTTTTTGTGTGGTTTTGCTATGGTTTAGGGTTCTAGGTCTAGTTTTTTAGCAATTAGGGTTTTGTTAGGGTTTAATTTTCAAACCTTTAGACTAATGTATTTTTTTTTTGTGTAGATAAAATGGCTTCCCCCATGTCCTCACTCACAAAGAAGATCACTCCAAAACCAATTGTCTTCAAGCTTCAAGGTGCACTGAAGAAATCATGCTTTTAGGATGCACATTCAGAGATTAGAGATATGGATTTGGCACACATAGATTGGAAGGTGTTCCTAGTACTTTCCAACAAGCCTAAGGAGATATCCTCAATGATCTCAGCACTTATCAGATTAGGCTTGGTTAATGCAGCCTCACATCTCACATTAATACAATCTTCAAAGCTTGTCATGGCCTTGGCAGAGAATTATGTGTCAGAAGAAAGAGTTATGAAGAGTATAACAAGGGAGATAGTCCTAGACTTAAGACCAAAAAACATTCATAAAGTTTTCTATCTCCTGAGAGCTTATCAATATGTGAAAATCACCTATCATCAAGTAGAAAGATGGTATAGGGATAATGAAAAGGAATCTATAGAGATCATATAATCATCATTCTTGATTGATAGAAGATTGGTGGGATGAAGAGTAGGTAAAGTAGATATGACTAGAGGATATATTAAGGATGACATTAGATATGCCATTGTGCTTCTAAGTAGGATTATGGGTTTATCAACAGCTAGGCACTTGAACATTTGGATGGTACATGTCATCAAGACCATCAAAATAGCTAAACTACCAATTGATTGAGCTACAATACTAAGTGAAAACTTAGGTGAGTAGCTAGTAGGAGTAAAGGCTAACCACAACTTTTATATGACATCATACTTGGTGTATTTATTGGTAGCAAGAACTACTAACTATCCAAGATTGTTCAAGAGGGGAAGCATGCAAGATGCTAACACCTAGCCTTATGTGGTATACCCCAACTAGTAAAGAAGAAGCTCTCAGATTAGAGAAAATAATATAAAATAGTGAATGATGCTTTCATTTTTACAATTGTTTGGTTCATTGAGGGTGATTATGCCAAGAGGATGTCAGTAGAGGTAGCACCAAGAATTATAGAGATGGGTTCCTATTACATATAGTTTAAGAAATTCACCTACCTAAGGGTAACGGGTATAACTGTGAATCTAAAGAAACTCCTAAGATATCCATTGGATAGGCTCATTTTACTAGAGATTGTGAGACAAGTCACATCTACATATGACAGAGAGAGGAAAAAATATAAAAATACCTTGGTATGGACCATCACTATAGGTCCATTTAAATTTGAGTAGAAATAGGAGATCATGACCTTTGATGTAGAATGGGATCAATACCCCGTGGAGAAATACAACTCCCTTCATCTATTTTTTAAAAATATTGGCAAAGTTCAACTTTTGGCTAGAAAATAGTTTGGTCATGAAGATTTAGTAGAAGATCATTGGATGAATGTGATAGATGACTATGATATCTTAATTAGGGATTATTGTAGGATGACTCTATATCTAATCGAAAGTGTCTTGAAGATAAAGATCCCACTAAAATTTGTCCAACAAAATACTCACCTCAAGAGGTAGGTCAAACACCTAAGAACCAAGAGCCTCAAAATGAAGAAGTAGCTCAAGCTTGAGATGTTCCACAGGTGCCTTGGCCAAAAAAAGACTAGGAACAACAACTAGAGTAGGAATCACAAGAGGTATCCTTGTCTATATAAGAGGAAGAAAGCCTCTCCCTTAGTTGCCAAGAAAGCTAAGGTTAGACCTACAGTCAAAATAACTAGAAGGTAGAAGATATAGAGAAAGGTTATACCTATTCCTCTAGTCCCAGAAACCATCCCTAAGGTGGAAAAAGAGGATGAAGAAGATGAAGAATATAATATCTCATTAAATCAAAGGACATGTTTGGCAAGGGTTGCCCAAGAATAGAGAAGGAGAAGCTCCACCATCACACTGCCATCTATTCCCAAGCACCCTATTCAGAGCATGAGCAGAAATAGTGGATGGATTAGCAAGAGGGCAAGGAACATATATTTTCAACATGTTTTATTTCAAATTTATGCCAATAGGGATAGAAATAGTGGGTGATAAAATATGAGATACACTTATGAACCAACCTTTAAGAGAGGATTGGAGTCAAATGTCACCTCAACCATAAGTATCTCTGGGTACCTCACCACCATCATTTTAGGATTTGTCATTTTTGGACAAAGGATTGGCCACTCCCCTCCCTCTTATCATAGAAGAAGAGAGAGATTGATGCGTGAAGAAGATCCTAAATAGAGACTAGCCAATGAAGTATCTGAGGAAGGACAGATACCTAGAGAACCTTAGCAAACTTCTTAGGATACAAAGGTGAGGATTTTAGATACAATAGATATAGGCACACCAAATTTAGATCTCTTTCTAAAGGAGAGGACTCCAAAAAGGAGGGATAAGGGAAATGGCCTATTGGGAAAACCTCCTCTTCAACCAAATACTTGTCTCTTATGGGCACTGCACCAGCTTGGTTAAAGAGAGAATTTATGGTCTAACAAAAGCAACAGTTGAACATGGATGAAGAGGAGAGTATGGATGCAGTAGCAGAAGCCATCAAGAGGCCTAAGCCACCTATGGGTGATGTGCAATAATTGACCTTCATAATGAAGAATAGAGATCAGGACCTACTTGCTCACATAGTCATTCCTCCTCCACATGTTGAGACCAAATATTTGACTCCTAAGGACTATTAGATTAGAGAAGTCCTATTAGGAAAGCCCATAGTAGACATAGCTAATGTAATGATCACTATGGGTGTTAAGGAGGTGTTCAAGCATTTTGATGAAAATGAGAACGAATTAATAAAGTTTCACAAGGATCTACTAAGAGGATATCTACATAGAATTGTAGTTCCATTGGATCAAGATCACCCAGAGGTTACTCTCACTATGGCACTAAAAAGAAAAGATAAGGGTAGTGTCCAAATTGATTCATTTTTGGGAGCATGTCAGCAATGGCATGAAAATTTTGAGCATAAAGGTGTAGAAATAATACAAGTTAATTTGAACATGTTGCATAACGTTCATTCTAATGGGGAGAAACTAGTATTTATAGTACACTAGGATTTTGGGCTTATGGATGAGGTACATACCTGGGGAAAAGACCTTCAAGCACTTCAAACAATAAAAGATCAAAGGTGTCATACACTCAAAGAAGTATATAAAATAGATTAGATTGATAAACTTGAGGATTGGATTGAAAATATAGCTGTCGAAAATAAGGTCATGGAAGGACTTCATGAAGATATTCAAAATTTAAAAAGCTAGTCTCAAGAAAAAAATTTAGATGTAGATAGGTATTATGATGCTATTTCCCTTGAGATTTTTGAAGATGAGTCAAAGATTAAGCTCAAGTCAGTGCAAACAATGGTTGAAAAATTCCAAAGAACTTTTGAGGATGCTTGATCTGATGAAGATATTAGGCAAGCATTCAAGACTTAAGTGATATTGTTGAAACTTGATGGTAGACTTGATGATTTTGTAGAAACTTGAATGGATATCGATAACTATTGGAAAATAGTTAGGCATAAATATGAGGAATTAAATTTACTAGAATCTTCCCAAGTGATAGAAATTATAGAAAAATTCAAGAGAAAACATCAAAACATCACTTTGGTATAAAGGGGAAGAAAACCCAGAAGCTAGAAATTTAGTTTTGACATTTGAGGAAATTTTGGATTTTTTAACCTTCCACTAAGGTGTGTTGCTCCAAAGGTGGGTAATTTGAACAAGATATGCAAGGTGTGTTGCTCTAAAGGTGTGCTACTCCAAAGGTGCGCCATAAATTTTGAAGAAGAGGTGTGTCAACAGTTAATTGATGGTTCCAAATTTAGAGCTTTCCATGCACCAAAAATGCATTCTAATGGTAGTTCAACTCCTAGAAACATTCAAAGAAGGCCAAGCTTCCATTTTTAGAGCTTCCAATGACTCTCAAATCCTCTTACAACTTCCTTCTTCTTATGTACTCCTCCTTTATTTTTTTTAAACATGTAAAGGCTCATGCACCCATTAATTGATATAAACAAGGGTGGAGTCTTATTTTAGCACCATATAGAGAGTTAGTTTATACATAATTAGATTATTTTTATTAGTTTTAAGAATATTTTTTCATGAAGATATCTTTCTTTCTCAACATAAATTGAGGAGATGATTTCTTATAAATTAAGTGTTAGAATAAACCATGAACAGAAATAAAAACTACATGCAAATATAACCAATAACAGAAAATAATAGAACATACAGAAATGAACACAAGGCACCAAGATTTAACGTGGTTCACCCAATCTCTAGGCTACGTCCACCAAACAGCAAGTCCGATCTTATTACAATCCAGTGATTACAACTTGATTACAATCCGTAATCCCTTACAGCTCAATACCGCCGCAAGAACCAATTTCGTATCACCACATATGAAAAATACCCAACCCTAAGCCCTTTTTATACAAGTATTAAACCGCTTTAGGGTTATAACATGTCGTCCATATGTCGGCCATAATATGCCGGCTACCATGTCAGCTACTTCCCAAAAAAAAAAATTTCGGGGCGATGCCCCGTACCCCACTATTTATGAAGTATGTACAGTACTTTCCTGATCAGTCACCACAATCTAACATTAAGGAATGTAACATGTATTCTAGGTCATTATTTTGATGCAATAATATATGCTTTTGGTGCTCTCATTCTAAGTGTAGTTATTCTTTCTAGAGTGTGTTATTTTTGTGAATTCTTGTTTATAATAATAATGGAGCCAATAGTTTTGTTGTGTTAATTTGATTGTGTAATATTTTAGTTCTAGAGTTTGTCATGTGTTGATGAATTTTGTCAACGTATAGAGTTGGAGAAGAGATCACCCTATTGTTCCTGCATAGCTTCTCGTCTCACATTAGTGCACTTTTCATGGCCTTATGATTTGATAAGAAGTGAAACATCTTTCAATTTTACTAAATTCCCATTGACAATTTCATCAATGGATTTAAGGAAGAGTTGCTCCTACTTTCATTGGTTTCCTACCTAATTTTTCAATGATTTAACTTGTAGAAGTGTTGTTACAGTGGTTTATGTCTATTAAGAATTTCTCTTCCATGCTATTTTCTTTCATCTCTCATTACTTTATCTTTGTTATTTTCTTTTCTAACCCTTGGTTAAATTAGGAATTCATATAGTTGCATTGTTAGATTTCATTCATTAAAAATAGAAAATACCAAAAATATATCCTTTTTGTGGTTAATTTTGAAATAGAAATAAGATTGATCATCTTATCGAAAATTGGTTTGAACCAGAAAAGACCTCTTCGTGAAGAAACACATTTACCTTCAATTGAGAAAATTCCAGTAGGTCACAAGATCTCCCAAAACCTTGGAGTTGATTCCAAATCAACTTTTCAAGAGAAGAGTTTGAAATGATTCCTACCATTAAGCATCATACAAAATGACAACTCAACAGGACTAGAATTACTCATTGAGTTAGGGTTAGATATAGAATTATGGCTAGGGGCACACTTATTATAGGAAAATTATTAGGATTATGATTAGTGTTACACTTAGGAGTCAACTTAGGGATAGGATTTTAGACATGGGATAAGTAAAAGGTTGGGCATAAGATTAAGGTTAGGACTAGGAAATATTGATTCATTTAGGGTCATATTTAAGGCTTAGGAATTATGATTTGGAAAAGGTAGCATTTTTTAGTAGGGTTAGGGTCAAATTTAGATGTATGATTACAAGTAGGGTTAGGGCTAGGGTTAGATTTATGGCTTAAGAATTATGATTAGGAAAAGGTTTACATTTAGTAGTATAGGGTAGGAAAATGGAAGTAGTCTAGCCAATACATTAAGGGATGAATAACTCAAATCAATTTCACTCTCACATCCACCTTAAGAGGGTTTAAGCAAGAAGATATCCAATATAGAGTTGAGATATAAAGATAGAAAAAATAATAAATTTTATAGAAATGAAAGAGACAACGATGATATACCTTTTGAAATAAAAACCTAAAAATGGCTTGTTAAATGACCTCTAAAAGGGTTGATTCCTGCATTTTTGACTAAAAACTACACTATAGATAAAACCCAGAAATCATTTGACAATCTTTTAGGGGTGTACTATGACCCTAGTTGAATATGTGTGCCATTGATTTTGATTTCACAATTTTGAAGAAAGATAAAAAGGGTATCTAGATCTACAACTTGTTCACTAATTCGAGATCCAAAGCCTATAAAATAAAGGATTTTTTGTTGGTTATTGGGAGGGTTTGCCTTGACATAAAGATAGAATTCTAGAAAGTGGTACTAATAGATCTAACATGAAGCAATATAAATCTATGAGTACGCTCTCAAATATAGAATGTAATCAAGTATGTAGATGTAGTAGCTTTGACTTAACTTTCAAACCCTAGAAAGAAAATCAAAGTGACATCAAAACCTTCATGAATGAATGTGCTTGAAATCCACCATAGGATGAATGTAGATCTTGAGAGAATGAATGTAGAAGATGCAACAAAGGATCTTGAATGTATGAAGAGAGATCTTGAATGTTGAAATAATAGATCTATATAAACTCCTTAAATATCTTGAATGCATAAATCCTTGATCTTTAATGGAGAAATATCTTAAATGCCTTGAATGCTTGAAGAATTCTTGAACAACTAAATTATTTAGTGAGAGTTCTTGAACATTAAATTCTTGGATGATGTATGCTTGGATGAGAAATGGAGCAAATGGAAGGGTTTATAAAGGGCTCAAAATTGACTAACTTCTATAGTTCAACTTGCCTAGGAATCAACACTGGGAAGATATCTAGACACAAGATCTAAAGAGGAGACCCTAAATAGGTCACAATCATAGGTACATTATAGCCCTAATTGGCTTATTGGGGGAATTACTACATACCTAATTGGTCATGGTCACACTATGCCCCTTACAATCAGGTCTTGGAACCTCTAGGATCACTTCAAGATCCCAAAACATGTCTTGAATCCAAGATATAGTCATTCGTGTGTGAAGAGAAGATTATAAGTGGTTAAATGAAGGGAATGGAGGACCTAGGAGGATAGACCTATCCTTAATCTTAACACCATCAAAATAGGAACATTAAAGAGGATCTAGGTTTTACCCCAATTCCACCTCAAAGAAAGGACAAAAAAGGGAAGAAAGGAAATGCAAGGACATTTATGGTCTTGCATTAAATAAGTTATAAACCTTCATTAAATTGGATTGCATCCAATTTTAGATGGCACAAGTAGTATAGTTAGGGTTAGGGTTAGACTTACGATTAGGAGTAGTATTAGAGTTAGGATTAGGGTTAGGGTTAGGATTAGGGTCATTCATAGGATAGGAAAAGGGTTAGACATAGGATTAGGGTCAGGACCAGGATTACTCATTGACTTAGGGTTAGATATAGAGTTATGGTTAGGGGCACACTTATGATAGGAAAACTGTTAGAATTATAATTAGTGTTATGCTTAAGAGTAGACTTAGGATTAAGGTTTTAGACTTAGGATAAGTGAAGGGTTGGGCATATGATTACAATTAGGAAAAAGAAATACTAATTGAGTTACGATTAGATTTAAGACTTAGGAATTATGATTAAGGAAAGGGTTACATTTAGTAGTAGGTTTATGTTTAGATTTATACTTATAATTTGGAGTAGGACTAGGGTTAGGGTTTAGGGTTAGATTTAAGGCTTAGGAATTATGATTGGAGAAAGGATTATATTTAGTAGTGTGGTTAGGGTTAGAGGTAGATGTATAATCAGGAATAAGGTTAGGATCAGGCTTAGGGTTATGATTAAGATTATGATCAGACATAAGACAAGGATTAGGGTTAGGACCAGGATTACTCATTGGGTCAATGTTAGATATAGAGTTATGGTTAGGGGTACACTTATGATAGGACAACTATTAGAATTATACTTACTATTATACTAAGGATTAATATATTATTATGACACCTATGGTTATTGTTAGTTCTATTGTTATACCTAAGGTTAGTCTTATGAGAAATATTATGTTAAATTTAAGAAGTTTATTATGGTTCATTCTATTATTATGGTTAAGGTTATTGTTAGGTTATTGCTCCTATTACAGTTAATGTTAGTGCTACTATTGAAATTAAGGTTACTGTTAGTGTAACTATTAGGATTTTTTTAATGTGGTCTAGGGTTATTGTGATACCTACGGCTAGTGTTAATGTTTTTTTGTACACCTGAGGTTAGTGTTCAGGGAATTGTTAAATTACAGTTACTAATTTTTTATGGTTAATGTTATTATTTTATTTAAGGTTATTATTAGGGAAATTTTTCCTAATATAGTTAACATTAATGATATTTTTACACTTAAAGTTAGTTTCAAGTTAACCGCTAAGATTTTTTATGTGGGTCAGTGTTATTGTGACACCTACAGTTAGTATTAGTGTTATTATTACAACTAACATTATTCTTAGGGGAATTTCTACGTTATATTTAAGAAGTTTGTTATGGTTTGTATTATTATTATGGTTAAGGTGATTTTTAGGGTTACTGCTCCTATTACAACTAACACTAGTGTTATTATTACACTTCAGGTTAATCTTAAGGTAATTTTAGGTTAACTTTTTATGTGGGTTAATCTTATTATAACATCCATGATTAGTAATATTTTGACACCTATTATTAACTTATTGTATAATACACTTTCTCCCTCTCCCATCCCTTCTCACTCTCTCTAGATATTTCCTTTAATCACCCTCTTGCTCCCCCTAATCTCTAGATACACTCCCTAGTCTCTCTTTATCTCCCTCCTTACTCTCTAGATACAACCCCTAATCGCACTCTCTCTCCCTCTCTCTTTCATCTCTAGATACAACCACTAATGTCTCTCTCCCTCCCTTCTCTCTAAATACAACCCTTAATATCTCTCCCTCCCTTCTCTCTAGATACACCCCATAATATCTCTGTCTAGTCTCTAGATACACCCCCTAATCTCTCTCTCTAATCTATAGATAGTCCTCATTATCTATCTTTTCTCTCTAGATAAATCCCCTAATCTCCTTCTCTCTCCCTTCTCTCTAAATACAACCCTAATCTCTCTCCCTCCCTCCCTTCTCTCTCTCTCTCTCTCTCTCTCTCTCTCTCTCTCTCTCTCTCTCTCTCTCTCTCTCTCTCTCTCTCTCTCTCTCTCTCTCTCTCTCTCTAGTAGTATTTAGGTATATAATTTAATAATTGCTTAGTACAATCACATATAGAGTTAGGGTTGATGGAGCTTCAATAATTTGTTCTCCATAAACAAACCATTCCTCATTTTCATGCTTTGGGATAGACAGAATTGCAATTTAACAATTTTATAGAGAGTTATATATATAGTTAAATAAAGGTTCCAATTTTGCAATTTTGGAAAAAAAATTATTTGACTTCTCTAATTTCATGATATCAATGAACATCAAATATTTATTCTCTAATTTTGTGATTTTGCTAGTTATCAAACTTTGACATTCTAATTTTGCAATTTTGATGACCGCTAAAAGTCAACTTGCCAATTTTTTGGTTCTACATCAAGCATGGTTTCTTGTGTCTAACTTTTTCATTTCATATCTCATGATTTTGTGACATATCAATTTTTTGATTTCATGTGAGGAAGAATTCTTCAAAGCTGTAATTGAAAATATTGATATTTGAGGAAATATTTCTTCAGTGCCATGACAAGACATGCACATTAAAAAGCTAAGTATATTTTTATTTGTCTTAAATCAACACTATAATAGATGTGGAAATTTCTTTATGTCTATGTGTGTGAATAGTTATTCTAATTTAATTCATTTTCTGCCTATTATTTAGAAGGACATTATAAGGTTGATCGACCTATAACATTCTTGTAGTGCAAGATTCTTTTTGTTCTGTATTTGTCTAGGTCTAAAGATTCCTCACCATAGGATCACCAATTCAAGGTTTTAATATAGAGTAAGATCCATGACCAGTCATGTATCATGGATTATCACTAGCCTGGGAAAACTAGTTGGATGTCCTTAATAGCATGTATGTGGTTGCCTAGAAATTGTCAATAAGTTAGGCTAACTATGTTAGTGATACTCATGAATTAGAACTTGAGGAAGACATATCTAAGGTCCATTCCATCCTTATAGAGTTTTACAACCTTTGTAGAAGCCATCATTTTGAAGAAATTATTGATATGATATGAGAATTATAGTTTTTTTAAGCTTCTATAAGCTTTGTGATTGTAAACTTTGGTGGATGGTTGAAATTAGTTATTAGTTAGTTTCTTTTGTAAAGGTATGAAGCTTTTTGCACCCTTTCATTTTCTATAAGGGGTACCAAGACCTTATAGGATATAGGATATACATATGAGAAAATATACATAATATATTTGTCAAAATGGGTATATACAGCATAAGGTAGACATTGAAACTAGTCATAGCCCAATTGTACTCATTTTTAGAATCAATAAAAATAATCAATTTCTCTTCCAAAGTTTAGGAATTGATCATAAATATTGTTATCTACAAATTGTCTTCTTGGGTTTATATTATTGTTGATAGATTGAAATTGGGGAAAATCCTTGATAAGGAAAACTCATATGTGGGTTTTGTGTAATTGATCTTCATTTTTTTTGCGTTAAACACAATTAACTAGGGTTTCATGACTTTGAGTTCTTTGTCAAACAATTTATGGTAGTAAATCTATCTTCGAGTAATTTGATATTTGTAGTAAATATTATAATTGACTTTATTCTCCCAATGAAAAAGAACTTGTCTTTCATTTCTTCTAAAGAAAAGTACAATTTTGTGGAAGGTGATATTATTTGTCTTACCCATCTATAGACATACCTTTCTTCACCCATCATTTATTCATATTTAAAACTCTTTTAAACCTAATTTCTCCTTCAAAGAATATTTTTCTAGTCAAGAGCATTAGCATAAAAGTCTATGATAGCAATTTTCAATCTGTTTCAAGTGTTGAGATAGAAGTTACAATTGCCTAGGTCCATAGGGCCTAAAGTGTGGAGATTAATTGTAAAGTATTCAATCTCCAAAGTTGTCCAAGATTATGTTGATATTCCCAACATCAAGTAGACAAGGCTTGTAGGAATTTAGCTAACATTTTTGAGAACCAATATATTGGAGACTCTACTTGGGAGAGTTTCTCACAATTCTATTGTGTAGTTACGTAGGGTTTTTAGTTTCAAAGACCAGAAGGAAACATGTGAATATTCTTGTTCAAATTGCATTATGTTGGAGGGAAGAGCCCAGAAAATCTAGTAGTTGACCCTTGGGAGAGGTGGTAACTCTATTATAATTTGTTAATACATGTGTTCATGAATGATCAACTATTAGTTGAAAAGAAGAAGAGTGATAGAAATTTATCCCTAAATTTATGTGGGGAAAAATATCATTTCATTCTAGAATAGAATATCTTGAATACACTTCCAAGAAAAGGAACAAAAAAGATAAACACATTGCTCACATGTCATTCACAAGATACAAGAAGTTTTTTGACAAAAGAAAAGGAGTATAATATGAATGATCAAGACAACAATGAACAATGGGAGGAAAATCAATTTCACAACATTAATTCCTTTATTAATCAAGAATAACCCAAAACTCATCAAGTAGATGATGAAACCAATGAAGAAGGAAATGATGTAGATGATGATTCTGAAAAACTCATTGAAGCTCTCCAAAAAATTGTGTATCCTAATAAAGCACCAAAAGTGCTAAGGAAGGTTCCCAATGAACTATTGGAAAGGGTACATCTCAAAAAAAAATTGTGGATCCAAAATGACTAGGAGAAAAAGTAGCAAGAGAAAAAAGTAAGTCTTATAAATATACCCCTCCTCATAAAAATAGAAATTTGACATTTAATACTATATGTAAGAATCCCCTATATAATAAGAATGGAGAGACATGTCATATTCTAATCAAAACAAAAATGAAAGGGAGAGGATTGATGTAAATTGGAGAAAAAATAACTAATAATCAAAACAATATGGTGAACAATCATAAGGGACAAAACTATCACCATCAAGGAGTAAGGGCTCCAATGATAATTTAGAGATATAAACAATTAGATTTCACTGGGATAGTCAAATATCCAAATTCCATATAGAATGATTTGAAAACTACTATACCTAAATTTTCTAGAGAATAAAATCAATCTGTTGAAACACGTGATTAATTTGAAAGATATTGTTGAAGAATTTAAGGAACATAATGAAGATGTTTTTTTTATGAAATTATTTGTTCAATCATTAACCAATGATGTTGTTGAATGGTATAGAGGTCTCCCAAGTAAATCTATATAAATTTTTCAAGAGTTTGTTGATTTATTTCTTGAGCAATTTGAAAACCATACCAATACTTCTTTTTCTTCACATGAATTAGCCAACATTAAGAAGAATACTAATGAGTCAATATTTGAGTTTAATAAAAGGTAACCTCTTTTGAAAGTAAGAATCACTATGAGATAAGGTCACATAGACTGAGCACATTACAAGAAGCTTATAAGGTTGCAATGACAATTAAGAATTATAGAAAATATGTTGGTAAAATTGGTAAAAGAGATGACCCAAAGTTATTTGATCCTAAAAATCCTAAGCTAAGAAAAGATGAAGATAAGATTGATAAACTTTTGGGTATGATCAAACACCTCCATGTTAGATATAATAAGAATGAGGAAACAAGGTCAAATAGGAATGAGAAACCTTATTAAAAAATAGATAGATATAGATTACAAGAAATGCATTATAATTCATCTTGGAAAGATGGTAGACTAGCGAGGAATAATGAAACCTCTGATCCTTTGAAGAAAAATAATAACTATGTGGAAATTGGTCCTTGGTGTGAAGATTGCAAAATGCGTCATATGCCAAAATAATGTCTTGTAGCAAGAAGCATATTATAAGAAGGAATCCACCCAAGAAATGATCAGAAAACTATGAATGCATTATCATTTGAACTATTTTGGGGAGAAGATGATTCATTTGAAGAATAATATATTCTGGATTTTCATACCAATAGAATAAAGCAACAATATGTATAAAAAAAAATTTCTAACGGTGATGAGAAATATATAAGCAAGACAACAACTGAAGAGGAGAGAAGGGATCATATAATTTTTGTATTAGAACAAGCCAGGAGTAATTATAGATTAAGGAATAGAACTATAAATCCATGTATAAGAAAGAAGACTAAAGTGTCTACTTTAAATAAGAGAGATAAAGATAAGATGATGAATAGAGATCAAGAATAGACTGGCCCTTAAGTAACTCATTCTTCAGTAAATAGACAACTAGTAATTAATAGTTCATTCATTTCTAATACTTTATCTCAATTGAAGATTCCAGTACCATTTTTAGAAATTGTTAAAATTCTAGAATATGAAAAAGAATTCTTAAATATTTTGTCTAGAACTAACAAAGAAGGGTATGTCAATTTTGATGAGATTGTTATTGTCTATCTAGGGACAAATATCAATGAGAATACACCATAATTTGACCCTTTTTACTTAACTTTATTGATAAACAATAAATTATTAAGGAATTTCATGATGGATTCAGGAGCAACTATGAACATAATACCTATTGAAGTCATGAAGGAATTAGGATTGAAAGTAGACATCCCTTATGGAAAGTTTTATGTTATGGATAATAGATCAATAACTATGGTGGGTGTGATAAAGAATGTTGACCTCAAATTTTTAGCTTGTCCTGATATCTCATATAAGATAGATATTACTATAGTTGAAGTTCCTTCCTATTATAGCATTTTACTTTTAAGAAAATAGTCAAATTTAGTTGGAGGACATATACAATTGGATTTGCCCTATGAAACTATTCCAATTAATGGCTAAAACATTAGGATTGATAAAGAGAAAAGGTATTAATATCTCATTGAAAACTTCTAACCTGACAATAGAGTCATTTTTTTCCAGACAAATTTTGACAATTTCTAGGTAAGTGTAAGTAAACATATTCAAATTATAGAGGACAAAAATGAAGTTCTTACACTAGAAGAAGTTAATGAATTATGGTAAATAGATTTTGATGGAGAATGTAGTAAAGAAGGCAATGGGGCTAGAAAAAATTTTACATCACCATCAAGTAAAATATTTAGGTATGTCTTTCTATTGAATTCTAAATGTACAAACAATATTATTGAATATGAAGCTCTGATTCTAGGTCTAAATATAGCCAAATTTCATAATATAAAGTTACTTTTAGTGGTTAGAGATTCAAAGCTGATAATATATCAAATTAGAGATAAATTTATGACAAAAATATCAAGGTTCAAAAGGTAAAGAAATGATGTATGGGATTTAATAGAGTTTTTTGATGTATTTTCAATTAATTGGATTGATAGGACAAATAATTTTTTAGCTAATATAATGGCCAATTTAGCTAGTAAACAAATTGGCATTTGATTGCAAGAAGTTATTTAGGTTAAGATCAAAAATAGACCATATGTTCATGATAATATGCACAATGGGAAAGTTTTTTAAGATGACAAGGGTTTATTGCAATTCTTAACATGTGAAAAGGATTATCAAGATATTGGTATTCATTGGAATGGGCTTGTTGAAAATGAATATGGAAGCGATACTATCTTTGGAGAAGAGATTGTAGAACTTAAGTTCAATAAGATAAAGAAAGGATTTGTGGCTTTGGAGTACATTTTTATGAACATGAAAAGCTCAAAACATATTCCCCCATCACCCTAACAGAACAAGTTGAGAAAGTTATTCTTGGGATGAAGCACTCTCCAAGATAAGTTTTTATCAAAAAATATTTGTCAATTAAGATAAGCTCAGAGTTAATTTCCTTATTGAGGAAATATAGACATATGTTTGCATGTACTTATGATGATTTAAAAGAATATATAAAATATTTATTTCAGCATGAAATACTTCTGAAACCAAATTTCAAACCTTTCATACAAAAGAAAAGACCAATAAATCTTGCATTAGCTCAAAAAATGAAAGAAGAATTGACTAAAATAAGATATGCTTGCATAATTAAACCTATTAGATACTCTACATGGGTCTCTAATTCGGTTCTTGTCAAAAATAAGAATGGAGATATAATATTGTGTGTTGATTTTAGAAATCTAAATATCATCATTAAAAGATAATTATGCTTTCCAAAGCATGGATATTTTTCGGCAAAAAAGTAATAGGAAATGAACTTTTATCCATGATGGATGGTTTTCTAGCTATAATCATGTAAGTCAAAGAAATAGAGCAATACAAGACAACACTTACTACTCCTTGGGGAATATATGTTTATACTAGAATGCCATTTGGATTAACAAATGTTGTACTCCTTGGGGAATATATGTTTATACTAGAATGCCATTTGGATTAACAAATGTTGGAGAAAATTATCAAAGAGTTATGGATGTTGCATTTGAGGGACTTATTGATCATATATTAGTAGTTTACCAAAATAACCTTGTTGCATATTCCAAGAAAGTTGAAGATCATTGTAACCACTTAGAGAAAAAAATTAAGAAGGCTCTTTAATATGGGATATCACTTAATCCTTAAAAATGTCAATTTGGAGTCATTAAGGGAAAATCATTGGTACATATTGTTTCCAAGGAAGGAGTAGGAATAGATCTTGAAAGAGTTGCAGCAATTGATAATATAAAAGTCCCCAAGACTAAAGTCATTCAATCATTTTTTGGATAGATTAATTTTGTAAGAATATTTGTGTCCAATTTTGCAAAAATTATTAAGCCCATACCTAAAATACTGAAGAAAGGAGCAAAAATGGTTTGGGATGATGAAGCTTTACAAGAATTTGCACATATAAAGAAAGCAATAAAAGATGCCCATGTTATTAAAGCCTTAGATTTTGAAAAATCATTTCATATTTTTTCCTTTGCATTATATCATACAATTGTTGTAATCATGCTTCAAAATAATAAAGAAGGATATGAACAACCTATTTCCTTCTTCAATAGAAACCTGCAAAGTTCAAAGTTGAATTATGAAATCAATGAGAAGAAAACATATGCCTTGGTAAAAATTGTTAAAGCTTTTAGGTCGTACTTGGTAGGTTTTGATGTGGTAGCATATGTTCCTAATGTTGTAGTTAAGGATATTTTTAGGCAAACTACGACTACAAGGAGAAGATGCAAATGGATCAATCAAATACAAGAATTTAATATAAATATTCAAATAACCAAACTAGTCAAAGGTCAAGGATTAGCAAAACTTATGGCTAATTCAAATTTAGAAGCAACACAAATAAATCAAGTGGAAGAAGAATAGCCTCAAGAAAGTATTGAATGTGTCCTTGGTATTCTAATGTTGTCTACTATTTGAGGTGTATGAAATATCATGAAGGCCTAATTGAGAATCACAAGAGAACTATAAATTTGCAAGTAGGAAAATATATCCTCGTTTGGGGTGATCTTTACTAGAAAAACAAAGATGGTATTTTACATTTTTGTCTAGATATGGGTCAAGCACCTATGATTCTTAAAGAAATATATAAAGGAGTTTGTGGAGGACATTTCTCTATGAAAACCACTGCTCATAAAGTTTTCCTAGCAGGATATTATTGGCCCAATCTTTTTAGAGATTGTATTGCTTATGTTAGAAAATGTGAAGCATGCCAAAAAAAATTAGGAAAGCTTAAGTATGGTGGAGCTTTTCCTCTTAGAACCCTGCAAGTTGATGAACCATTTTAAATGTGGGGAATTGACTTCATAGGTTAAATCAGCAACAAATCAAGTAGTGGAATTAATTGGATTCATTTTTCTATAGATTACTTCACTAAATGGGTGGAAAAAATACCGACTAGACATTCCACTAGCACGATTGATACTGATTTTCTTATGAACAATGTCATCACTAGATTTGGAGTTCCTAAAAAGATTGTCATTGACAATGGCACATGCTTCATATCAAAGGATTTTCAAAATTTTGCAATAAATATGGCATTCAAGTTTCCTACTCTTCTCCTTACCTTCCTCGAGGGAATGGCCAAGTTGAATGCAGTAATAAAAGTATACTTAAAATTATCAAGAGGATATTGGGTAGTAATAAGAAAGCTTAGGCTTATAAGATACATCTTGCAATATGGGTAGACAAAATCACAAAGAAAAAAGCCATAGGGATTTCACCATTTGAGCTTGTCTATGGGAAAGAAGCTAGGCTTCCTAAAAATAATTTGTTACTAGTTTATAGGTTTGTCAAGAAAGAATAGATAGAAGATATGGATTTTATGGATGAAAGGCTTAATGCACTAGTAGAATTAGATGAGAACAAAAAAATAGCATTGAAGCATAACATTGAAAGACAAAAAAGGGTTAAACATCTTCATGACAAAAAAAATTATGGATAGAAATTTTTAATATTGGTGATTGGGTGTTGAAATGGAATGTTAAGAATCAAGACAAAGGAAAGCATCAAATATTTGATGCTCTATGGTTGGGACCTTTTTTGAGATCTAAGAAGGTAGGGGAGCACTCATTCTTTCTATAGGACACTAATGGGAATATACAAGAATTTCATGTTCATGCCCAATATCTTAAACCCTTTTTATTTTAAAATAACATGCCATTTTTGTAAATTATTAGAATAGGGCTAAAAAAAATTGTTCTCTTTGTTTCTTATTTCTTGTTGGTTGTTACAAATATAGCTGGACTATTGTCATATTTAGATGAATATGCATCCACTGAAAGAGTCATTGATGGAGCTTCAAATATTTTTCTCCATAAACAAACCATTCTTCATTTTCATGATTTGCGATAGACAAAATTGTGATTTAATGATTTTTCAAAGTTTTAGATATGTAGTAAAATGGAGGTTTTGAATTCACAATCTCATCAAACAAAAAATATTAATTCTTTGATTTTGCAATTTAGCTAAGCATCAAAGTTTGATAATCTAATTTCATGATTTCGATGAGCGCTAAAATTTGGCCCACTGATTTCATGTCAAGCATGGTTTCTCATGTTCAATTTTTCCATTTTGCAGCTCATTATTTTTTGACATACCAATTTTGCAATTTCACGTGAGGAAGAACTCTTCAAAGCTGTAATTGTGAAGATTGATATTTGAGGAAATATTTCTTCGGTATCATGACAAGACATGCGCATTAAAAAGATAAGTATATTTTCATTTGTCTTAAATCAACACTAAAATAGACGTGGCAATTTCTTTATGTCTTTGCATGTGAATAGCTAATCTAATTTAATGCATTTACCGATCATTGTTTAGAAGGACATTATAAAGTTGATTCACTTGTAACATTCTTGTACTACAAGTCTTTTTCTACTCCATGTTTGTGTAGGTCTAAAGATTCCTCACTGTGTGATTACCAATTGAAGGTTTCAATGCAAAGGAAGAGTCGTGACCAGTCATGTAGCCTAACTTATCACCAGCCCAAAAAGACCAATTGGATGTCCATAATAACATATATGTGACTATTTGGGAACTGTAAATAAGTTATCCTAATTACATCATTGATACTCATGAATTGGAACTTGAGGAAGACAAAGACAAGGTCTATGTTATCCTTGTAGAGTTCAAGAACCTTCATGGAAACCATAATTTTGAAGAAATTCTTTGATATGATACAAGAATTGTAGTTTTGTTTTAAGATTCTTGAAGCTCTGTGATTGTAAATTTTGGTGAATGGTTGCAATTAGTTAGTAGTGAGTTTCTTTTATAAAGGTATGAAGCTTTTTGCACCCTTTCATTTTCTATAAGAAAGGGTACCAGGACCTTATAGGATACATTTATCAAAATGTTTATATACAGCATAGAGTAGATACTGCAACTAGTCATAGTCCAATTGTACTCATTTTTAGAATCAATAAAAATACTTGGTTTCTCTTGCAAAGCTAAGGAGTTGATCATAAATATTGTTGTCTACAAATTGTCTTCTTGGATTTATATTGTTGTTGATAGATTAAGTTGGGGAAAATGCTTGATATGAAAAACTCACATGCGGGTTTTCGTGTAATTGGTCTTCATTTTTTTAAGTTAAACACAATTAACTAGGGTATTATGACTTCGAGTTCTCTATCCAACAATTGATGGTAGCATGTATGTCTCCAAGTATTTTGGTCTATGAAGTCAATATTATAATTGACTCTATTCTCCCAATGGAAAAGGACTAGTCTTTTGGTACTTCTAAAGAAAAATACAATTTTGTGGAAGGTGATATTCTTTATCTCACTCATCAACATATATACCCTTCTTCACCCATAATTTATTCATATTTAAAACTCTTTCAAACCTAATTTCTCCTTTAGAGAATACTTGCCCACTCAAGAGTATAAGCATAAGGTTGGTGATACCAGTTTTCAATCCATTTCAAGGGTTGAGATTGAAGGTACACTCATCTAGATCCATAAAGCCTATAGTATGGAGATTGATTGTAAAGTCTTTAGTATACAAATTTGACGAAGATTGTGTTGAGATTCCCAACATAGAGTAGGAAAATCTTGTAGGAATTCAACCAACAATTTTGAGAACCAACAAGGGTCAAAGTTAGGATCCAAGGTTTACAATTTTTATTATATGACACTAAGAGTTATGGTTAGGTTTAATAAGTGGTTAAATGTTACACTAAAATAAGGGATGTGGTTAAGGGAATATGTGATTTAGGTGTAGTTTAGAGTATTTGGAGTAGAACTATGGTCAAATTTGGGATATAGGTTTTAAACATGACTTGAATAGTGGAAAAATAATAATTTCATCTTATTCATGAAAGAAGAACTTGTTATGGTTTCACAATGCACACCCCATTTCCTAATAGGAATGGGGACCCCCTACTTTATTTTTTGGGTTTTCAGAAGCCCCAGTCTAGGGTTTGAGTCATGTTGATGCTTTTACATAGCCCCCGAGTTCACGTCCTAGATCTTGATTGAGAAAACCCAGGCACTGAGAAAATCAGATTTTTGACAAGGAGATAAGTTTAAAAAGTGAAGAATTTAAAAGGCACAACAGTGCACCTAATATAGTGCACTAGTGCACCATGGATAAGAGAAATCACATCACCCTTTGGTGATGCACCGATGTGAAGAAGTGCAGTTGCGCAAATGCACACCAGTGCACCACCAAAGGTGAGTGAGGCTATATAAGCCCCCATCCCCTCCTTCCTCATTTTTTTTCTTCACTTACCTCTACCAAAGACCCTGCTCCAACTCTCCAACTGCATCTTTGCATCTATAGCAAGTCGATCCCCACACTTTGCATCCATTGCATCTCTGACTCTGCTCTTAGACTCCTCTCCACACCTATGCACCCAGTGAGGTGTGGCTTTTATTTCATTCCATCCATGCTTACTCCCTATAAAGAGAGCTAAACACACCAAGTAAAATATGTATATTGGTGTGCACTAAGCGCACCTAATCATGTGCACTAGTGCTCACCAATTTCAGGTAGATAAAACATAAAATAACTCTTGGAAAAAATAACTACACCATTTTAGGGTGCGCACTAGTGCACCTAATTGGGTGCACTCCAAAATGTGAAAAAGCCTAAACACAAAACACACAAAAAAAAAATAGTTAAACATTTAAATAAACCCAAAATCGGGTGCACATCAGTACACCTATTTAGGTATGCATCAATTTCATTTTTTTGGGAATGATCAAAACTTAAAACTAAGGTGCCAAAGTCAAAAATGAGGTGCACATCAGTGCACCCCATGAGGTGTGTGGATGTGCACCCCACTGATGGAAATTTCTAAATAAAGAGGACACACTAGGCGCACCTATCAGGTGGACTAGGTGTGCCAATTTTATTTGTTTTGCATTTCAGGACCTTTAAGTCAATTTCTTAATATTTTTAGATAATTTAACATTCTAGGTTTTGTGAGAGATAGTTTCTAGGGTTTAATTAACTCATTTTTTCTTCAATTTCAAAGTAATGGGTGTCCATTTGTGTAGATATAATGGCATCTTCATCAGGCGAGAAAATGGCACCAAAACCCATTGTCTTCAAGTTCCAAGGTGTTCCTCCAACAAAATCAAGGTTTCATGATGATTGCTCTAAAATTAGAGATACAGAATTAGGACACATAGATTTGGGAGAATTCCTAAAGATTTGTAACAAACCCACTGAGAGATCTACTATGGTTTCTTCTTTGATTCGTTCGGGTTTAGTGAATGTAGTATCTCACCTAGTGTCAGTACAATCTTCAAAGATTGTTATGACACTTGCATAACACTTTTTCCCTAAATAGAGACTTGTTAAGAGTGTTATAGGAGAGATCATTCTCAATCTATGACCCAACAACATTGAGAAATTATTCCATCTCCCAAGGGAAAATCAATTTATCAGGTTAACCTATGAGGAAGCAGAGAGATGGTATATAGAGCACTTAGAAGAGACTTTTGAGATTATCTAATCCTCTTATCGTATAGAGAAGACTCCTCTGGGGAAGATGACTGGTAAAGTGGACATGATAAGGGGATATATGAAGGAAGATATCCTATACTCAATCATACTTTTGAGTAGAGTAATGATTCTATTGGTAATCAGAAACCTAAATATCTTCATGGTACATTATATCGAGACTATCAAGATGGTGAAGATGCCACTTGATTGGGCCACTACTATGAGTGAAAATTTGTGTGAACAGTTGGAGGCAACAAAGAGAAAAAGGAAATTTTACATGACATCCTACTTGGTATACTTATTAGCTACAAGAGCAAAAAACTATCCAGGGCTATACAAGAAAGGTAGCATGCGAGATCCTAATGCAAGGCCATATATTGTTTATCCACAATTGGTGAAGAAGAGACTCTTAGGTTAGAGCAAGGAATACATAATTGTTAATGATGCCTTCATATTCACTATAATCAGATTCATAGAAGGATATTATGTGAAGAGGCTATCAGATGATGTAGTGGCACAGATAATGGTACTCGAAGCTATTACATTCAATTCAAAACATTCACATATCTAAGGGTAGTTGGTACCACAGTCAACCCAAAGAAATTTCCAAGGTATCCCAGTGACATAATTGTTCTCTTAGAGATTTCCCAATAACTCTCATCTACATATGACCTAGTTAGAAAACAACATAAACAGTGTTGGGCATGGTCTCTAATCATAGGGCCTTTTCAAGTGAAATAGAAGCAAGATCTTCTTTCTTTTGAGTGTGAATGGGATCAATATCCCTTGGAAGCATATAATTCTCCATGACCATGTTTTTATAATATTGGGAGAGTATAGTATCTATCAGGTAAAGCATTCACACATGAAGAATCTATTAAAGACCATTGGATGAATGCGATAAATGACTATGATGTTTGTATCAAGGATTATTGTAGGATGACTTTTTATTTGGTAGAAAAGGCTTTAAAAATAAAGATTCCATTGCAAATATTGCAACAAGACTTAGGAGAGTTGCTTGAACCTTTGTTCAACAAAGATAAAATTAGGGAACAACCCATTGAATGATGAGGTTGACAGGGAAGAGAATGATGATATTAACCATCAAGCAAGGCATGTCATCAAAATGACACAGGATTGGATCAAGAAACTATTTAAACTTGATCCAGTACCTAAGACAGTAATTTTCGATGCACAAGCCCGCCTAGCCAAAGGTAGAGGGAAGAAAGTCACCATCCCTACCTTTTTAGCTCAATCACCAATAAGGCCCGAAATGGTATATCAACTTGACAGACCAATTGGATACTATCATCCTTAAGAGAGAAAAGGAAAGGGCAAAACAAAGAGGAGTTCTCCTCAAAGAGTCAAGCTAGAGGAAGGTGAAATCTCAGCACCCCCACAACAAGAAGAAAAAAATGTACAAGGGTCTGAGGATATTGGAGCACTACAAGTTCAGATTGACCTACAACTTCCACGAGTTGCTACACCAAGCCAAATGGAGATGGAAGTTGAGATTCAAGAGGTTTCTCCATCTTGACAGATAAAACAATCATCCCCTTCTACCCCAAAGAAAGGAAGAAAGATCAAGACTCTGATTAAGGAGAGGTAAAGAGTGATCAAGAGAATGGTTCCTATCCCATCAATCCCTAAACCTATCCCTAAAGATGACAAAGAGGATGATGATGATGATGATGTACCTTTGAATAGAAGAACCATAGAAAATATCAACTGATGAAGTGTTTGGGGAAGGGAAAATGGTTCAATATCCTCAACAAGCTCCCTAGGACACTAAGGTAAGAATAGTGAGCTACACTAAAATAGAAACTATAGAGGGAGGACCATCATAGAGGGAAAGAACCCTGGAAAGGAGCAATAAGGGAAAAGGGGTAGTAGAGAAAACTCCTTCATCCTCAAGAGGTAGGCCTTCAATGGAATGAGTCCCAAGGTGGTTATAAAAAGAAATGATAAGAAGTAAAAGGCCAAAATTTAATGCCAATGAAGAGGATATGATTGAGTTGATTGAGGTTCTAAGCAAGCCTAAGTCCCCATTAAAAGAGGCCAGAGCATTAACAATTATCAACAGTGATCAAAATCAAGATTTATTTGCACAAGTGGCTATTCCTCCTCTTGATGTTGATGTAGAAGATTTGACTCCACAAGATTATCAAATTAGAGAGTTTATGCTTGGAAAGACCACATTAGATACAACTAAGTTGATGGTCATGATGGGGATGAAGGAGGTGTTTAGGAGTTTAGAATAGGAAGGGGAAAAATTGATGACACTTCATAGGAAAAATGAAATCCTAAAAGGATATTTAGCTGAAGTTGTTGGTCCCTTGGATCCCAAACACCTTGAGGAGACTCTAAACACTGTACTCGAGAGAAGAGATGGGGGAAGAGTATAGTTGGATCCATTTTTGAATGCCTATCAGCAATGGTAGAAAATTTTTAAGGAAAAGGGCATTCTGATCATCTAGGGAAATCTAAAGCTACTTCATGTTATGCAAGAAAATGTGCATAAAATGGTAGCAATTTTGAAATCAGATTTTAGTATCGTGGATGAGGTGCATACCTAGCAGAAAGATTTGTAGGTACTACAGGCAATAAAGGGCCAAAGGTACATAATGCTTACGGGTGTATATATTATGGAAGAGTTAGATTTGCTTGATGATTAGATAGAGAAAATAGCATATAGTAATAAAGTAATGGAATCATTACATGCAGAGATCCACCGGCTCAAGGACCAAGCTCAAGAGAAAATGTTGGAAGTAGAGAAACATTATAGTGATGCATGTCTCAACATATTTGAAGATGATGCATGGGAGAAATTGACACCAATAGAGGTAGTAGTCAAGAAATTTAGGAATATTTTTGAAGAAGTTTCTACTGATGATGACATTTGATAGGCCTTCAAAATAGAAGAAGCCCTACTAGAGTTAGATACTAAACTTAGGGATTTTGTTGAGACCCATATAGAGGTAGATAACTACAGGAAAAAGGTCAAGGATAAATATAATGCCTTAGATCTACTAGATGTAGCCAAGGTCACCAAGATTATTGACAAATTAAAGGGCAAACATCCAGACATAGCTCTAGTATGAAGGGGGACAAAACCTAGATGCTAGAATTTCAATTTTGACACTTGGTGAAATTTTTGCATTTTTGGACCTTTGAGGTGCACTAGTGTGCTGGTGCACTGATGTACTGGTGTGCCAATGTGCTACTACACTAGTGCACCAGTGCACCTTTTGGTAATGTGTTGGAAGATTGTTGGAGAAGTCAGAGGTGTGCAGGTGCACTGGTGCACTTTCTTCTGAGGTGTTCTTTTTCCAGAGATGCACCAAAAGTTAATTGCCAGTTCCAAGATTAAAGTGTTCCATGCATCGAAAACACATTTTGATAACAATTTAACTTAGATAAATGCCTAGTAAAGGTTGAGCTTCTATTTTTGACACTTCTACTTCGACTAAAGGCTTTCTTCTTCTTATTTTCTCTCAATGTCAAAAATTAGATTGTTAGTTTGTACATAATTAGTTTATTTTATTAAAATTAAAAGCATATTATTGCATGTAGATATCTCTCACTCTCAACACAAACTGAGGAGATGATTTATTATACATTCTAGTGTTTTCTATAGTTTTATGAATTCTGTTGATGTATCTAGCTCGAGAAGAAATCACCAAATTATACCTGCATAATTTTTTGTCTCATGTGAGTGCACTTTCCATGGCCTTGTGATTTGATGAAGAGTGAAAGATCATATGGTTGTTAAGTTTCCCATTGACAATCGCATTAATGGAATCAAGGAAGTGCTACTCCTATTTTCATTAGTTACCTACCAATTTCTCTGATAGCTTAACTCATAGATGTGTTATTTCTATAGCTTATGTCCATTAGGATTTTACTTTCACATTATTTTCTTTAAAGTTTTTGTTATTTTCTTTACTAACCCCTTGTTAATTAGGAATTCATATTAGTTACATTGTTAGATTGCATTCATCTAAAAAAAAAAAAATACAAAAACATAGTTCTTTTGCATGTTTATTTTGAAGTAGTGAGAAAATTCTACATCTCATTCGAAATCATTCAAACTAGAAAGGCCTCATCATGAAAAAAACATTTATCCTCAACTGGGTGGATTCCAGTAGGGTGCAAGATCACTCAAAACCTTGGAGTTGATCCACAAGATTGACTTTTCAAGAGAGGAGTTCGAAAGAATTCCTATTGTTTAGCATCGTGCATTACAATAGCTCAACAGAAGTGGCACTAGAAGGAGCACTGCCGTTTTGATTTTTGGAACAGAAGGAAAGTCTGCCAAAGTTTTGAAATTCTATACTTTTTACAAGTTCAAAAAAAAATTGAGTTTTTCAAAAAATTTAGGTGTGTTGCTGTGCTAGTGCACTGTTGCACTAAAATTCTAAGTTGTGGCTTATTTGTAAGAAAGTGTGCTTCTGCAGAGGTGTGCTTTTTCCAGAATTAATGCAAACTAGAGGATCTTGATCCAAAATTCCCATTTTAGTGAGCTTTGAGATCTTCCCCAAGTGCACACGAGTTTCTCAAGCTCAACCATTTACACAAGCCTCGCAGTGATAAAGGATACCTCAAATTCAACCACTTCCCTTCAACATTTCATCATCTTCTTCAACTCCACCTCCACAAAAACCACCCTTAGGTCCACCAAATCTTCCAATGGCCTTTTTCACAAACATTGTAGACTCACTAATTAACTTGAGAGGTGCACTCCATGACCTCCCTAAGAATCCTGAGAACTTTAGCCCAAGGTTCATTTATGGAAAACCATGAACCATCGAAGACCACATTAAAGTATTCAAAGAAATTTGCAACTGAAAATAGATTGCCAATGAGGATATGGTCCTTTGTTTATTCCCTTACTCTTTAGGGGAAGTTGCCTATAATTGGTACATCAATTTGCCACCTAGATGTATTGGAGATTGGGATACCTTCAAAAAATTGTTCTTAGAACAATTCAAAACCTTTATCGACCCAGCGGTGATACATCAACAATTCATATCAATCAAAAGTGATCCAACTAAGCTAGTTTCACATTTCAATCATCGCTTTCATATGGCATATCACAAATTGGAAACACCATATACTATATAGGTTGAAGCATCTATTCAGATTTACCTAAATGCCATGAACCTCTTACCACTATCTTTTTTAGAAGACTTCCTGCAGAAAATATTGATACATTGAAGAAGGCTTTTGTAGAAGCAATAACTTTTACTAAGCAAGCTAATCCTAATAGAGGGGGATTGATGCTTCTATCCCAAGCTATCATGGCAATGCCAATGTACCCTATCAAAGTACCTATGATGCCTAGTCAATTCATACCTATGAATCCATTTCCATTACAATAGGCACCTACTCTTCAAAACCCTTCTCTAACATATCTAGGGTATGAACCTTCGAAAACTATTTTCTTCAAACAAAAGGCAACAGTTTCTGTTGAAGCATATAATAGCTTTATTTCTAGATTTTGTCAGATGAAAAAGACTATGTCACAAATTAAAAACAAGTTGACTCATCTAAGGTTGTCACAATGAAAGAATAACAATTTTCAAAGGAACAACATAGAAGCAATGACTTTTACTAAGCAAGTTGATCCTAATGGAGGGGGATTGATGCTTCTAGCCCAAGTTGTCATGACAATGCCAATGTACCCTATCAGAGTACCTATGATGCCTAGTCAATTCATACCTATGAATCCAATTCCATTACAATAGGCACCTACTCCACAAAAACTTTCTCTAACATATCCAAGAAAGGAACCTTCAAAAACTACTTTCTTCAAACAAAAGGCAACAGTTTCTTCTAAAGCAGATAATAGCTTTATTTCTAAGTTTGGTTAGATGAAAAAGACTATGTCACAAATGAAAAACAAGTTGACTCTTCAACAATTATGGCCAAAATTATAATAGGAACTTCAATGGGAACAATAACAGTAGGAACAACAATACAAAAAACAATAATGGAGGGAACAATTTCAATCCTCCTAATCGTAATAATGGTTTGCAAAGATAGAATCGATAGTGGAATACTCATTCGAATAATGGGAGCATCCTTGTAGACAATAACAACAATAATGTTTAGTACACAAATATCAATCAATATGATGATGGTAAAATGCATCTAACAACCATGGTTCATACTATGATGGAAATCAAGAAATGACTCAAAATTCATAGGTAAACAAAAATGTTCCCCTTGTACAGTTTAATGCTATGTTATTAGAATCCTATGATTCTACACAAACGACATAGGTAGAGTAGCCAGTCAATGAAGAATTATCATTCCCATTTATCCAAGAACCTGACCTTCAGCATGAAGAGATGTTTTCTTTTTGCAATGAAAATCATAATGCATACAACTTGAGAAGTAGAAAGGAACCTCTAATAGATGGAATTCCCCTAGCACTACAACCAACTCCTCCTAATCTGAGAGCAAGTAACAATCCAATACCAGTTAAACCACCATATGAAGGACAAAAAAATCAAAACCAAGGAAATGTACCAACAATATTGAAAAACCCTGCTTGATCCACTTAAAAGTATAGTGTTATAGAAGACCTAAAATGAATAAAGGCCAACATGTCCATGTTTGACATGTTGCAAAATTGTCCACAACAACAAGAAGCACTCATGAAGACTCTCGATCATACAAAGGCTTCCCACAATATGAATACTACCTCTCAAAAGACAACATCCCACCAAGTTAATGTTGCAGAGGTATTGCCCACTATGTTTAAAGACAAGGTTGAGGTGCCCCCATTTTTGCTTAGCATCAGAATATATGGGAAGAAGATTCAGAAGCTTCATGTAACGTCATACCATTGTCCATAGCACAAAAGTTAGGAGTCAGCCCTCAACCTACCAATTGAATAGTGATACAGTTGGACAAAATAGAGGTGAAGGTCATAGGCATACTAAAAGATGTGTAGATTCTAGTAGGTCACAAGATCACCCTAAACCTTGGATTTGATCCACAAGATTGACTTTCCAAGAGAGGAGTTTGAAAGAATTCCTACCATTTAGCATCATGCATAATGATAGCTCAACAGAACTATAAGTCCTAGCACAACTATTCAGATGATGTAAAAAGTGTAAAAGATTCAATAAGAATCAATTGCATTGAAAATATTTCCCCATAATGATGTGAGAACATTATATATTATTGAATTTTTAACTATGCTAATGCAATTTTTATTGCAGTGATTAAGAATTGTAATCAATATATATGTTTATCATGAAGGAAATCTTTGTAGACTTGTGATTTTATTTTGTAATTAACATATTTAGTAGCCACATCCATTGAAGACATCTTTTGTAAACCAAATTATTTTTCTCTTTTTCTCTTCTTCATGAAAGTTACATAGTACAATGGGAAAACACAACTCCCAATACAACTAATTATAAGAAGAAAATTCTAAAACCAAAGACAAGAATGAAATATATACAAAACATTTCATTGTAATGGTGTGAATACATGTCATATTTTCAATGATTAGGATTTTAGTATGACCTTTATTTGAACGGTGATTATGAAAGACTTCTTTCATCATTGAGGGAAACCCATCCACTTTTATAGATGTATTTCACAAGAATTATTTTGCATCTTCCTTCTACATTATTTCTATTCCCTCAACATAATCAATTAAGAATGTTGTGTTCTCCACAACTTTAATTATAGTTGTACTTGACTCTTTAATTATTTGTAAGCACTTGTCAAACTCAATCTCAACTAAATCATTTGAGGCCACTAAAGTAGTAGGACTAGTACTAATAATGTTTGATTCTATGTTTGAGGTATCCATAACTCAAATAGTAACTATCACTGGGAACTAGGGTAACATAACCCAACCAAACAAGATATCACCTTTCCACAAGGTTCCACATACTTTCGTCAGTGGACACAATCATGAAATATTTGCATACCAACTCACAAGATGGTAACATGTGTCCAACGATACTATGTCCCTCTAGCACCATGCTAGGAAAACTACACCCAACCTACCGCTAAACTCAATCTTCAACCTCAAGTCAACGGTTAATGAGAAAACTTGACTGAGACAATCCATATGAAGATATAAGCTTAGGGAGAAGGATACTACAGAGTATAGGACTGAGAGGGAGTCTCTCTCTCAACCTCTACACTAAACCAGTCC
Source organism: Cupressus sempervirens (assembly GCA_028749045.1). NCBI lineage: Eukaryota > Viridiplantae > Streptophyta > Pinopsida > Cupressales > Cupressaceae > Cupressus > Cupressus sempervirens. The sequence goes on along the minus strand of CM053783.1, from coordinate 563,815,547 downwards.
ATGATGCATTAGGAGACACACAATTTCACCAACCATCAACATACTCACAAGAGAACACTAACTGAGCTAGTGGCATAACCACACTAGCCTACTCTCACAAGAGAGAAAAGGATACGAAGATGCACCCAAGGAAACATCCAAGAAGGAGAATCTAGACTCATCATTAAAGAACTGATTCACTCCCAAACAAAAAGGCAACATCAACCCTGAGCAAGGAATGCTCACAAACCACAGTGCAACTCACAAGGGTGGTTCAGTGCAAAACGAAACACAAAACCCAAGCACGAACCCCAACAAGTACCTAGTAGATTATGAAGACAAGATAACTCTTCTGTTATGAATAACATGAGGAGTTAAACTGCTCCAATGGCCATAAATATGATATATCATGATTGAATCGGCCTCTACTTGAGAAGGTACTCGAAACATCGATCAACAACTCCAGAAGCCATAGCTTCACCTCAGGACTCGAATTGGCTCCATCAGAAAAGCGCAAGAAAGACAACAAAAAAAACTACAACAAGATGGAGCTTTGAGAGTCCTAAGACCCAAGATCTAAGACACCACTCAAAACAAAACCACAAATGCAAAACAACAGTCTTGGCCACCAAGACAAGCGATAGACAAAATGTCCAAATCCACACAAGAGCACACATGCCCAAAACAACATAAGACATGGAATGAAAGGTAATTCACACATTGAAACCATCATTACTAATATTTCATAATTTCATTAATTAAACATAACATAAGCACTAATGCATAATGAAATTGAAAGATTTTCAAGCAAGGGTCCAAGAGTCACTTACCATAAAATGAGTACATATCTTTCAATTTCTTTCAAAAATAACATTAGGTTTAATCACCATTTAAACCATCCAATTACAATAACAACTTTAAATCTAACAAAGACACACTAGCATATTCTCCATGATGTTATCCCTTGTACGTACTACCAGGGGTTCGAGATGAACATGATATAGTCACAACACACAACTAGGCAGCAGTGAAACACATCCAAAATAGTCATCATGAAACAAAATCAAATAGCCCAAATGGGGGAATTATCAATTCCAACAATAAATACCAAAAAGATCTCACTTCAACAATAAGTCAAAAGTGACAATTGTCACAAAGAGAGCGATAGATAAAATTTGATGACTACTCCAAGAGAGGAAAATACTGAAAACTAATGCTAGCCCAACAACATGAGGAAAGTACCTCCAGCCAAATAAAATAAGGCATCAAACAAATCACATTATAGGTGATGGCTGAGTACAGTCACACAAGAGGGATAAACCACCACACAATGCTAAGGAATACATCATCCTAGCATCGTTAGAGAACACACTCACACACATTGAGCAATAACCCATCAGTAATCTCATGCATATGCAGACAATAATAATTTCCATGCAATGCAACATTTAGATAACCATCAAATTAATATAGTTTTACATAAGCTTAAGAAGCAATCAGATTGGGGACTTAAGTCATTAACCCAAGGATATAATGTAAAACTACTACTTTGCAATGATTCACAATAAACACTCATTTTCAATGAAAGGAACCATTTCATTATTATAACAACAAAATAAAGGATCATAATAAGATTCATCTATTAACTTATAATTAGGAGAAAAATATGAAATCAATGCACCTAACTCCACAAGGAGAAATAATAAGAAGCACACAAGCCAACACATGGAAACCAATCAGTGGCTCCATCCAAAAAGGGTCACACATGAAGCCAACCAAACAAGGCACATCGATATTGCTAACAAAACTAGGAAGACTCACTCCCTTCTCCACACATTGCTCTAGTCACATCTATAGGACAAGAAATTCCATCCCAAGTAGATACTAAGCAACAAGGATCGTGAGTTCTCACCAAGATACTCACACTCAGACAACACAACAACAACTACATGGGCAACATAAACACAAAGATCCCAATGTTTGAACATGGGCTCTGATACCAAATGTAATGCCTCACCCAGAGATCCTTGGAAAAAAGGATTCAAATTAAGCCAAGAATTTTTTTTACAAGTATGAATGCACATGACAACATCATATAGGGATCACAACGATTGCAACGGAAGACTTCACCACAATCCCGGCAACCAACAGATCTTTGAATGCCACTACCGACTAACACACGTGAACAAAAGCCAACAACCACCACAACAAGATGAGGGCTCAAGAAATGACCACTCATCAACAAAACACCAAACTGGGGTAAAATGCAGAATCTTGAAATTTGGCTAAGCCTGAAATCCTAAAGCCCTAAAAATTGGCTAAGTCTAGATTTCTGAAGCCCTGAAATTTCCTAGAATCTATAACTTATCTTTGAGAGGTCTCAAACCTATCTCAAAAGATTTGTTGCATATATTAAAATATATCTTAGGTATAAGAAATTAAATATACGTCAACTTATACTTCAACAATATATTTTAAACCCCAAGAGATAAAAACAGAAACACGAAAATTGGACAACAAGAAAAATCGATAGAAATCAAAATGCAACAACATAGAGTTGAAGAACACCCAAAAGGGTATCCAAAACAACTCTCAGGAAGTTTGGATCACAAAGAAAAGTGCCCATTGTTGGCACGCACAAGTTTTTTTACAAAAATCGTGCGACACTTTTTACTAAGGGAGGGCGACACTTCTCCTTAAGGCGTGCGACACTTTTCTAGTGTCGTACGACACTTCTCAAGAAGGCATGCGACACTCTTCCAGTGTCGTACGACATTTCTCAAGAAGGTGTGCGACACTTTACAGTGTCGTACGACATAGTTTGCATGGGCATGCAATACATTTTTAATGTTGCACCATGTTGAACAAATGTCACCCAAAGAAAATGAAAACACTCCTAGAAGCATAAAGGACCAAAATAGAGCAAAGAACCTCCACACCAGGGAGTACCGAATCCACAAAGGCTCGAGGAATGAACACTCAAGTGCAGGAAAAACACAGAATGAAGAACATTTATCCATCTAAACTACAGCAACAAAGAACACACTGAAATAAACATCGCAGTGAACTAAACAACCAAACTAAGTATGTGGTTCCTCCCAACCATCAATAGCATCATAAGACCATCGTGGGTCCTAGCCATCCCCCGCGTGTAATATCTCAAGCCACCGACCAAATCGTCAATATTGTCGTAATAGGGACGTCACTACTAAAACATGCAATAATATAAGCATAAAGAAATCTAACATGCTAGTAGTAAAGCATAAGATAATCCTCCAGTAGATAACATCACCTATCACATGCTAAACAGTAGTAAGCAATAGATATACTACTAAATCAAATAACATCATCTAATCATATGCTAAACATCATTATAAGGGAATGTGTCAAGTAAACTAACATCATCTAAACATGATATACAAGCATTTAAATGAAAGCCTAAATCACAAGAAAGCATACTCCGAAACTCGAAGTACCAAGTGAAAACATCCAGCAACAGACGCACTAGGACAAGATCATCTCTATAAACCGATCCCTGGCAGTGGTGAAGGTAGCTACGCCTCCCAACCACATGGAACCTGTAGGTCCACACCCGTCATGCTAATGGAGATAAAGATCCAACCACAAACACACAAAAGGCACAACATCCAAGGCTAACACTCACGCCAGATAGTATGATGGCTGCAACCAAGAACCTAAGACAATGCAAGGAGTGCAGGTCCTGGTCAAACACTCAAAAGGCTACTAAGTAGGGGTTGACATCATGGAGAGTCGCTTGGCATCCAAAAGCCCAAGCTAGTATAGGCAGCTACTCTTCTAAACAGAAGGCGCACAACCTAGGGTAGCAACTCTTCACGACAGAAGCACACAACCCAGGGCAGCAACTCTTCACGATGGAAGGCACACAACCCACACATTTTATTATCTTGTATTTATTACCACCCAAAGTTTTAATTTAATTATCACTTATATAAAACTTCCTCTCCCAATCGAGGAATAGACACCAGGTTGCAGGATAGAAGCCCCTCCATATGCTACCCTGCCCTACCCATGCTCATCCTATGACAGGTGCCCATGGGCATGCATACTCCCATCCCAACCCCAATGATCATAACTTTTGGAGGTACCATGGAAGATCGGGCCTTGCAAGTCACCCGAAAAATGTACACGCACGTACTTGTGTGTGGTGCACCACCATCACAAAGATCATAACGCAAGGACAGGATGCAAACACAATGCAAAGAAAACACCCAACTGAAAGCAACATGGGAAGGACGGATTCTACATGAATCTCAAAGCCAATAAAATCATACATCATGAAATCACTCAACTGGCATCAATATGAGAGTATAAATTCTACACGAATCCCAATGATGTAACAAGACCAAACATCATGAACTCACTCAACCGGCCTCAATCTGAGAGTATGGATTCTACACAAATCCTAGCATTCACAAAACAAAAGCAAAGGTCTAAAATAAACAATAACACCAGGTATAAAATCACTCAACCGAACACAACATTGGGAGTACAGATGCAACATGCATCCCAATGCAACATAAAAGTGCAAAAGTGGTCTGATTGATATCCAAACGGATCATCCAAGTCCACGACCTACATTGTGTCGAGAAAACTCGAGAAAATAGGGCGACATGCAAAACGAGGTAAAAACCCCAAAATTGAAAAACTTTCAAAATTAAAACCCATTTGGCCTTTGGGTTCAAAAATCCCAAAAATCCAAGAATAAAAGGAATCAGACACCGTATGCAAAAATGGCCAGAATAACGGTGAAAAATCCCAAACCCTCATCTCAAAAAAGAAGAAAATGTTCGTACCCACCCAACCGGGTAGAACTAGCATACAAAAATGGAGGGGAACATTAGTTCTCAGCCTCCAAACAAATGGCTACCAAAAACAAAAGCATAAATAGAGCAAAAATAATAAAACAAGAAAGCCCTACCTCACAGCCAAAAGGGAAAAATGGGAATCTAAACCAGAAAATAAATATCTCACAGAAGTAGCTAAAAATTGTGACAATCCAAGGTTTCCCCAAGCTAGATCCAATGATCCCAACCTTGCGATGATCCCACGCTCGTAGCTCCCACAACAAACAAAACAGTAAATCCTCATAAAGAGGATTTTGGGTTTTACTCTCCAACTTTCCAATTTGAAAGTGAGAAGTGAGAAATTAAATTCCTTTTTGGATACTTATTCACTTTTCGGGTGAATAATCGATTAGGGCATTTAACCAGCCAATCTAGTTAAACCCCAAATCGACCCAAATGAAAATAGAATATTCCTATAAATAGGAATTCATCTATGGCAAAGCTGCCAAAAATTAAAATAAATCAATTAAAAAGCCCGAAAACCCAAAAACACATAAATCTCCTTAACAACTTTCGCGACAATGTGAACCTCTAAAATGCACAGACATGCTTACTGGTCTAATCACATAATGCAAACGAGTTCGGATTTAATAATCACCAAAAGGTTTAAATTAAACATTTAATAAAGGATACGTCGACCATATAAGGACGACATTGCTAAAATATGAATGGCTGAATCACTAACTCCATGTGCCACTGCTATGGATATAAATCCTGCACACTAAACAATATGATCAAGTGCAATTGCATATAATAACATAGCCGAAGCAATAAATGCATTAAATCACCTAATTTAACCATTTAATTAATTATATTAAAATAATCTATTTACATCACTCACATTCGCATAAAGCATAACAACGCAGGAATGAAGTAAATAACCATAGCATTAAATCCATCACATAACATAATCAGAGGTATGTCCAAAAACCAGATAACCAAATATCATCATAAAACACACTGTCATCTCAAAATGGCATCATCATGCAATATGATCAACTGAATAGCATAGTAGTCTAATATATATGATACTGAAATCAAGGTATAACATCTGACCCTCGAATCGTCTCAAATGTAAAGCATCACATGAGTAACAAATAGCTCTCTAATCAGAAATATAACAAGGTAAATGTCTGCAACACATAACCAAAGAATCCAACAAGAACAACCCATTTAATTACTTAAGCATTTAATAATGATTGTTTAAACAACATTAAAAAGGCACTAAAAATGCATAAGCAAACACAGTCATAAACATGACTAACCACTGCTACAAGAACCTAGTCCAGTGTAGCATGGTAATAGTACACAGTGCAATATTTGCACACATCTCAAGGTAATCATGGAACAACCTCATGATACCACATCGATCTTGGTAACCACTGGCACAAACCTCAGTGAACAAAAAATCACAACATAATCTCATAGATCAGTCAAAAGCATAAACAAAGCAACTGATACAGAAACATAAATCCAAACACCTCGATGGTGTAGACCACTTAGGGTCACAATCATGATCCCATCTCAACAAAACATCAACAAGGTTGCATCCATCAAGATGACTTATAGAAGCCAAATGGGAGAGGCACTACAGGGGGTGAATAAGTTATAACTAGTTATCTTATAGGCCTTAAACCACTTTACCACAATCTTAAACACTTTAAACTTTTCATATAACTAGCTCAATAACCATGCCAATAGTGGCATGTTGTGAAGGTTAAGTTGTTGAGTTGTTATCCTTGCCATCAAGGTTCAAATCTCATGGGGATGAGGTCCCCTGTTTGTGGCCTCACTGGTTCATAGCTCTAGGTCAAATCATTTACCTCTCTTATTAAAATTAAAAAAAATCCTAGCTCAATAACCATATCAGACATTCAACTTAATCATCCAGCAAACTATTAACTTCATATACCAAGTATCACAGTAAAATTTATGTATAAATTAAGTTGTAGCAATAAATAACAAACATGAAATGAATATGCAACACAATAAACATCCATATAATTTGAGACAAGTATTTAACGTGAAAACCTTGTTAAAGGAAAAAACACTTGGGACCGACAACCCAAAATTTCACTCTTTTGAAGTAAGCTCTATTAGGAACCAACCTTGTTAAAGGTCACAAACATTAATGTGACCTTGTTAAAGGATTCTCACCAAAGATAATCTATACCTTATCACTTCTTAATATCTATAGAGTGTTCTTCTCTAAAGTACTTACAAAATATTCAACAAAATATGGCCATACAATGGATTTACAAATAAGACTATTAGGTCCACTTAGTTAAGATATTTTACGTTACAATGGTTAGAAAGTGATAATGAAATTATTTGTTGGCAATATCACTACCTTTCTTGCTCATATCTTTGTTTCACTTAATATATTTCCTTTGTTTATCCTTCTTCTTACTTCTTCTTCCTTTTAGCTGACCCACTCACTCACACATCAACTTAGCACTTCTCTTGCTTGATCTTCACAATACAGTTCTAGTTGGTTATCCTTCTTGTTATCAATCTTTTGATCAGTAACAATGAACAATGCATTCATCTCTTAAATAGAAAAAAATTTCCACTTTACTAGATTTTTCCATGTTTTGTCACTTGATCATAATCTTGCGATCTTCATCCAGCTTAGATTCATTGAATCTAGACACTTAGGTGATGCCCCTTTACCTTGAACTTTAGAATCCTATTCAAATCATCAAATGTTATTTGAATTTTTCTAGTCATTAATCTCATAACTTCATCCTTATCTTTGAAACTTATTGAACAATATTTATTCTCAAAAAATGTAGGCCTTATATTAAATCTCACTCCAAATTGTTCTTCCCTTACTCGCTCGGTTAACATTACATTTTCTCGATCAATACTAAGCTCGATTAACACTGTAACTACTTGATTAATATTGTACAACCCTCACTTCTTCATTAGGTTCTTGCGAGTCAAGTTGTAGTAGCTTAGTTAATACTAAGATTATTCATTCATCGATCAAACTGTCTTTCTTATACATGATCTCAACACTTAATCAAATCATGTCAAACAATCAAACCAACATTATATTGTCAAAGTCTAAATCATTCAAGTGCCCATTGAATACCATACACATAACATTTATATCATCATTATACTTTCTTTAAATCCTCTTCATCAATCAAATGATATGGAACTTGACTGAATTAGCATAATGTCAAACCAATTAAGGCTTGACATTAATAATAACATAACAATTGATATGACTATTTCACATACATTAATATCATTATAAGTTTGGTCTAACAATATCCCCCTTTGGAATTGATACAAACATGTTATTACATATTACATTAAGACATTATCAAACAAAAATCATCAAATACCAAAATATCTTTATCTATTTGTCTTCATTCAAGTTCTTTGTAGCTTCATGGTCTCTACTCTTTATCAGGTTCTTTATTTTGCCTCAATTTCTCAGCTCTATTTGCAACATTCTGCTCCCCCTTAGGAGATACTTCTCTATTTAGAAATATATTCAATGCATTATACTCTTTGACAATCTCTTCCCCTTTTTCTTTACTCCTCATCTTTATTTCATTCCCCTTTGACATCAATAAACATCTTTCATATTTCATATACATCATCTTCTCCTTCATCTACTTCACTTCCCCTTTGACAACAATTCCAAAGGTGACTATAAGATCAAAAGAGAAACTTATAAAAGATTTAATCTATACCTTGAACCTTGCATGTACTGATTACATCTACTTCATTAAAATCATTTTCACAATTGTAGGACAATTCCTAAAGAGTGAACTCTTGCATCAACTTTATAAAGATATTTTGATCATCATTAAATTTATGCAACATGCATCCTTACTCAGAGAATATTGGATATAGTAATGACCCCTAACTTACCTCTTAGATACTCAAAATAAACCTTAGGTAATGAATTTGTGAATATATCTACTCTTTTTACATCACATACTCCAATATAACTTACTTTTCTTGAACTTTCTCCCTCAAGTACTGATACTTGATCGATATGTTCTTTTTTTTGTATGCATCACAGGGTTCTTTGATATGTTAATAGCACTTGTAATGTTAGAGTAGATAGTAATAGGTGGGGTGACTTCCTCTTGCATGCCTTCTAATTATTGCTTGATCCATATAATATTGAATAGTTAATAGTAGTAACAATATACTTAGCTTCAACAAACTAGGAAAAACAACTTTGTTTCTTATTTATCCAAGTCATCAAACTTTCTCCAAAAATGAAAGCTCCGCCACTTTTACTCTTTATGTCATCAAAATTTCCTACCAATCAACATCAATATAAACTCTTAACTCAATATCACCTTCTTTCTCATACCATAATCCATAATCTTCAGTCCCTTTCAAATAGCTAAATTTTCTCTTTACTACAGTCATATCTATCTCCTCGGGATTGATTAAGAATCTTGAAAATATACCAACTACATGTGTAATACTAGGTATACTATGCACTACATACTACAAATTTCTAATCATTGATCTGTATTGTGTCTGTGTTGTCTTCCTTAGATAATTTGCATCTAGTGACCATAGGGGTTCTAATTGATCTTGACTCATTCTCACCAAATGTTTTCAATAGCTCCTTTATGTATTTAGACTAAGTCACATATATACCTCCTTTTATTTGATGAACTTGTAAACCAATGAAAAACTTAATCTCACCAAATATAGACATCTCAATCTCTTTACTCATTTGATCAATAAATAACTTGCACAACAAATCATTACCACCAAAAATTATGTCATCAATAAATATTTCAGCAATCATATTGCTATCATCAACTTCATTTTTCAAGCAGAGGTTACTATTATCACTTGTTCCAAAAAATCCAATTTTGATCAAATATGAGTTCAATCTCTCATACCACGCGCTCAGCACTTGCTTCAATCCATATAGGGATTTTTTTAGTTTACGTACCACTTGCTTCTAATTTTTCTCCACAAATCCATTAGGTTGTCCAATATAGACTTCTTCTTCTATAATTCCATTCTAAAGTGTAGACTTAACATCATTTTGATAGACTTTGAATCTATCGTAAGTTGCATAAGCCAATAATGTTCTCATTCCTTCCAACCTAGCAATAGGTGCAGAGGTCTCTCCTTTAAAAAAAATTATGTCCTTTTTCCTCACAATTTATCCTTTCTCATAGAATTTATTTATGAATATCCATTTGGTTCCAATCAATTTTTTTTCTTTGGGTCTTGGTACCAGGGTCCATGTATTTCTCTTTTCAATCTGATCTATCTCCTAATTCATAGCATTGATCCAATCATCATTCTAAAGTGTGTCTTTAATTATTCTAGGCTCAAATTCATAAATCAAACATGTATTATCTTTCAACCTACTTCTTATCATAACTCTAGCACTCTTATCTCCAATTGTTTCATCTTGTGAATGGTTCCTTTTGATGTACTTTTCTAAGATAGGCTTAGCTCTATGTTCTCCAATATTATCATTACTCGTTTGAAGCTCAATAGTTTTCCCAAGTTGTTCTATATGTGGCTTAGGTAATGTAGGAATTTTCTCAATATCTCTTTGTTGTTTCTCAGTGTACAATTGCAATAACTTGGTTTGGTGCTCACATATAGTATTAGGTGCTTCATCATGACCATGAACAAATCTGTTGTAAATGTTCTTTCTTGCTCTCCTCATCATTCTCATCTACAAAATCATTATTTATAATATTTTTTTCTTTCAATCATTGTTTAAATCACTTTATTCAAACATTTGCATTCCTTTCTCCTAGTAGAGTAATCTAGGAATATAACTTCATAGCCTTTTGAATCAAACTTTCCATTTCTTTCATCTTTATGAATATAACACCTACTTCTAAAGATTTTGAAATAACTTAAATTTAGTGTATGACCATACTAGATTTCATAAGGTGTCTTGTGCATTCCTTTCTTCAACTAAACTTGGTTGAGAGTGTAAACATTAATGCTTTTAGCTTTTCTTCATAACATTGTGAAACTCCTTTTTCAATTGGCATTGTTCTAGCACAATCAATGATAAATCAATTCCTCCTTTATACAATACCATTTTTTATGGTGTTCTAGGTGAATAAAATTAAATTTTGATTCCATGTTCAATACAATAGAAGTAAATCCATCAGACATGAACTCACCACCTCTATTAGATCTCAAACATTTCAAATTTTTACTATTTTTTGTTGACACAAAAGTTTGCACCCTTGCCTATAGTTTATACCTAAAGGAAACCTTATATAACATGGAAAAAATCTTGAAATTGTGGAACTTTACAATTAGAGATTGAGTTTTTGAAGAAAGTTGGCTTCCTTACTATCAAGGTGCACCTAACTATTTCTTGAGAGGAAAAGGGAGAAGGAATGCATGAAAGAAAAGTACCTATTTTAATCTAGAGGGGGTGATACACCAAAATAACATTGTTCAATCGTATCCCTATCCAAGGAAGCACAATTCATCAATATAATCCTCTGATACACAGATTATATCTTTACTTTGACTCAACAATCATACACATATCAAAAATCAATGAAATGATATAAGGAAGGGACTTCACTCTATATCACTCAAAGACAAATAGACATAGCATATCACTAAAGAATGAAAGAAATACATTGATATAAGGAAATAAGGTGTTGCACAATATATTAATGAAAGGAGATACAACTAAGAATCATACTCATTCATAGGCAAAGGAAAATTATAGTAGCAAAGCATAGAATACAACTACTATAGAATCAAAGAAAAGAATGACTCTTGGAGGGTTTACAAAACTTTCTTTTATAGTTCAAGAATAATTGAGAAACTTATGCCTTAAGCCAAAGCTCAACTACTACCTTCAACGCACAAAGAACAATTATTGTAGATTTTAGGAAAGATTTGATTAGGTGCACATCCATATGTAGAAAATTTGGTCTTTACATGTACATCTAACTTGGAATAGATAGGAGTGGTAGCCATGATCATTCTAATTGGGTAGATGGAAAACCATAGTGGTGATTGGATGAACAATGCATTAAATAGGCATGGAAAACACTCAGAGAAGTGGTTACAAGTAATCAAGGACTAGCTTCCATTAAGGAATTTATTTGCTTTGTTCTTGATATGCCAAGTCAGCCATGTCAGATGGTCAAATGAAGTCAATCCATCTAACCTACCATGTGGAGCAATGTCCTCTAAGTATTTTTGCACCTCCCCAACTTCAATTTTCTTATTGACCCTACATCTTCATATCTATTCATGGCTTCACCACCTGATTTTCTTATTAATTGTCTGACCTTGCAAAACTACGATCATCTTCATTTCATGCTTGTTCCTTGGATTGTAGCTTGCCTCATCATTATCTCCCTAACCATTGTGACCCTAAGACAAGGTGAATTTTACTATTCACACCATCGTCACGACTTGGGCTTAACTGCTTACTAACCATGAAATGATGCAAATAATGTTGTTTTTCCTTTGTCACCCCTTCACAGCTTATTATCCTTTCTAACTGCATGTTGTGAAACCATGACTACCTATGTCTATGCTTTATCATGCTTCGTAGCTTGTTTTGATGTTGGCTCCTTAACTATTGTGACCCAATGATTGTCATGATCATTGCTTCGCAATCAATTTATGCCTTAAAATTTAAAACTAGCAACCAAGCAAACAAGTATTGTTGTAGGGGTTCCTAACCACTTTTGCCCACTCATGTCTATCTCAAACCCTTCATTCTCAAGGCCTTGACCATGTGAACACAACACTTTGAAGCATCCTTTCCACTTAGGTGACTATATGACCAAGGCCATGCTGATAACTTTGCTCAGTCACAACACAAAAAGCATTTGGGCTCTTAATTGACATGACTTGGTGAACAAAAGAAAAAATAACCTCTTTGTTGGGTTGCAGCATAAGATGTTGTAGTTAAGAGGAATGACTCAACCATGTGATCAACATGAAATTTACCCTTGACAATATCACCATGGTTAGGGCCTTAACATTTATTTTACCTATGAAACTGTAAAGCCATCAGACTTGACTGTCATCGCCTAGTCACGACCTTAACTCCCTGTGATGCTATAAACATGAAGATTGCCACTTCACTACCCTAACTCTGAGTTAAGCCTAACCTCTTGAGACACTACAAAAAAAGAGGATTTCCATGTCACCACTTAAGTTGTTAACCTAAAAGTTAACCCTGCAAATGAGTGATCAAGGCAATCACAGCATTGCCAACTTAACTCCATATTAGACTTGACCTTCTATAACTAAGCAATCAATTAGATCTTGTAGCATCACCACTCTGACCATGGTTTAGCATTAACCCTCTCTAATGATGCAAAAATTGAATTTGATTGCAACCTATTGACCTTTCACATGGTTGTGACTTAAATCTCTAAATCTCTTTAATGGAATGCATCAATTCAATGGATCTTCTTTCATTTGATGAATAGCTCCTTCGAGAACAACCCTTGTGACATTGCTACCAAAGGATTTGAAATATGCCTAGCCCACTATGACATGCATCGCACACTCATATTCTCGCAAAGGCTAAACTTTTTGCATCTTTAGAAAGCATTTATACACCTATCATTGATCTGATAAGATCTGATGATCATGAAAACTATGGGCCTTCTAAGGTGTTCTTAAGATAGAACTTTCCCTATGACCATGCAACCAAGGTAAATCAATCCATTGCAGTTGCTAACTAGATACTAGCTCTCTAAATTGCAAATATGTACTAACTACTGAGAAGACCGTGTCGCACATTCACAGATTCCCTGATGGTTAAGTGATAACTGCCTATGACCAAGTGATAAAAGGTAGTCACATGGTCATGACTTGAATCATTCACAAGGCAAAGCCATCTAATAAGAAAATATTAAGACCTACGGATATAAGGAAAAGGTCAAATTTTTATGTATCCCATTAGACTTGCATTGAAAATAAATTTGAATAGTCAAATTTGACTATTGGTCATGTCTGTCACCCTATAAAATTTAAATTTTAGTGGAGGGGGAAAATGGCTAACAATTTTGAAGACTCGGAGTGGATTCTTGCCTACTGAGCATGGCCCAATGGCCTTAAGCATTCCATTGGGCTATAGAGTTAGAAAAAATGGATCCCTATTTATGTTAACAACTAAAAAATTGCAACCTGTGTAACTAGAAAAACTTCAAAACTTTGCTATCTCACACAAAGAAAAGCATGTGCTCATGCACTTCTTGAAAAAATAGGAAAACTAATTTAATATGTATAGAAAACCTGAACCTACTCTAGAAGCAAGGCTTAAGGTGAATTCCATTGACTAAAGTTGGTAGAACATCACCATCAGGCCTAGATAGCTAAAAAGCATTGGCCTCTTCACAACTAGTGATAACATAAGGACCATTCCACATAGCATCAAATTTGGAGTGCCTATTAGGCTTAACTCTATCTACATCCCACTCTAGAACAAGATCTCCTTCTTTGAAAATTCTAGTCGTAGCCTTCTTGTAAAAACTTCTTTTGACCTATTATTGATGTGCCTCAAATGTCTGTATAGCTTCTTGTCTCTTTTCTTCTAATTCAATCAGTTCTTCCAACCTAATTGTCATGGGATAATTCTCCTCTAGCTCCAATTGATTGGCCAACTCAAGAGAGGGGAACTCAAGTGAAATAGGAAGCTTGGCTTTCCTTCCATATACCAACATGAAAGGTGAGTTCCTAGTTTCTCTCTTGGGTGTAATTCTATTAGCCCAAAGGGCAGTTCTTAGCTTTGAAAGCCAACACGTCTAGTTATCTTCAATCATTCTCTTCATGATTCTAATGAGGTTCTTATTAGAGGATTTAGCCAAGCCATTCCCTTGGGGATAATAATTTGGGTAAGTGCTCAAATATATTCCATGTTCTAGAGCCCAAGAGCATATATGTGCTTTAATAAAAGATTTGGCATTATCTGATATGATAGTTGATGGAACACCAAATTTAGTCATAATTTCATCATGGAATTCAACCACTAAGGCTTTTGTTGCATCCTTCAAAGCTACTACCTCTGTCCATCTTGCAAAGTAATCCATGGCTTCCAAAATCCATTTGTGACTAGCACTAGAGGGTGGGTTTATTCTACCAATAAAATCCAAACCCCATTGAGAAAAAGGTTGGTCAACTTGGATGGGATGGAGAGGAAGGGAAGCCAATCTTTTCTTTCCTTAGAAGAAAGCATATTTCTCACATTTTCTCACCCACTTATGTAAATCATTAAATAAGTTTGACCAATAATAGCCAGCCCTCATTATCTTCATTGTAGTAATTCTAGCTAAGAAATGACCACCAGTATGGCCATCATGGAACTCTTTTAATAACCTATTGATCAGATCAATATGTATACATCTTAGTAGTACTCCATCATAATCTTTTTTGAACAATATTCCATCCACCAAGACATAAGGGATAGCTTGCAATCTGAATTGTCTTCTCTTGGCTTTGTCTAGACCTTGGGGATATCTTCCTTCCATCAAGAAGGTAGTCATGGCATGGAACCAATCACTCTGATCTTCATTCTCTATTGGTTTCTCATCTTGAATTAAGAGATCATCCTTTATTGGTGTCTCAAAAGATGAGGTCATTTTCTCACACATTCCCTTGCCTCATAAAGTTTGGTGATCTTGATATCAATTTCATATTCCATAACTCTAGTAATCCATCCAACAATATTTTCATTGATGAATGTGTTCAGTAGAAACTCCTTCACACTTGCATGTGGGACCAAAGTCTAGATCTTCTTATGAGACAAAAGATGTATGGACTTTTTTAGAGCCCTTACAATAGCAAGGACTTGTTTCTCTACATAGTTGTATATACCCTCATAATCCTTAATCCCTCCTCTAAAGAAAGAAATGGGCTACTCCAAATTCTCATCATTCAACTGTGTAAGGATAGTTGATATACTTGACCCTCCTCCAAGGTAGTAAAGGATGAAGTCTCTATCAAACTTGGGGTTGACAAGAGTAGGAGATGATGTAATTGATTTTTTGATCTCATCAAAAATGGCCTTCCCTTCCCTAGTCTAGGTGAAGATTATATTCTTCTTCCACATAGTTTTGAGAGGTTTCACAATGGAGGTAAGGTCAGGGATGAACCTCCTTACGAGGTTGATCCTACCAAGAAAGCTTTGCAATCCTTTATTATGACTGGGAAGTGGGAGGGAGGGGGAGAGAGAGAGAGAGAGAGAGAGAGAGAGAGTTGTTTCTACTCTCTCTAGATCTATTAATAGCCCATTTTTTGATACAATGTGTCCTAGGAGCTTTCCCTAGTCAATAGCAAACACACGCTTCTTTGGATTTAGGGTCATGCCATGATCTCTGCATCTGATGAGTACCTACCTCAAATGATCAAAGTGATCTACTATAAGTTTTGAAAAGATAGTTATATCATTAAGATATATCAGCACAAAATTCTCCAACACACCCTGGAAGGCCATCTCCATTGCCTTTTGAAAAGTACCACCTACATTGGTTAGTCCAAATAGCATTTTACAATAGGCATAGGTGCCCCATTTGGTAGTGAAGGTTATCTTATATCTATCTAACTCTTGGACTAACACTTGATTATAGCCTAATAAACCATCTAAGAAAATCTTTCTGAACCACTAACCTTGGAAAGAATTTGTTCCATAGAAGGAAGGGGATGGTGATATTTAAGAGAAGCCTTATTAAGGTCCCTAAAATCTACACAACCTAATTTCTCAACTCTTCTTCCTAATAGGAACAAGATTAGCTACTCATGAGGAGTGCTTGATAAGGAAAATAATTTTAGCCTCTATGAGCTTTGATAGTTCTTCTCTCATTAAGGTTCAATCTTAGGGTTAACTAGCCTTTTTTTTGTCTAACACACTTGGAATTATCTTTTAAATCTATAATATACTGAAATAATATTGGGTCAAAACCCTTCAAGTCTTCATATGTCCAAGAAATAACATCATTAAATTCTTGACATAATTTAATGAAAACTTCTTCTTTAGTCTTAGTGCATACCTTTCCCAAATTGAGAGTCTTTCCATCAATGACAGGTGTGTAATCCTCCCTCCTTGCAATCAAGTTTGAACCTTTTCGTCTAGCTTGATCGTTAGAGTTTAATATGCCTTCCAAATTAACTAGACCTTTAGGAAATTTTTTGGAGCTAAGGTTCATAATCTGATCTCCATACTGACTTTGTAGCTTAGATTTATTTTTAGCAGGGAACTCTACTTCATTTTGCATGAAATTAACAATTTGAAATCAGAATCAAAAACTTTCCAATTAGTGCAATTATCTAGGACAATGGGCCTTACAACAATTATGATTCATTTCTCCTTTCCATTAGCAACATGCTATGATATGCCATGATGAGAAACAATTGTTGCAAGCCTATCAACATGCTTATTCTTATTTCTAGGGACACTCTATATGTTGAATGCTTGGAAGCCCTCAAGAAAATCCCAATCTCTATACTTATATGATTTGAGAAGGTTGTTCTTTGTGACACTTTGATTTCTAATCTTATTCATAACCAACTCATTGTCCCCAAATACCTTCAAGAGATTAATGACTCTTCTTTGTGCAAGTTGGAGACCTTGGATCAGAGTTTCATACTCTACCACATTATTAGTGCAGCTGAATTGGAGTCTATAAGAAAAGTAAAACTTCTCCATATTAGGTGAAACCAGCATTACACTAGCACCTAAACCATTCTTGTCCCTTGAGCCATCAAAGAACATATTCCATATTCCATTAGTATCCTCTTTTGTTTTTATGAGACTAGGAATAGGAGTATCTTCTTCAAACATGCAATAAGTTCCAAGACTTGTCTCTAAAGTTTCTTGTGTTGGATCAAACTGGAACATAGTTGCCCAATCACCCAAAACATCATCAGGCACCTCTACTAGATAAGTGACATATTCATGAGTTATGCATTCCTCATCTTCCTCTTAGATTGTGCAATTCATGTTTATGGGGCCAGAAGTATAAGTTTCTATGTGACTAAGGCTAAAGGTTCTGCCATTAAAGAAGCTTTTGTCTCGTATCTTGTCCTAAATGACATATAGGACCAATCTACTATAATATGACCATCTATCTACGTAGTGAAGTCTCTAGAAAGACATATGGAAAAATATGGCTCAACCTTAGCTACTGATATATCTAGAGTGACAGTACAACTAGGGAAAGCATGTAATGCCATTTCCACATTTTTTAGGATCCCTACAGTTTTAATAGGGCTACCATCTAACTGAAGGACATCCAAAACTATTAGCTCATATTTAATGTCAAGGAGGTTAGCTATAATTTTAGGCATCATAGAACTACTAGCTCTAGAATCTATCATGCAATTGTGAACTAGTGTGTCCCCTATAATCAAAGAGACATAAAAGGGAGAAGTCCTTAGTTTCTTACTTATATTTCCTTCCTTTTTTGGTTTCACCAAACTCATTGCATCACCCAAGGTGACTAACCGGTCCTCCACCCCTATGCTCTCTAACTCCTACTGCAATATCTTCTTCTGTGATGGCATAGCAGCAACAACATCTCATTTAAAGATATTAACAATAGTCTTTATTATTTTATCTACCACATTAAAAGGAGTGATAATTTCTTTCATTGGAGCCTTAGGAGCTATAAGTACTATTGACCAAATTTGAGCAGCTTGAGGTTTAATAAACTCTTTTTTTCTTATATTTTCCTTCTATTGGGGAGAAACATTTGATTGTGCATTTATCACTGGCACATGAGGAGTAGTACCTGAAATTGAAGCTTGATTTGATGGAGGAGTTGTAGCATTCTCAATAGCTCTTCTTTTACTTATGGTATTATGAGTTATAGCATCATAGTTAGCATGACAATGTTCTTCTAGCTAATGGTTCATAAAAAAATAATCACCTTGTTGTTGTAGATTGGAAGTACTAGTAAATTGATTGGTACTATGTTGTTCTCCTATTGTTTTCTCTTGTATAATTAGCCTTGAAATGATTCTGCCTTCTAGCACATACAATACTCATATGAAAAGTTACAAGAGGGAAAAAAATATTGATCTTGAGAAAGATTGTTTTGAGGAACTAATGCCCTATTTAGGTTTGTGCTTGTATTTGTAGCAGGTGTATTACCCATAGGTCTATTCTAATTGTGTGGGGAATAACCTTGATTTTGATTTGGAGGCCTATATGTAGGGTTTTGATAATAAGGTTGGGGAGGCCTACTTCCTTGAGCTTCTTATCTCTTGAGATTCACCAACTCATTGCTCATCTTTGGCACCACTGAGAAGTTGTCCTCCATCTTCTTTTCATGATCTTGC
This sequence comes from Cupressus sempervirens, assembly GCA_028749045.1. Taxonomy (NCBI): domain Eukaryota; kingdom Viridiplantae; phylum Streptophyta; class Pinopsida; order Cupressales; family Cupressaceae; genus Cupressus; species Cupressus sempervirens. Next base: position 563,796,384 of record CM053783.1, on the reverse strand, counting down.
AACTTTTTGTCTATATTTTGTATCATGTTCTTCAACTCTCCCAACTCATTGGAGTAAGTAGAAACTATTAGAGCTATAGCAAGAGGTTGAAATGTAGATGTAGTAGGAAAAGGGGCCATTGTAGGTTGATGATTGGGCATGTCAAGAAAGAAAGGCATGGGGGCCTTGGAGCTAGCCTTCCCCCATTGAATCAAGATACTCTCTACTTTTATGGAAATCTCATAGGTAGATGGCAAGGTCTCTCCTCCCAAAGTTTTTAAATTGATATAAATATTGCTATTAAAGGCTTTGAGGTAATGCAAGAAGGCATTACTAGGAGTGGGCTTTACTACAATAGGTATTCTATCCCATGTTTTCTGAAATCTATGATTGAAGTCTGTCATATACTCATGGGGTGCCCTTTTGATTGTAGTTAGCTACTCTAAGAGTGATAGATGATCAATTTTTTCTTCAAAATGCTTAGAAATCCTTTCACCTATCTCATCCCAGTCAGTGATTGAATTATGAGGTAATACCCTATACCATTGTAAGGCTTTTTCTTTTAATGATGAGGCCAAAAGTCTAACAGCAATTTCATCCTCTATAATACCATGTATATTGTAGATATTTGAAATTTCTTGAATGTGCTCTAAGGGATAGATGGAAATTTCACCAATAAAATTAGGTATACTCTTAAGAGAAGATACTAGAATATCATGTCTCTAGACTAGAATAAGGGAACTCTCACCACTGAAGGTAGAAAAATCATGCACTCTAGGTTGGGCCATGTGAAAAAGTGATCTATCTAAATGGATAGATGGTACCCTATGTTGTGACCTATCAACAAGAGGAGTAGAAAGAGATCTTGTAGATGTATGTGCTACTATTGAACTCCTAACTGGTGATAGAGAGAGCCTATTTCTTATTCTTCTAGGATTTGAAAATCAAAGTTTAATATACTAAAAAATACCTTTAGAAGATGCCCTTGTTTGAGCTTTGGGCATGAATCATAGCAATTTTGATCTGAAACCTAGATGTAGAAGTAGAGTAGAGTCACCAAGTTCTTGAATGTGATCCTCTTGAGGCTTGGAATACCTAGAATAAGCACTATCTCCTTAGCATTAATTTGAGGTTCTTCTTTTGACATTAGTGAACCAATAGACTTAAGAGTGCTTCAATATGAGTCCCATTGGGCATGCCAAACACTTTTGACATGAAAGTTTACACCCTTGCCTAAAGTTTTTACCTAAAGGCAACCTCATGTAACATGGAAATAATTTCAAAAGTTTTGGACTTTGCAATTAGAGATTGAGTCTCTAGAGAAGGTCAGCTTCCTTAGTATCAGGGTGTACCTAACTATTTCTTGAGAGGAAAAGAGAGAAGGAATGCATGAAAGAAAACTACCTATTCTAATCTAGAGGGGGTGGTACACCAAAATAGTATTGTTTGATCTTATCCCTTCCCAAGGAAGCATAGTTCATCAATATAATTTTCAGATACACAGATTATATCTTTACTTTGATTCAACAATCATACACAAATCAAAAACTGATGAAATGATATAAGGAAGAGACTTCACTCTATATCACTTAGAGACAAATAGGCATAGCATATCACTAAAGAATGAAAGAAATACATTGATATAAGGCAAGAAGATGTTGCAAAATATATTAATGAAATAAATAGATACAACTAAGAATCATACTCATTCATGGGCAAAGGCAAATTACACTAGTAGAGCATAGAATACAATTGTTATAGAATAAGAGAAAATATCGACCCTTGGAGGGTTTACAAAAATTTCTCTTATAGTTCAAGCATAAATGAGAAACTCATTCCTTAAGCCAAAGCTCAATTACTACCTTCAAGGCACAGAGAATAATTACTATAGATCTTGAGGAAGATTTGATCGGGTGCATATCCATATGTAGGAAATCTAGTCTTTATTTGCACATCTAACTTTGAATAGATAGGAGTAGCAGCCATGATCATTTTTATTAGGTAGATGGACAACCATAGTGGTGATTGGATGAACGATACATTAAATAGGCATGGAGAATACTTAGAGAAGTGGTTGTAAGCAATCAAGGACCTACTTCCATTAAGGAATTGATTTTCTTTGTTCTTAATATGCCAAGTTAGTCATGTTAGATGGTCAAATGAAGTTAATCTATCTAACATGCCATGTGGCCTAGTGTACTCTAAGTATTTTTCCACCTCCCTAGCTTCAATTTTCTTGTTGGCCCTACATAATCATATCTATTCATGGATTCACCACCTAATTTTCCTTATTAACTATCTAACCATGTGAAGTTGTTGTTGGAAATATAGATGGAGTAACTGAGGGGGGGTGAATCAATTACCACAAAAATAAATCCATAGATCCCTTAGATGTCTAATAAAAACTATTTACTATTGTCACTCGGTAAACATATTAAAAATGTTGTAACTCGATAAATGCAGTCTTTGTCATACTTTCACTGATCTTAAACATTCACTCTTTTTACTCTTCTAAAGTGACCCCTATTAGGAGCCAACCTGGTTAAAGGTTACAAAACACACTATTAGGTGACCTTGTTAGAGGATTTAATCACCTTGTAAGGAGTGGCCTTGCAAGAGGTCTTTAGAACAATTCAATGGAACTATCACCTTGTAAGAGGATTTACAACTGCTGTTAAACCAAGTTGTTAAGAGATTTTTGAATCACTGCGACAATGGTAAGAAAGTAACAATGAAATGACCTAAATGAGATGCAACTAAATTGCTAATTATAGATCTCTATTCTTCTTCATGCTAGATCCTTCCTAATCAAATGTAACTTTGTTGCTCCTCAAGGATATCTAACCATCCTTCAAATTTGCTCACACTTTCCTTCTCAAACAATCAATACACTTGCATACTCACTCATACATTAGAATCTCAGTTTGACCTTATATTTATACCATACAAATTATGAAGTTGGCTCAACTACAAATTGCAATGACCAATAATCATTGCCACAGTCAACTAGAATCTATACTTGAAATGATTAAACTTCATTCCTCAAATTAACAAAATCCTTCATTGGTCAACCCTGCTTAGTAAACACTGATCCTAAAATGATTTCTTGTGTTAACCAACAGAGGCTTGGTTAACACTACAAACTTGCAAAATCCTTTGGCAACTGAGTGAACTCAATGAACACTAACTCTGACCAACTTTCCTTCATTAACCATGAGAGCTTGGTTAATACTGCTTTCTACCATAATTTCCTTCAACCCCTAAGTGAGCTCGATAGACACTGTCTTCTCAAGGGGGTAGAAATAGCTAACAGTTTCCTTTTCAACTCTAAATTTATACCACTTGAACATATCAAATGCATAAGATTTGAAATTTATAAACATTATCATCATCATTCTAGAATAATCATCAACAAACACAATAAATTATTTGTCTCCATAGTATATCTCAGCTCTCATAGGACTATAAAAATAAATATGAACTAATTCCATAATATCATTAGATGAATGTGACTTACTTGAGAAACTAGACTTAGTCATCTTACCAAGTTGGCATTTCTTACACATAGCATTATCTAGTTTATGAAGGTTTGGTAAGCCTCTCACTTTCTTCTTTATACTCACTTTGACTTATTCTCAAGTTCACATGACAAGATCTCTTATCCCATAGCCATACATCATCAACTTTAGCAAATAGGCATGTACTTATAGTAGGATCTAGGTAAAATTAGTTACCTCTTGTTTTTTCACTAGTTCCAATCAGTTTCCCATCACCATCATAGATCTTCACCTTTTTATTCTAAAAACTTTGATTGGTGACTTGTGTTATTTAGTTGTGCAACATGAAAAAAAATATATTTTAGTATATAAACCCAATAAGCATCATCACATCTAATTTTATCATTCAGGATTAGTAGACCTATACCTTTCATAGAACATGAAATCTCATTTCCAAGCTTCACAAATCCACCATAGATAAGACAGGTTACTAAGAGGAGAGGGGTAAATCAGTAACTTATAAAATTTTCAAGCAATTCAGCATTTTAACCATTCACCATTCATTCATCTAATCTACTACATAACTGAAAGAACAAACATTCATTGCACATGTACACAGAGATTTGGTGACCCAGAAACCTTCCAAATAGAAAGTAAAACTGGGGTGGGGATGATGCCCACAAAACTTCAATACTATAGTATAAAGTTTTTCCTATTAAGGCTTACAACGATCACTTTTGGTGATCTGCCCTATTAGGAGCAAGTAGGACTGCTAGATCCACCTTGTTAGAGGATTTACAAACATACAGTAAAGTATGCACTCTGTTAGGAGATTTACAGAAAGACTATTAAGTCTATCCTATTAAAGGATTCATAAACTGATTCACCTATTAGGATGAAGCAGTGGATCTGCTTACAACTGTTTGCTGATAAGATCCTTTTTGCATTGATCACCTGATGTGATATATATAACTTTTCTGCTCCTATGTTGACCTTGTTGAATCCCTTTTATTTTGCTATTGATTTGCAATTCCTTCTTTACATGCGAACATTAATCTCTTCCTTTTTATATCCCTTTTTTTTTTTCACCCACCATATATGTTTTACAAATGATATCATACATTACATATATACCATTCCATTATTTACAACTGCAAGGTCAGCCAAAACATAAGTGAACAAAACATTACTAAGTCGGCCAGATAGTAGAAAACTCAAGTTCCTCAAGCTGACTCAGTAACCTACTGATACTCGGCATCCACTACATTACTTGGCATTGTCATGCATTCGGTAGAAGTAGAGGCTCGGTTCATACTAGTCACACAACACTGCTTGGAACTCGGTAACCATTGGTGACTTAGTAGATATAGTACCACTTGGTAGAAACTAACTTCTTCATTTACCTTGCTTTGCTCGATGAACACTGAGTTCTTCATTTACCTTTCTTTACTTGGTGAACACTGACTTCTTTATTTACGTTGCTTTGCTCAATGAACATTGAGTTCTTCATTTACCTTGCTTTGCTCAGTGAACACTGAGTTCTTCATTTACCTTGCTTTGCTTGGTGAACACTGAGTTCTTCATTTACCTTGCTTTTCTTGGTGAACACTAAGTTCTTCATTTACCTTGCTTTGCTCGATGAACACTGCTGAACTTCTCATTCACTCGGTATCCTCTAAAATGCTCGGTGAGAACTGTTTACCTGCTAAACTTATAAGGTAACCACTGAATGCTCAGTATACATTGTAGACTAAGTGATGAGCTAGATAAGCATTCAGAATTGAATAAGTGTTTGCACTAATGACAAATATACCATAATTCCAACAGTTTTTTCACTTGTTCCAATCAGTTTCCCATCACCATCATAGATCTTCACCTTTTTATTCTAAAACTTTGATTGGTGATTTGTGTTATTTAGTTGTGCAACATGCAAAAAAAAATATTTTAGTATATAAACCCAATAAGCATCATCACATCTAATTTTATCATTCAGGATTAGTAGACCTCTACATTTCATAGAACATGAAACATCATTTCCAAGCTTCACAAATCCACCATCATATTCTTCTAACTTATCAAACTTATCTACATCACCAGTCATGTGATGTGAACACTCACTATCACTAATCCATGTATCATTTTTACTAACATGAGAAATAAGTTTTTTTTTCTCTCTTCATACCTTTCCTCCATAGAATCTTCTTTAATAGCAACATAAACAATTTCCTCACCTCTATTCTCATCATCAAAATTTAACCTGGTGTGTTCTTCCTTGGCAATGTAGTCTAACTTCTTTCCTTTGTCTTTGTAGTCTTTGTTCTTTCAATATTTTTTCTCCTTCTTATCATTCTTGTCACTCATGTTCTTGTTATGATATGTTGTAGCAATATGACCAACTTCATTACATTTAAAATATATCAGAGACATATTACCATTGAGTTTTCCTTTACCTCTCAATACCCTCCTACCTAGTAGTACTTCAAGTTCATCCATCTCTTTGTCATAGTAATTTGAATCACTATCATTATTGCCACACTAATATTTCTTTAAACTTCCAATAGTTAGTAATGACTTGAAAGTATTCTCAATTTTAGGCACACTGTTATCAAAGTTACTTAACTCCAATAAATTCAATCTACCAACCAAATATCTGATAGGACTAGGCTAAGGTAATGTAGATATTGGATAAACACTCCTAGGTATCCCTAATTACACAAGTTACCCTTGACTAACTAGGAACAAATTTTTCCTTATCCTATCCTATCCAGTTAGGCTTGATCATGAACTATGAGCTTCATTATAGGCCTCCCTAAATAAGTAGCTTGACCTTTCAAGGGTTGGAGGCTCTTTCTAGGTTTTAATAGAATTCTTTACAATCATTTTCCCCATTCCAAAAATTTGGATTCTATATAATCCCCTCAATTTCATTCAAATCCTCTATTAGCCCTAGTAGCCCTCAATTAACCCTCTTAATGGACTAAATTTGGATTTGTGTAAAACTTTCATCAAGGACTCTCCAAACCTATTCTAGATGTTGACACCCTTTTCCAAAGTCCTCAAGATTCTTGAGATTGTAGGTCTCCAACTTGTATATGATGCCCTAACCCTATTTTTAAGGGTTTGTTAGGGTTTTAATGCCCTTTAAGACCAGTCAACAATCAAAACACTCTTACTCCTTTCCTAGGGTTCTTAGAGACTTTTTCTTCCACACGTAAGGGCTCCATTAAATGCTTCACTAGATCATAACACCCATTCATCCCAACTAGCTCTACCCTTGCAAGTACAGTACTTTCCTTAGCTCAATTTCTAGTCGAGTACCTCAATGTCTCACCTAGGGCTTCCAAGAAATTGGATTGGCCCTTCATTGCTAACTCCATTATTTTTCCCACATACTCTATAGTATATCTACTAGCATTCCTCAAGGTTTCATGAGGTTTAAACCATGGAGAATGTTGGTAGACATCATTTTGTCCAAACTACCCAATACAAGATAGAAAGTAGTATATTTACCACATTTATTTTGCACACAAAATGGATTGAACTAAAATTATAAAATAAATTTAAAAAAAATTTAATAAACACAAATTAGAAACTATATTCAAACAAAATTCTTGATTCCAATCACATAGCAACCAAAAACTCAAATTCTCATTCAATTTGTCATAGATTTGTTGATTTGTTGTAGGATGTCCTACAACTCCAAAACTTTTGAACCATACAAAATGCTTCATAGGGTCTTCCATACCCATAACCCAACTAACTCAACCAAAATTTCTCATTGATAACCTCTTCATAACTTCTAACCAATTTTGCATCTTTTGACAAGAAAATTTGCACTTTTTGAAAAATTGTCGATATACAATTTTTGCAAAATTGACAATTTTTGTATTTTTGCAACTTGGACTTGGTAGGACCATGTCATATGACTCTAAAACATGGATGGAAGACACTTAGGCCATATTTTTACCATTCCCATGTCTACTTATTCTACCTTTCTTATTTGGCCCTTTAAAACAACTTTTTTGCACTTTCCTCCTAAATGACAAGAAATGCAACATTGCACTTAACTTGCTCACCTCATGCATACATTAATGTTTCTTGTTTTACATACATGACTCATGAATCATTATTCCTAACTACTAGGTCTTAAGTCCATCCAAACTCCTAGACCCTTATTTTCTAGACCTAACCTAAGTGCTCCTACACCATACTCCCCCAATGAGCTGAAAAGTCCTAGGACATTAAGAGGGAATGAGAGAAGGGTCAATGCCCTTCTTATTAAATCTCCTTCTACAAACCAACTAGCCTCACTCTCTAGTTTCCCTACCACTTGACAAGATGCTTTATGTACGTCTTATTCCTAGTCACCTTGTGCACTTTGGAGCTTAGAATCTTTTCATCTTGCAACTTGTTGATAGATGTCTTCGGTAGGGTTTCTAAAATGTCCTATAGGTTTTCATCCTTTACTGGAGTGGAAGATAGAGTGAGAAACTTGTATGCTACAAGATCTACCACATTGAAAGTAGTGGAGATCCCCATATTTGTTGGCAGATTAACTTGGTAGGCATTGGCCCCATACTTTGCCAAAGTTTTACATGGCTCCACCTTCCTCATTTGAAGTTTATGTGATTCACCTTTGGACAATCTATTCTTATTGAGATGTACCATAACATAATCCCCAACTTGAACTACACATCTCTCTTCTTGGCATCTACCCTTTGCTTCATGGTTGCTATATTTTTCTCTAAGATTTGTTTGATAATGTCATGAACCTCTTTCATTGAAAGAGAAAATTCTTTAGTCACTCCACTAACCTCTACAATTGTCTTCATATCCCTTAGCTCAAGTATGCCTCTAGTATGTACTCCATACACCACTTCAAATGGACTCTTCCCAGTGGATCTATTGATCATATCATTGTGTGCATACTCTTCTTGTGCAATGATGTGGTCCCAACTTTGACCATACTCTTTGGTCAAACACCTCAAAAGGTTTCCCAAGCTCCTATTGACCACTTCTATATGCCCATCCATTTGAGGATGATAAGTAGATCCAAATGAAATATTAGTACCCAATTTATGCCATAAATTCTTCCAAAAATGGCTCATAAATTTAGTATCCCTATTAGATACTATGCTAAGAGGCAAGCCATAGATCCTCACTAGCTCTTTGAAAAATAGATTAGCAATGACACATGCATCATGTGTGGTCTTACATGGCACAAGATAAGCCATCTTGCTGAATCTAACCACAATGACATAGACATTGGCATAGCCTTGCTTTTTCCTAAGTAGCCCCACCACAAAATCCATGCTCAAACATTCCCAAGGCCTTTGAGGAATGGGCAATGGTTGGTATAACCCTGCATTCGTGGCAACTCCCTTAGCTTTTTAGAAAACAATGCAACACTCCATATATTTGTTCACATCCCTTCTCAATGTAGGCTAGTAATAGAACCTTTGTACCGAATCTATTTTTTTTGAATTCCAAAGCATCCACTCAAAGAACCATTATGCTTCTCTTGGATGAGGCTTTCCCTAATAGAGCCCCTTGGCACACATAGTTGATTACCCTTGAACAAGAGGCCCTCCTGCAAGGTAAAATCAGAGTATTCATGATGAAAATGGTTAGCATAATCCATACACACCTTATAAGGTTTAAAAAAATCTAGATCATCTGGATACATCTCATTGAAGCTCTCAATCCTCACACTTCTAATTTGCACTTCTTATATAGTTAAAAACCTATGGCTAAGTGCATCCACAACCCTATTTGCAATTCCCTTTTTATGTTTTATGGTGAAGGTATGGGCTTGAATGTACTCCACCCATTTCATGTGCTTGTGACTCAACTTGTCTTGGGAATCAAGAAATCTTAGGGCCTGATTATTAGAATACACCATTAATTCTTTAGGCAATAGGTAATGCCTCCATTTCCTCAAGGCTTAAACTAAGTCATACAACTCAAGATCATAGGAAGAATACTTCCTCTTAGATTCATTTAACTTTTCACTATGAAATGCAACTAGCTTACCCTCCTAGCTAAGTACTGCTCCAATGGTAAGCTTACTAGCATCACACTCAATAGTAAATAACTTCTCAAAGCTAGGTAGAACTAAAATAGGTTGGGTGCAAATCTGATTTTTTAACTCCTCAAAGTTTCTAGCGACTTCATCAGTCCATTGAAACTTGGCTCTAAACCCACCTTTTATAGTCTCTAGCAATGGTGCACAAATATGGCTAAAAAATTTTATGAACTTCCTATAGAACTATGCTAAGCCATGGAAGCTCCTTACCTCTAATGTTGACTTGGGTGTTGGCCAACTAAGTATAGCCTACACCTTGCTAGGATCCATCTTGAGTTTCCCCACTATGAGATCAAAACCCCCAAATAGACCAACCGGGCCTCCTTCATAAAATCACACTTTTCCAAATTGATGTTGATTTGAGAATTAGATAACATTTTCAAATCTAGACTTAAGTGTCTTAAATGTTCTTCCTTTGTATTACTAAAAATCAAGATATCATCAAGGTAAATTACAAAAAACTTACCCAAGTAATCAACAAACACTTCATTCATGAGCCTCATGAATGTGGAAGGGGCATTTGACAGGCCAAAGAGAATCATTGGCCACTCATACAAGCCTTCTTTATTCTTAAAATTTTCCTTAATCCTTATTTAATGATACCCACTCTTCAAGTCTATTTTGGTGAAGTACTTTGCATTGCCCAAACAATCAAGTAGGTCTTCAATTCTTGGGATTTGGAATCTATACTTGATAGTTATCTTGTTGATTGCTATTTAATTTGTACACATCCTCCAAGTAGCTCCCTTCTTTGGCACCAAAATATTTGGTACTACGCATGGGCTTACACGTTTCCTTATTATGTCATGGTCCAACAAATCCTGCATTTTCTTGGCAATCTCTTCATGTTGGCTAGGTGTCATTTTATAGGTTTCTTTATTAGGTAAGGATTCTCTAGGGATAAAGTCTATCTAATGGCTATATCTCTCTTAGATGGAAATGTTTGTTCTCCATCACCTATAATGTCCTCAAATTGATTCAGCAGCTCTTGCACTTCCCTAGGTAACTGTGATTTGATTGTGCTCTTTTCATTTTGTGGCTTGACAATAATGGCATACCATGTACCTTCACCTACCTTCATGGTGTTAAGTAACTCTTTCTCACCTACCATGAGTCCATTAAGTTCTATCATTGTGTTTCTCTCCCATTCCAACAAAGATTTTATAGTGTAGGACTCTTTCCCTTTCTTAAATTTGTATATATTCTTCCTTCCATCATATTATGCCTCCCTATCATATTGCCATGGCCTCCATAAAAGGACATGGCATGCATCCATGGGTAGTATATCATAGATTACAATGTCATTATATCTTCCAATATTAAATTCCACCCATGCTTTCTCTTTCACCTCTACATAATGACCCTTACTTAGCCATGTGACCCTATAAGGATTGTTATGAGGAAGCTTTTTAAGTTTCAAATTTTCTATTGCCTCTTCTAATACTATGTTATTAGTAGAACCAGAGTCAATTAAAACCTTACATACCTTGTTTTATACTTTTCATTTGACCCTAAACAGGGCTCTCCTTTGACTTGGCTGCTCCTTCATGGGCTCTCTAATGAGTGTCCTCCTAAACATCAAATTTTCTTCTTCTTTTGAATCCAATGGGAGATATGTTGCTTTCGTACCCCCACCATATTCTTGAGCATAAGCCACCTTCCTTTCTATTGATAAAGAAGCCTTTTATGGACACCTATAAGATGAATGTCCCAATTGGTTGTAGGTATAGCACTTCATGGTGGAAAAATATGAAGGTCCCCTACCTTGACTGTTACCTCTACCCCTAAAATTATTACTGCCTCTGCCTCTTTGATTGAATCCTCCTCTTGGATTGTTTGAATCACTTGCTTCATTTTTTTTACTATCCCCTTGGGATCTAGATGCTTGACCTCTTCCACCACCAAATTTCCCTCTTTGGTTACCTTGCTCTCTACCTTTACCTCTACTTCTACTACTGAAGTCTTGTTTCTGCTTTTTCTTTTTCTCAACCTTAAGTGTTAACTAATAATACTTTTCTACTATATTAGGAGTCCATAATTGAATCTCCTCCTAAATATTCCACCTTAATCCATTGGCATACCTTGATACCTTGATGCTTTTAGCTTCTTTAACCTTTAATCTAAGGTATAGCTTGTGAATTCTTCAGTATAGGTTTCCACATCATTATCTCTTTGCCTAAGATTCTACCTCTTAGTATACATCTACACTTCAAATTCCTCAAGAAGGTAGGCTTGTTGGATTTTTCTTACCATACTCTTCCAATTGGCATGGGGTTTCTTACCCTCTTTCTCTCTTTCATCTTGAACAAACTTCCACCATGTGAGTGTTTCTCTTCTCATCATTGCCTATGCTACTTATAAATTTTTGGGCTTTTGTTACATTCTCACTTTCAAAGTAATTTTCCATGCCCTCCATCCATTCTAAGACATGGTTTGCATCCAAATTTCCACTAAAAAGTGGCATTCCTTCCAATTCTTTAATGGCTTTAAAAAATCATTCCTTTGTTATGACAGGATCAAGTGTGGGTGTATCTTCTTTATTAGATACCTGCTACTTGTTCTTGCTACATTCCTCCTGATGATTGACCTTATTGGTCACCATTTCAATCTTGAGAGCTTCTCTCTCAAGTATATTCTCTGAGGTCGTTATCTTAGCCTTTAACTCTACATTCTCCTCATCCTTCTCTTGAACCTTCTTAGCCAACTCCACATTTGTCACCATGGTAGATCCTATGGAAGTTTCTCCTTCACTGTCAGACATGCACTTATTTCCCCAAAATTAAATTTTCTTTGATACTAATTCGATACAACTATGATAAGGTAATGTAGATAGTGGATAAACACGCCTAGGTATCCCCAATAACACAAGTTACCCCTAAACAACTAGGAACAACTTTTCCCTTATCTGATCCTATCCTTTTAGGCTTTATCATGAACACTGAGCTTCATTTTTGGCCTCCCTAAATGAGTAACTTGACCTTGCAAGGGTTGGAGGCTCTTTCTAGGGTGTAATATACTTCTTTACAATCATTTTCCCCATTCCAAACATTTCGCTTCTATATGATCCCCTCAAATTCATTCAAATCCTCTTCTAACCCTTATAGCCCTCAATTAACCCTTCTAATGGACTAAATTGGGATTTGTAAAAAAAAATCCTCAAGGACTCTCCAAACCAATTATATATGTCGACACTCTTTTCCAAGATCCTCAATATTCTTGAGGTTTCAGGTCTCCAACTTGTATCTAATTCCTTAACCCTATTTGTAAGGGTTTGCTAGGGTTTTATTGCCCTTTGAGACTAGACAACAATAAAAACAATATTTTTCTTTTCCTAGGGTTCTTGGAGACTTGTCCTTCCACATGTAGTGGCTCCATTAAATTATTCACTAAGTCATAATATCCATTCATCCCAACTGGCTCTACCCTTGCAAGTACAAAACTTTCCTTGGCTCAACTTCTAGCTGAGTACCTCAATGTCTCACCTAGGGCTTCCAAGGAATTGACTTGGCCCTTCATTGTTGAATCCATGCATTTTCCCACATACTCTAGATCATTTATACTAGAATTTCTCAAGGTTTCATCAAGTTTCAACCATGGGGCATGCTGGTAGACATCATTTCGTCCAAACTATACATTACAAGCCAGTAAGTAGTCTTTTTACCAAAACATTTGTTTTGCACACAAAATGGATTGACCAAAACTTCTAAAAAAACCAAAAAAATAGTAAACATAGATTAGAAACCATATTTCAAAAAAAATTCCTAATTCCAATCACATAGCAACCAAAAACTCAAATTCGCATTCAATCTGTCATAGATTTGTTGATCTGTTGTAGGATGTTGTACAACTCCAAAACTTCTAAACCATACACAATTTTTTAGAGAGCCTTACATACCCATGAAAAAAATAACTCAACCAAAATTTCCCAATCGGTAACCTCTTCATAATTTCTAATCAATTTTTCAACTTTTGACAAGAAAAATTGCACTTTTTGCAAAACTGTCAATATGCATTTTTTGCAAAATTAACAATTTTTGCATTTTGGAAAATTGGACTTGGTAGGACCATACCATATGACTCCAAAGAATTCATTGAAAACACTAAGGCCATATTTTTACCATTCCCATTTCTACCTATCATTCCCTTCTTATTTTTCCCTCTAAAATAATAGTTTTGCACTTTCCTCCTAAATGACAACAAATACAACATTGCACTTAACTTGCTCACCTCATGCATATAAATTAATGTTTCTTATTTTGCATACATGAATAATAGCTCATTCGTGACTCCTTATTCCTAAATACTAGGTATTAATTCCATCTAGACTCTTAGACACTTACCAAGGTACTCTTGCACCAGCATCAAGAATAAGAACATTACCAGGCATAGCTCTAAATTCCTAAATAGTAGATATTCTAATATAATAGATAGGCAATAAGGTTATCAGTACTTTACTTACAATTTCTTCATCACTTATGAATCCTTTAGTAGTTTTGATGGCACCAATAGCTTCCTTGATTTAGTTACTTAATGAACAATGTTTTCTCCATCTTTCATCCTCATGTCACCATACTTTCCTCATAGGCTTTTAGATTTAGCTCTTAAGACATTTAAATATCCTCCATACACAAGTATCATCTTGTCCTAGATCTCTTTTGTAGTATCAAAATCTATGACATCATCAAATTCAATATCATTTAGGGAAGAAGCAATCTCAAACGTTAGGTTCTTATGTTCTTGCTTTTGTTTCATCTCCTTATTTTTCATATGAGGGTTTGGATGTGTGTACTATTTTTCAAGATAGTTCAATACATAATCTTTAATTCCTAATAGGTGAAATCTCATCCCACTTTTATATGATAAACTATTATCCTTGTTTAGCTTCGATACCTCCCTCTTATACATCTTTGAATCTTTAGCTTAAGTCCCTTCAAACTTTTCCTTCAAGCACTTAGCTCTAATACCAATTGTTAGATAACTGAGAGTGAGGGTGAATTGATTATAATGAATTATCCTATAGGTTTTAAACCACTTTACCACAATCTTAAACACTTTAAAATTTCATATCACTAACTCTATAACTATATCAGATGTTCAACTTAATCATCCAGTAAACTGTTAAGTTCATATACCAAGTATAAGAGTAAAAATTTTGTATAAACTAGCTTACAACAATAAATAGTAAACATGGTGTGAACATGCAACACAATATGAATTCACAAAAATTTACACAAGTATTTAACATGGTGTTGCCACATTTATAGTCCTCTATTCTTGAACTTCTAGGTCAAGTACTAAGTCAATGACTCATATCATGTCTTAGCATAGGTTGCCATCAGGGTTTCCTCTCTCATCTTTCCCTCTAAGTTTCCTAGTTGGGAATACAAGAGAAATGAAAATGTTTTTAATTGTGCTAGGTGATTATGATGGAAAGGTTAAGTTAATGCATTCCTAGATGAGAGAGAGAAATAGTTTTATTCATACAAAATCTAAAATCTATGATCAAGTGTTCCATTAATGAAATGATACAGGTAAAATGAACAGATAATGGGAATATCTAAAGAAAATGGTAGTGAAGAACACATGGACCAAGGTTTAAAAATATGGTTTAAAATGCAAAGAAGAAGCTAGAAGCAAGATAAATTGATCTCAATGTAGAGCAAGCACTAAGTAATGTAGAAATGGTGAAGACCAAAGTTGATCTCAAATCAATAGTGTAAATCACATCTAAATGTCAATGTCCAATTTTTGAAAAGATCGCATGATTGCATCTTGGTTTTGTCTCAAAGAATTTTAAGTTGTAAAGTAGCAAGAGCTAACTATAGTAGTCAAGATCTGAGTGATTGCACCATCGCAAGGAGTTAAGGCTTACTTTTGGTTAAAGTGGTGAAGTAGCGAAAGGTTTTCAGTATATTGTCACAGAGTTAAAAATCTTAAGTCGTGAAGTTGTAAGAAAAGTTAGATCAAATGAGTAAGGTGATCGAAGGAAGCGGTATCTTTTTGTTTTGGTAAAGTGGAAAAATAGTTAAGACTTTTCAAGTCACGATGATGCAAAAAATGAATAGGATATTTAAAGATCAAAGGCTCTTGCATCGTCATAGGTAGCTAAGGTTAACTATGAGTTAAGGCAGTGAAGCAGTGAAAGCTCCTTGTCACAACTTTGCAGGGTTAAATGATGAGTTAGAATATTTATTTGTGAGCTTGCAAGCTTGCAAATGAGGTAACAATTAAAACTCAAAATGGTCTTTGCAACATCACAAAGTTTAAGCTGTGGTTAAAAAGTCAAGTTGTGAAGTTATGACAAGTAATCAGATTAGTCATATTTAAAGCCTAGTGTAACATCATAGGTGAAATAAATTCTAAGTCTCAGACTGCAGCAAAGATGCAAGGGAGTCAATTTATTGGTCATCACTAGATCAAGACCTATATCTGGCTTAAAGAATTCTTAGTTGTGATGGTGCAAAGAGCATAAAATAACAATTAAATTTTGAGCGATCACAACATCTCATGTAGTTAGTTAAACTCTTAATTTTTAGTTGCAAAGTAGTGAAAGCATATAAACTATAGCTTTGCATAGATAAGCCATGACAAAAGATAACTTGTGAAGTAGAGATGAGGTTAGAATGAAGGTATTCTCATTATCACAAGTGGTTAATAGTAACTTAGGGTTAATATCATAAAGGAGTGAAAGCAAAAAAATGCACCATCGCAAGGTTAAGTGATGAGTTAAAGCTTTAAGTTGTGAGATTATGAAGGAAGGAAGCAGTTAATTTCAAATGGTTATTGCAGTATTGCATGTTAAAAGCATGGAAGAAATGTTTAAGTTGAAAAATAGCAATGTGGTCTTTGCAGGTTTGAAACAATAGTAAGAATATGAGCAATGATGTTGCGCTAAGACATTAAAATAGCTATTTCACTAGGTTGCTACAGTTAATGAGTTAAAAGATGAAAGAGACACGAAGCTGCAACATGGTCCAAATTAAATGTTTTGCCACTTCATAAGGGATTCACTCAAATTTAGTTTTAATGTTACAAAGGCATGATCATATTTAGTGTCCAATTATTGCTACTTTGTCATGGTTAGTAAAAGGGAATAGTGACCAGTTGTGAGGTTGCAATAAAGGCCTCAAAGAACTATTCACATTCTCACACGTCAACATGGTCAGTGAATTAACAAATATATATGACTACAAGATGAGCTAAGATGATAACATAATTATTCCAAGTGTCAAGAATCTAAACAAAGTAACTTGTGCTATGAAAACTTATAAAGCTAAAGCAGTTACTCCTAAAAGAGATGATTTCCTATTATTGTTCTAGGAATATACCTTTCTCTCCTTTTCCTTCTAAAGCTATCTCTGGCATTATGATCAGCCTCTATAATGGACAATGATTCAAGCTTGTCCTATTTTTAGCCTTTTCTATTCAGAGATACCCTATGAAGCAATCATCCAGTGTAACCAGCCATTCTAAGAAGGCCTATAAATGTAATTTTTGATGAAGTTAATAAGATCAGCAAAATTTACTTTGGAAAAACCCTAGTATTTGGGACTATTATGTGTGACTCTAAGTTTATTTTAAGTTTTTTTGTTCATTTAGTTTCAATATAGTGTATGGAAATAATGCGTTATTGTTGAAAATTGAGTGAATATAAATGAATGTGGTTTTGTTTCCTTCACTCAGTTAATTGTATGTCTTACTTTCTTCAGCATAAGCATCTCTTTGTTCTTTGTGTTGTACGTTGTAGTTTATGTATTTAGTATGTTTTGTCGCCTAAGGAAGCTGAAACTAGGGTGTCAAGTAGCTCGTAGATAGGCAATCCAATATTGTTGAAACATCAGTTAGTTTTTTAATCTAGATATTACTTATTTCACCATCTCTTCCTTTCTTCCTTCCGTCATTGTTGGATATGCATGTTTCCATTGTTTGCATTGTAGGTCAAAATAGATTGCGTGTTGTGAGTTAGTCCCTCCTTTCAATTTCCTAGGATTTTTAAAGTGTTGAACAACTTTGTTTTTGTCTCTTCTTCTCTCTGGTTAAGAGGATAACCCCAAAACCTGAAAGAAAAAATTCATTGCATATCTTGCATTCATAAGGGATTTGTATCTTACAATTCAGGGATCTTTGATAGATTACTACACTGACCCATTCTATTATTAACTTCTTTATTTTCCATAAGCCATTGGGCAGTCAAAGAGTAAAGGTATAAACCAAAATATCAAGGAAGAAAAACTATTAACCAATAGTTTTTAGCAACTCTACTAGGGATTAAACTCATATGTCCTAAGTTTTCTTAGGTAAGTTTTCATGTGGCTATACTGAGAAACTTAGAGATTATCTCTATTGCACTCAAATAGTTGAGTCATGCATAATAACTTATAAGAAGAAATGGTGTTGCCTCACGAAGGACAAATACCCATAGTGCAACCTAATCTTGGCTTCTAGGATGAGAAAGAGGACATAATAAATCAATTGAATACCCTTGCTTGGAAAATACAAAAGTCTCTTGACCAATATAGAAGAGTAAGCTTTGCCCTTGAAAGAGAAAAAACTAATGTTGAATATTGGGAGGGAGTATTACAGGAAAGAAGATTAAGAGAAGCATGCCCATTGTGAGCTAAGATAGTTCACCCTGGATTCTAGATAAACCTGCATCACTCATGGTAAAGGGAAAGTTGACCCTATGTTTGAAGAATTGTAGAAAGTCAAATTCCCAATACTGGAAGATCTCCTCAGAAGAGGAAAAGCTTGTTCCCAGGATCCAGTATATCAAGGTATCTATGGTGCTCTTTTTGTGCCACCTCACCCTATTTCCCAGGTATGTATTCATTCATATCCTCCTCCTATTTTCCACACTCAAATCCCATTAGTGTGCAATTCCCTTACTCTTTATAGAGTCATTACCCTTACTGCTATCATTTTTTAGGTTGTACTAGTAATCCTGCCTGCCTCAATGGTTGTTAGCTAGGGTAATGTTATTGGCCCTTTGCATCTTACTACCAAAAAAAACCTCCCTAAAGCTTCTAGAAAGAATTTCCCAAAGTTCAATGGTGATGGGAAGGTCTCTTCTAATGAGAAAATTGCTTCTTACTTTATCGCATGAGGATGTAGCAGTGAGGATGTTTGTAGAAACCTTGGTTGACAATGTAGCTGACTGGTTTGTAACACCTTCTTGTGGGATGTATCACAAGCTGGAATATTATGTAGAATAAATTTGAAGAATGCTACAAGAGTAATAAAGATGAACATACTCTCTTGACTCAACTCACCCGGATAAAGAAGGAACCCAGTGTCCCAATGAGGGACTTCATTGCTAAATTTAATAAGTTGGTCAATAGGATCCCTCCTGCTAGTAGACCCATAGAAAACAACCAAAAGATGTTTTTCATTAGCTCCATGCCCCCTGACATTAGTTTCCAAATTAGACATGTGCATGTGGCTAATCTGCAAGCTGCTCAGACCCTAGCAATTGAATTGGAGGATGATCTGATAGTAGCTGGAAAGTGGAAAAGAGAAATTCAAAATGGAGCCTCAACAAGCTATACCACTAGTATAGTTAATAATATTGAAGAATTTTTTTTAAATCTCTCTAATGAAATTATTTCCATGAAGAGACAAATGGGAAAGCCCATTTCTTCACTCTAGCAAACATATTAGGATATTCCCCAGAGGCAACACAAAGGAAAACAATTAAAATTATCATCTGCTCAACAAAAGCTTTCCATTGAGGCACCTCCTAATAAGAAAAATATGTGTATATTTCATCTAAGATTGGATGATGATGGTGACTCATGCCCTAAAATGAACAAATACAAACAAATCGCTACTAGTAATGAGCTGACAATCTAGTACCCCGAAAGTGAAGATGATTCTGCTCCTAATGGTGAATCTGGAACATTCTTTTTGGAGTATGAATCAGACTCAGATGTTGGATTTGATTTCTTAACCACCCTAGATATAATTAAATGACTATCAAAATAAGAAGTCAAAGGGAGAAAAACTTGGCAAACTTTGTGCCCATCCGAAATGTATCCACTAGCCCTTCATTAGCCACAACTGGAGCATCCACTTCCTCATCCTAGAGGAAAAAGCAAAACAAGTTCAAGCCAATTGGTAAGCCTCAATCTCCATTTGACATAATACAATATTGTAAGTATTCTTTTATCTAGGTGTCTCCCTTGATTATCTCAAAACCTACCCTACTAAATTACAAAAGTTGGTAGACTATTGTAAAAGTAATGCCAATGCTAAAACTCAACCTAACATCAATTCTACCATTAGTAGTGATCAACATCAATTAGATAGTGGCCCACTAGCTAAAGAAGATATTTTCTTGCCTCTACTCTTCAAAGAGGAAGAAGCATTAGTCCTAGCCACCTACTCTAGGTAGAAGCCAGATCCATTCTATGTCTCCTTATACGTAAATGGTCATAAGCTTAGTAACTGCATTATTGATTATAGAGCTTCTGATAATGTCACGCATTCTTCAATTTCTCATGCCCTTGGCTTGACTCTTACCAAAAACTTTGGACATTGCTATTCCATATTTGTAAAGTAGATCCCTCTAATAGGTCAAATGAAAGATGCACAAGTAGCATTGGTTGCTCACATTGCAAAGAGAATGAAACTAACCATCCTGGTAGCAGATATTCTGGCCAGCTATGGGATGCTTTTAAGTAGAAGATTTTGTAGAGGCATGGGAGGTGAAATCAAGATGGATTTGTCTCATGCCATTATTCATGTGGGGAATAAGAAAACCAGGTTGGAACTTGAGGTGAAGGCAAAATTCATAGTTTTAAAGTCTGATGATCCTAAGGTGTAGATTCTATATCAAGAAATGGAGTTTGGAAATTATATGGTGTTATTCAATTCTAATTATTTAGAGGAACAACCAGATCCTCCTAGTGATCTAGGAATTTGGACTCTACAGTTCGATGGTAGTTGCATAACTATTAGGTCTGGAGCTAGTGTGGTACTTGTGTTCCCAAGTAGAGATGTAACTCAACTTGCCTACAAGCTACAATTCAAAAACACCAACAACATAGCAGAGTATAAAGCCTTATTGTTGGGTATCACTGCTAAAAAGTAGAGAGGAGTGAAGATCTTAAGAGCTTGAGGAGATATAGAACTTATAGTGAAACAACTTTGAGCTCAATACACTACAAAGAATACAAGGCTTGGGAACTACAAAAATAGATTCTAGGAGAAGATTGATCACCTGGATGCTTTTTCAATTCAAGTTGTTCCAAGGGAGTAGAATGCAAGGGTAGAAATGTTAGTTGCCTTATCCTCATTTCTACTTTTTCACTCAAATTTTATAGACAATCAGTTCAAGATGGAAGTCTTATTTAGACCTAATTTCCCTGACAACATTGAGACATGGCAGTTCTTTAACAATTATGAACAAATCCAGTTATTCCTGGAAGGATCTGAACCTTTTAGTGACCAATACTTTGAAGGAAGCAAAAATGCCTACAAGGATTTCTCCAATAACACCGAGAAAAAAGTTAGAGAAATGAGGAAAATGAAGAAGGTTTGTTGATAGAGTACCGAGATGTGTTCACTTGGGGATATGAGGACTTGAAGACCTTTAGGAATGGTGAGTTCAAGCACAAAATTCTTCTCAAGCCTGAGGCTACTCCCTTTAGGTAAAAGTAGTTTAATTACAAGCCTTCCATGCTTCACCAAAATCAAGATCATCTAGATACAAAGTATTGAGTTCCTTGAACCCAAGCACCTCTATCTGCATTTCTACCAGCAAAAGTTGTCTTCTACTAAGAGCATCTGCAACTTTGTTAGACTTCTCACTCCTATGTTTCAAAAAAAGTGTATAACTTGTCAACAAACCTTTTTCTTTTTCCCTCCCCAAGAAGAAACTTGGAGCTAAACAACTCAAAGGTAATAAGATCCCTCGACACCTTATTTCACTTAAGAAACTATTGGATAGGCATGATGCACTTATCAGAAGGGAGAGGGGAAGAAAAGGTGGAACTTCTGGAGAATATAAAGGGATGAATATTGGGACCAAATATAAACCCAAGTTGGTCAATATCAGTAGTAGTTTCTTAAAAGAAGAAAGGGAAAAAGAAAAAGGTTTGTTGACAGAGTACCAAGATGTGTTCACTTAGGGATATGAGGACTTGAAGGCCTTTAGGAACGGTGAGTTCAAGCACAAAATTCCCCTCAAGCCTAAGGCTACTCCCTTTAGGTAAAATCAGTTTAATTACAACCCTCTGATCTTATATGACATCTTTAGGGAAGTTCACAAGATGCTAGAAGCCAAAGTTATCTACCCCATACATTACTTGACATGGATAGCTAACTTGTCCTAGTCTGGAAAAAGAATGGAGAGATCAGAATTTGTGTGGATTTCAAGAATTTGAATCAGACATCTCTAGAGGAAAACTATGTCTTGCCTAATATGGATCATCTACTATAGACTATTGCTAACTCTAAAAGGATGTCCATGCTAGATGGATTCTTGGGTTTTAACCAAATTGAGGTAAACCCAAAAGATCAGTTCAAGACTACGTTCACCACTCCTTGTGAAACATTTTCATATAACAAGATGCACTTTGGGCTCATTAATATTGGAGCTACCTTCCAAAAGGTCTATGAACTCCTCCTTTGTTGATCTCAAAGATAAGATTAGCATCATATACTTTGATTGATGCAGGGTGCTCCCTTAATACCATAAACTCATAACAGAAACAAAGAAACAATAGCAAATGTGAGAACAAAATATGGACTTCTTATTTGCACTGCAAATGTAGAATTATAGAATTCATAAATACAATATGCTAACCCACATGGGCACCTTTAGTATAATAATTTGCAATACAAGTTGTGAACTATCACCCAAAGTTGTCCTAGCTAATGTTTGAGCCTTTCTTAAATAGGCAATTTTATGCTACCCGAGAAGGTTCTAGATGCTCAAACTTAATACCTAGGGCTAATAGACCCTAAAAAAACATATAGATTCAACCAAATACATCTTTAACAATTATTTTATAAGTTTTGGGTAGCCCAACATTGGAAGGCCATAACTCATGAATCGTTTCTCTAATTGGCTATTATAACCACTTTTCAAAAATGTCAGCTCCTAATCTATAGGTTCAGAATAGCACTAGCACCCTTTTGTCAAGTTTGCGGGCCTCATATGGGCACTCTAAGGCCTCCAACGATGAGCTTGAAGATTTTTCTACCCAAAATCTACAATAACTTCTCTAATACTTAAGCTAGAGCAATGAGATTTTTATGGTAAGCTTATA
The DNA here is from genome assembly GCA_028749045.1 of Cupressus sempervirens. NCBI lineage: Eukaryota > Viridiplantae > Streptophyta > Pinopsida > Cupressales > Cupressaceae > Cupressus > Cupressus sempervirens. The sequence goes on along the minus strand of CM053783.1, from coordinate 563,773,552 downwards.
TCTCTAAAATGAACCTTCCTGTAGAAAATGAGAACATTCTAAGCTCATATGAAAAACTTACTAAAAATAGCAATTTCCCATAAATAGTAACCACCCTATCTACTAGTCCTCATTAAAATAGAAAAGACTAAAAATAAAATATTTTTGGGTGATGCAAGATTGTCTTTACACCCAGGATGATCCTGCATCAAACACTCAGGGTAATTTGAGAAATGACCCTGTCACATCTCATGTGTTCAGAGGAAAACCAAGATGGTTAACTTCCTTCTTTTCTAGCCATGATGAATCCTCAATTGGACTCCCATTCCATTTGACTAGATATTCCTCATAAGTTTTTTTTCTAGTACTTTTTCCAATACGCCTGTCTAGTATCTCTTCAATCTCATGTGTAGTCAAACTAGCTATTAGAATACTCCACTGCACTTCTGCAATTTCATCTCCATCACCTCCTTCATAATACTCTATCAAATTTGAAATATTAAATACTAGTGAAATATTCAATTCAGCAGGCAATTCCACTTCATATGCATTTCCAAAATCATGCCTTTTCACTATCTTGCATAGTCCAAACTTCTTCATCTTTAGCTTATTATATATACCCACTAGAAAACACTCCTTTCTCAAATGAACCATGACTTCATCTCCAATCTGAAATTCCTTATACCTCCTTTTCACATCTACCTTAGCCCTATACTGTGTATTCATCTTTATGATGTTCTTCCTTGCCTCCTCATGGACGTTCTTCAAATGTTCAAAAAAATCTTTTGCTTCAGCACTACTTATCTCTCCTTTATCAAACTACCTCAATTCAAAAGGATTTATGTGACTACTCCCATATACAATCTAGAATGGTGATTTACCAGTACTCCTATTGATAGAATTATTATATGCAAATTTCACCTATGGTAAAATCATATCCCATCCTTTTGGTTTATCTCCAACCAAGCATCTCAGCAAGTTTCCCAAACTATGATTCATAAATTTTGTTTGTCCATCAGTTTGCAAATGATGTGATGAACTGAACTTCAAATCTATCTTTAACTTCTTCCACAATGTATGCCAGAAATACCCAACAAATTTGGTATCTTGATCTCAAACTATACTCTTTGGTAGACCATGTAATCTCACCACTTCTATGAAAAACAACTCTGCTACATGAATAGCATCACTAGTCTTCTTGTAAGGAATAAAATGTACCATCTTTGAAAACTTTCCAACCACCACAAAAATATAATCATACCCACATTGTGTCCTTGGTAATCCAAGAAAAAAATCCATGATGACATCCTCCCATGGCTTCTCTGGTATAGGTAATGGCTAATACAACCCTATATTCTACTTCACTCCTTTTTCCATTTGACATACTTAGCAACTTTGTACAAACTTCATCACATTTTGTTTTAACTATGGCCAGTAATAATTTTCAGCAACTAAAGGTATAGTTTTATCTCTACCAAAATGTCCAGCCAATCCTCCACTATGCTTCTTCTTGATAAGGTTCTCTCTCATTGAACTTCTAAGAATGCACAATTGGCTTCCTTAATTGAACAACATACTATCTTGGATCATAAAATCCAACCACTTTATCCTATCAAGTGTAACAAATTCTGTACAAGCCTTCCACGCTTCACCAAAATGAAGATCATCTGGATACAAAGTACTAAGTTCCTTGAACCCAACCACCTCTATCTGCATTTTTGCCAACAAAAGTTGTCTTCTACTAAGAGCATCTGCAACTTTGTTAGACTTCCCACTCCTATGTTTCAAAACAAATGTATAACTCTGCAAAATCTCAACCCACTTTAAATGCCTTTGGTTCAATTTTCCTTGACTATTCAAATATTGCAAAGCTTGATGATCAGTATACAAAACAAACTCCTTAGGAAGAAGATAGTGTCTCCACTCCTTCAACGCTTGAACTATAGGATAAAATGCTTGATCATAAACAAAATATTTTATTTTTGCATCATTCAACTTTTCACTAAAATAAGCAATAGGTCTACCTTCTTGACTCAAAAAAACTCCTATTGCAGTACCACTAGCATCACAGTTTACTTGAAACACCTTGTTAAAATTAGGAAGTGCTAAAATAGGCTGCTTAGTAACTTTTTGTTTCAACAGATTAAAACTCTTATCTGCTCCTACAATCCACTTAAACTCTTTCATATCTACTCTCACTATTTCATTCAAGGGTCCACAAATATTGCAAAAACTTCTTATGAACATTCTATAAAATGTAGCTAGTCCATGAAAAGATCTTACCTCTGTTGCACTCCCTGGAGTAGGCCATTTGAGGATAGCCTTCACTTTCTCTGGGTCCATTTTTAAACCTTCTCCTCAAACTACAAATCCTTGGTACACCAACTCTTTCTTTACCAAACTACACTTCTTTAGGTTTATCAACAATTTTTCTTCCTTCAACTTATCAAACACCTTGTGAATATGAATCAAATGCTTCTCCAATGTCTTACTAAAGATCAATATATCATCTAGGTAAACAATGACAAACTTACCTAGAAACTCCTTCAGTACCTCATTCATGAGCCTCATGAAAGTGCTCAGAGCATTGGGTAGCCCAGAAGGCATGACTAACCACTTAAATAGTCCTTCCCTTGTCTTGAAAGCAATCTTACACTCATCAGCTTCTCTAATATGAATCTGATGGTACCCACTCTTTAGATCTATCTTTGTGAAATATTGAGTTCCCCTCAAATAGTCTGTAATATCATCCATCCTCATCAAAGGAAACCTATACTTGATAGTGATCTTATTGATATCATGAGAATTTGTGCACATCCTCCATTCTCCATTCTTCTTTGTTGCTAACATTACTGGTATGGCACATGGACTTAGACTCTCTCAAATCAACCCCTTTTGCAACAACTTGTGAACTTGCTTGTTCAACTCTTCACTTTCTGTTGGCATCATTTTATGCACTGCCTTGATTGAAAAATTGGCTCCTAGGACCAAATCCATCTAGTGACTGATCTTCCTCATTGGGGGCAATCCATCAGGTACATTATCTAATACGATATCAGAAAACTCTCCCAACATATATGTAACTTTTGTAGGTACCTCTTCTACTTCTTCTTTACTATCTTTAGGAGTTATAGAAAAACACATATGCTCATGCTTCATACCTTTAAGAAACTCTTTTCCATCAACAAAACATGTTCTGGCAGCACTACATACCTCTTTTTCTTTATCCTTCAATGGCTTCAATTTATGTTTCACTCCATCCTTAGTTAGAGTGTACGTATTTTCTTGCCCATCATGTATAGCATGCCTGTTAAACTGCCATAGCCTACCCAATAACATATGACATATGTCCATAGGTATGATATCACATAGTACCTCATCCTAGTAGCTTCCAATCTTGAACTTCACTGAGCACTACTCATTGACCGTGACCTTATGGTCATCTTGCACCCAAACAACATGATATGGATGCAGATGTTTTTGCCTCTTCAGCTTCAACTTGGTGACCATCATTTCTGACACCAAATTGTTAGTACTTCCACCATCAATGATCACATCACAACACTTATCTTCACATCTACACCTTGTGTGAAACAAGCTCTTTCTTTTCTCAAGTTCATTCTCACCACTTAGCAGGACTCTTCAGTTAACTATGACTTCTCCTCTTTTAGCATCTTCAAAATGTGAGGATTTGGCATCTTCATAAACATGTGCAACTCTAGCCTGGCCTTCTATTCTTCGATCTATCTTTCCTTGGTGCTAGGTACATTCAAATGCTTTATGCCCTTCTTCTCCATAGTGAAAAAATTTCCCACGGAAGCCTCCTCTTATAGATCCTTGTCCTCTACCTCTTCCTTTCTAATCTATATTGTTCTAATCATGGAAACAATTGGAATTGTTTCCCCTCTAGTTTTGATTGCTACTTCCAACCTAATCCTTTTTCTTTTGATCATCATTACGACCACCATAAGATCATCCACCAAATCTTCCACCACGACCTCTTCCACTATTCTCATTGTCAAACTTCTTTCTCAATTTCTCCTCGACTCTTAAGGAAAATTGGTATGCCTCCTCAATATTTTTCATTCAAACTAGACTCAGCTCATCCTAAATACTAGGTCTTAACCCATTAAGATAATGGGCAACTTTCTCCTTATCAACTTCTGCATGGCTAGTTGTAATGAGAACTTGGTAGAACTCTTCGATATACTCTTGAACAATTTTTCTTGCTTGCTTCAACCCTTGCATCTTCTTCAACAAATTAAGCTCATAATCCACAGGAATGAATTGTCACTTCAGTTTATCTTTCATCTGATCCCATCTAGTGATTTTGTCCTTTCCCTTTCTATTTCACTCCAACTGAACCTCCTGCCACTAGATCTTCGCATGTCCCTTTATTTTTGCCTTCGCAAACTTGACCCTATCAGGATCATCAATATCTTCATACTCAAAGTACTCCTCTAGTTCATTGATCCAATTGATCAGCTCCTCTGGATTAAGATTTCCCAAAAATGTGGGAACCTCAAACTTAGGTTTTTTTTCCAATCTTGGAGATGGCCCTAAAAAGCCTCTCTTCCTCTAGATTTAGAATTGCCTCTACTTCAGCATTTTCTACTACTTCGTCCTCATCCTTGATTTCACTCTTACAGGAAGATTTATTCCTCTTCGCATTTGTTCTTCCAATGCTTGCATTTGCCTTTGGAGGGCTCAAAAACCCTCAGGTGTAACACCTACAACTCTTCCACCATGCTCTCTTTATGGAGGCATTTTCATGCTTCCACTAAAACCCTAGTGAAAACTACCTCATAATCGATTATCTATCTACATACTCAACCCAAACCATGGTCCTGGTGCAAACTGCCTCATAGTTGGCGATCTGTCCACACACTCAAGAACTCTAGCTCTAATACCACTTGATGCAGGGCACTCCCCTTAATACCATAAAATCATAACAAAAACAAAGAAACAATAGTAAATTTGAGAACAAAATATGGACTTCTTATTTGTGTCACAAATGCAAAATCATAGAATTCATAAATACAATATGCTAAACCACATGGGCACCTTTAGTATAATAATTTGCAAGACAAGCTGCAAACTATCACATAGAATTGTCCTAAATAATGTTCAGGCATTTCTTAAATAGGTAGTTTTATGTCACTTGGGAAGGTTCTAGATGCTCAAACTTAATACCTAGGGCCAACAGACCCTAACAAAACATTTAGCATTGGCCAAATAAATTTTTGACAATTATTTTAGAAGTTTTGGGTAGCCCAACTTTGGAAGGCCATAACTCATGAATTGTTGCTCCGATGAGCTATAATAACCACTTTTTAGAAATGCCAACTCCTGATATACAAGCTCAAAATAGTGCTAGCATCCTTTCGTCAAGTTTTTAGACCTCATATGGGCACTCTAAGGCCTCCAATGGTGAGCCTGAAGATTTTTCTGCAAATTGTTGCACTGAAAATCTGCAATCACTTCTCTAATACTTAAGCTGGAGCAATGAGATTTTTATGGTAAGCTTATATCTCTAAAATGAACCTTCTTGTAGAAAATGATAACGTTTTGAGCTCATGAAAAACTTACTATAAATAGAAAGTTCCCATAAATAGTAAGCACCCTGTCTACTAGTCCTTATTAAAATAGAAAAGACTAAAAATAAAATATTTTTGGGTGATGTGAGATTGCCTTTACACCCAGAATGCTCTTGTATCATGGATGATCTAACAAACTTCTCCAAGAAAAGAAAAGATCACTTGAGGGATCTAGAGAAGGTGCTAAGAAGGTGTAGAGAACATGGGATTTTACTCAATCCTAAGAAGTTTGTTTTCTGTGTTATCAAAGGTAAACTATTGGGTGATATAGTGTCCTAGGAAGCCATTAGGATTGATCTTGAGCATGTTAGAGCCATTAAATAATTGAATTTTTCAGGAATAAAATTTAGAATTAAGTCATTTTTCAGGTAGGTGAACTTTCTGAGACATTTTGTCCCTAACTTTTCTGAGATTGCTAAATGCATTGTTGATATGGTGAAAGGAAGTCAAAGTTTCAAATGGAATGATTTTGGAAGAAAGGATTTCAATCAAATTAATGATGCTATAACCAAAGCACCCATGTTGGTACATCCTAATTACACTAAGGAATTCATATTGGACTGATATGCCTCAGCTCACATGCTTTCTAGGATACTCATGTAGGAAGACAAGGAAGGTATCCAAGCACCAATTTCTTTCATGAGTGCTCCCCTTAAAGAGCATGACTTGAGATACTCCTAGATGGAAAAGCATGTGTATGCAGTGGTAAGAGCACTCAAAAAAATTAGATTATATGTCTTGCACTCTCACTCTATTGTATTCATACCTAATTTAGTTGCCAGAATCATATTGACCCAACAAGAAATAGGTTGCAATACTAGAGGAGCATGGATAGAAAAAGTTTAGGAATATGACACTAACCTAAAGCCAACTAAGATGGTGTGAGGAAATGGCTTGTGTAAGATAATTGCAAAAAATATGACCCAAGTCAAGAAGAGGAATCTTCAAGAGCTCTAATGGTCAATCTACAAGACCCTTGGTTCTCTAACATTGCTTACTTTCTCACTTATGATTATTGTCCCAATGGATTGACATATAAGTAGAAGAGAGATCTTGGGATTAAGTTAGCTAATTATGTCATATATGATGACTAACTATATAAGAGAGTGATAGATGGAACCTTCTTAAGATGTGTGGATAAACCTCAACAAGAGAAATTGCTTCATAGTTTCCACAATGAGGCCTGTGGTGGTCATTTTTCATCAACAATCACAACATACAAGATTTTGAGGCAACATTGTTATTGGCCTAGCATGTTTAAGGATGCTTATAAGTGGGTATACCAATGTGAAAAATATAGGATATTCTCTAGAAAGCCACAATTAGTTGCTCTACCTCTAAAGCTAGTTGTTATTGAAGGCCCCTTTCAACATTGGGGAATTGATTTCATTGGACCAATCAACCTACCCTCTTTTGCAGGTCATTTTTATGTCATTACTACTATACATTACTTCACCAAATGGGTGGAGGCCAAGCCAACTAAGAAGACTACATCTGAGATCATCTATGAGTTCATTAAAGAGAACATTTTGATTAGGTTTGGAGTGCCAATGAAACTTTTCATGAACAACACCTCTTACTTTTCCTCTATGGAGATTATAGAATTATGCTATGATAATAGCATTCACCTTATCCATTCATCATATTACTTTCCTCAAGGAAATGGTCAAGCATAATCAAGTAATAAAAACTTGATCAACATCATGAAGAAGTTGGTTTCGGAAAACTAGAAGAACTGGCACAAAAGATTGCATGATGCACTCTAGGAAAATGTAGTAACACCCAAGAAGGCAATAAAAATTTCTCCATTTGAGTTGGTATATGGAGTCGAAGCCAGTCTTCCACTTCCATTGGAACTATCCATTTGTAAACTGCAACAACTAATCGAGGATCCTGTATTTTACAACGGCTTAGATAAGCATATCATGTACCTGATTAAGCTTGAAGAGGAACATGAAAGGCTAGTTGATCACAATATTGAGCATCAAAAGCATGTGATGACATTCTTTGACAAGAAGCACAAGCCAAGAAAGTTCATGGAGAGCAATTTGGTCCTGTCGTGGGATAGGAGGCACAAATCCAAAGGTATGCATCATAAATTTGACTCCCTTTGGAAGGGCCCTTTCAAGATTGTGCAAGTAAACAAAAATAATTATTTCATTCTAGCATATCCCTCTAGAGAGATTTTTCCATTTTCCTATAATGACTAGGATCTAAAGTTGTATCAAGTTCATAATTGAAAGTAGGTAGCACCTGTAGTTAGTGTTAGTCTAGGTAGATTTGCTTTGCATCTTTCCTTGCTTTGTTTTCCTATTTTCCTAAGTTAGTGTTTCCTTTCAATTGTGTGTGTAATTTATCTGCCCCCTAAATTTTTTCATTCCAACTATGTGAAACTAGAGATTTTGGGTGCCTACTCAGACATTTGCATGCCTAAGTCCCCAATCAGAACAAGTTCTTGCCACATTTTTAGTCCTCCATTCTTTAACTTCTAGGTCAAGTGTTAAGTTAATGACTCATGTCATTCCTTGGTATAGGTTTCCATTAGGGTTTCCTCTCTCATCTTTCCCTCTAAGTTTCCTAGGTGGGAATACAAGAGCAATGCAAATTTTTTTAATTGTGCTAGGTGATTAGGATGGGAAGGGTAAGTTAATGTATTCCTAGATGAGAAAGAGAGAAATAATTATATTCATAAGAAATCCTAACTCTATGATCAAGTATTTCATTGATGACATGATATGGGTAGAATGAAAAAATTATGGGCATATCCAAAGAAAATGGTAGTGAAGAAAACAAGGACCAAGGTTAAAGAACATCGTGCAAAATGTGAAGAATAAGCTAGAAGCAAGATCAGTTGATCCCAATGCAAAGCAAGCATTAAAGAATGTAGAAATGTTGAAGAACATGGTCAAAGCTGGTGAAGACCAAATTTGATCTCAGATCAATGTCACAAATCACATCTAAATATCTACATCCAAAGTTTGAAAAGATTGCATGATCACAACTTGGTTTTGGCTCAAAGAATTTAAAGTTGTGAAGTAGTGAGAGATAACCATAGTAGTCAAGGTTTGATTGATCACACTATTGTAAGGAGTTAAGGCTTACTTCTAGTTGAATTGGCCAAGTAGAAAAAGGTTTTTAGTGCATTGTCATAGAGTTAAAATGTTAAGTTATGAATTTGTGAGCAAAGTTAGATCGAATGAGTAAGGTGATCGAAGGAAGCAGTATCTTGTTATTTCAATAAAGTGGAAAATTAATTAAGAATTTCCAAGTTTTAGTGATGCAAAAAATGAATAGGATAGTTAAAGATCAAAGGCTCTCACATCATTGTAGGCAGTTAAGGTTAACCATGAGTTAAGGTAGTGAAGCAACAAAAGCTCCTTATCGCAACTTCACAGTGTTTTTTGATGAGTCAAAGTTTTCAATTGCAAGCTTGTGAATGAGTTAACGATTAAAACTCAAAATGATATTTATAACATCACAAGGTTTAAGTTGTGGTTAAAAAGTTGAGTTTCAAAGTTGCGACAAGTAATCAAAACAATCAAATTTAAAGGCTAGTGCAACATCGCAGGTGAAAGAAATGCTATGTCCTAAACCATGGTGAAGATGCAAGGGAATCAATTTATTGGTCATCACTAGATCATGACCTATTTTTGGCTTAAACAATTCTCAGTTGTGATGGTGCAAAGAGCATTAAAAAATAGTTAAAGTTTGAAGGATTGTAGCATTGCATGTTGTTAGCTAAACTCTCAATTTAAAAAGCATATAAATTGCAGCTCTACACAAATAAGCCATGAGGAAAGGTAACTTGAAAAGTATTGATGAGGTTAGAATGAAGGTATTTGCATCATCGCAAGTGGTTAACATAGAAGGGAGATCCCCAAGTTGAACAGAGATAACTTCAAGGCATGGTAGAAACTCGTGAGATTACATTTGGAAACCATTAGAGACTTGGGCCTAAAATACCTAGACACCAATTATGTGGCACCTACTGGAACTATGACTATTAAAGAAATTATAGAAAAGAAGAATCATAACATTATGATGATTGATATTGCTTGAACTCTCAGCTATGTTGAATTTGATGAAGTGAAAGACTATGATACTACTCATGCGATGTGGATCAAGCTAAAGGAAATCTATGAAGGAGATGATAATGTAAGAAGAGCCAAGGAAAAAAGTCTTAGAGGTCAATTTGATCAAATGAGAATGAGAGAAGATGAGAATATTATAAAATATAGTGAAAGAATAAAAGCTAGTGTGTGCGCAGTTAGAGCCTCAGGAGGAAAGATAAAAGATGAGACAGTGGTAAGCAAGGTTCTCAGAACACTTCTTCCTATATATGCAATTAAAGTGACAGAAATTCAAGAGATAAAATGCAATCCCAAGAATGATATAACATTGGATGCAGTAGTGGGAAGATTGACAGCATTTGAGTTAGATAACTATGACAATTATGTTCCTAACACTAGCAACCTTGAGTCTGCATTTCAAGCCATGCTATTACTCAAGAAGAAAGTTGAAAAATCTAAAAGGCAATCTAATGGTGAGGATGAAGATCTTGAAGTCATTAAAGAATTACTTGTAACAAGATTTCCTAAAGGAAAAGGGAAGCACAAAGGAAAAATTCCTTTGATCTTCTTTTCCTGTGAAGAGGTTGGTCACATTGTTGCAAGGTGTCCAAATAGAGAAGGCAAAGAAAAAAAAATGACAAGTACAAGGGCAAGAAGGACTTCAAAAGCTATAGAGACTACAAGGACAAAGGCAAGAAATCTTTTTACATTGCTAAAGATTTTGAAAGTAGTGAAGAAGAAGATGAAATGGTCTACATTGTTGTTAAGGATGAATCAAATGATGAGAATGATAAAATGGCACTTATTGCACATATTAGTAAGAATGATACATAGATTATTGATAGTGATTGTTCTTGCCATATGACTGGTGACAAATCTAAATTTGAGAACTTAATACAGTATGATGGTGGAAGTGTTAGATTTGGCAATGATGAACCATGTTATGTGAAAGGTAAAGGTTGTATTGACTAACCAATAATCTCAAATGTGATAATGCTTATTGGGTTGAAGGACTGGAGCATAATCTACTTAGTGTGGCTCAATTGAATAACATTGGATTCAAGGTAGATTTCATGAATGGAAAGGCCAATCTGCTAGATGGGAAAGGAAATATGGTTGGGACTGACAAGCAAATAAAAGGTAATCTATTCTACCTAGATCTTAATAGAAGTTCATATTTCATTTCCCAAGTAGAAGAAAGTTGGTTATGGCATAAGAGGTTATGTCATGTGAATTTTGAAAACCTAATAAACATAATCAAGAACAAAAGAGTAAGAGGCATTCCAAACCTGAAAAAACCTGACATGGGCATGTGCAAGAATTGTCAAATTAGTAAGATGGGAAAGATAAGTTTTAAAAGCAAAAATTGTCATTCTGAAGAAGTGTTGGAGCTAGTCCATATAGACCTTTGTGCACCTATTAGCATAGAAAGCTACATAGGAGATAAGTACTTTATTTTATTTGTTGATAATTATTCTAGAATGATGACTATTATGTATTTAAAGGATAAATCAGAAGCTTTTCAAAATTTCAAATGGTATTTGGCTAGAATTGAGAAGGAAACAAGAAAGAAATTGAAATGTTTTAGATTAGATAGAAGAGTAGAATTCATTTCTAATAAATTCTACAATGAGAGAGGAATCAAAAGACAAGTGTTTGCACCTAGCACACCACACCTCAGTAGAATGGCATTGTTGAAAGAAGGAATAGGTCAATCATGGTTTGTGCAAGGACCCTTATGATAGAAAAGAATGTTGCTGCCAAATACTGGAAGGAAGAAATCAATATTGTATTTCATACCTTGAATCGAGTTTAGTTGATGAAGGATTCAAATCAAACACCTTCTGATTTATGGTATGGATATAAACCTAATGTGTGTTACTTCAAAGTATTTGGAAGTAAATTTTATATTTTGAAGGGGCCTAGACTTGTTGGATATGTCAAAAGGCATCATGCACCCAATAAAATTATTGGAGATCAGTTAGTTGGCACAATGACAAGGAAAAAAACAAAAGGTACATGTTTTCTTACTAAATTTGGACCTAGATCTACAAAATATGCATTAAAGAGTGAAAGTTGGATTGAAGCTATGAATGAAAAAATTAATCATATTGAAAGGAATAATATTTGGACTCTTGTTCCTCAAGGATAAATATGTAATTGGCACAAAATGGGTATTCATAAATAAGTTGAATGAGAATGGAGAAGTTTCAAGAAACAAGGCAAGGCTAGTTTGCAAGGACTATGCTCAAGAGGAGGGTATTGACCATGGAGAAACTTTTTCTCTTGTTGCTAGAGTTGAAGGTGTTAGAACACTCCTTGCATATGCAATACATAAAGGATTCAAAGTGTATTAGATGGATGTGAAATCAATAATCCTAAATAGAATCTTAGAAGAGGAAATCTACATCGAGCAACATGAAGGTTTCATTGGTCCTAGAAAAGGGATATGGTTTGCAGACTACACAAAGATTTTTATGGTCTCAAAAAATCCCCTAGAGCATGGTATTAGATATTGCACAAGTATCTCATAAAGATTGGTTTTCAAAGAACTAATGACAATAGTAATGTATACATCAAAGAATGACCAAATAAGAAGATTGTGTTGGCAGAAATATTTGTGGATGATATGTTGTTTACTGGAAATGATTATTTGTGCAAATATTTTTCTGAGGAAATGAGTAAGCAATTTGAGATTTCAATGTTTGGAGAGATCAAATTCTTTGTTGGCTTGCAAATTCAATAGAAGAAGGATGGTATCTATATTACTCAATCAAAATACATCAAAGAGATACTAAAGAAGTTTGGAATAGAAGATTCTAGACCAACTGGAACACCTATGTTTACTAGACATAAGCTTTCCAAAGATGATGGCTCAAAATAAGTAGATCAAACTACATACAGATCAATGATTACAAAACTTCAGTATGTGGTGCCTACAAAACCAGATATAGCATTAGTAATTAGAATGGTGGCAAAATTTTGTGCTAATCCAAAAGAAGATCATATGATGGCAATCAAAAGAATCATGATGTATCTGAAGGATACTAAAGATTATGGTTTGTGGTATAAGAAAGGAGACAACTTTGAATTGAAAGCATTCACTGATGTTAATTGGGCAGGAAGCATTACTGAAAGGAAGAGCACTAGTTGTGGAGCATTCTTTCTTGGAAAGAGGTTGGTATCTTAGACAAGAAAGAAGCAAAATTGTATCTCTCAGTCAATAGCATCTAAGTAGAATATGTTGTTGTAGCAGTCAATTGTTCAAATATTGTTTGCTTCAAACAACTATTGATAGGTACGAAGGAAGAGATCAAAGATCTAGTTTTTGTTTTCTATGATAACACTAGTGTAATTAATATTTCCAAGAATCCTATGATGCATACCAAAACCAAGCACATTGCAATTAAATAATATTTCTTAAGAGAATCAGTGTAAGATAAGGAGGTAAGATTGGAATATGTGAATACAAAAGAATAGATTGTAGACATATTCACTAATCCATTACCTAAGGATGAATTGTGTATCTAAGAGGTAAGCTAGGGGTGATTCCCCTATTTTAAGCTCATTAATCAAATTCAGTGATGCATCAACCAAGCATGTTGAAGATAAGTCAAGTTGATGCAGTATTGTAAAGGATAGATTGCATATGAATTAGTACATCAGGTACATGGAAGTTCACTGAATGCAATCTTTGTCATAAGATGTCAAAGAGGGAGAGTTCTATCATACATCAAAGAAATTCTATAAGAAGGTTTTATTGTGAAATTTATGTTTTTGCATGAGATGTCAAAATTTTTTGTCAAATCAAATAAAGAGGGAGAATGAACTTGAGTTAATATTACAATCAATGTAATCATATTAATTAGAAAATCATTCCATGGGGAGAGATTGATGCCAGAGGGAGTTCATGCTGATAGAGGGAGTTCTCATGGATGAGAATCAAAATGAAACTAAGGATATTGTCCTTACTTCTATTTTTCTCTAAAAATTTCATTCTATAATGACATGTTGTGATGTCATCAATGCAAAAGAGGGAGATTGTTGAAAACAATTGTTTAATTGTATATCATCTTTGATGTTACAAAAAATTTGAAGTCTTTACCAGTCAACGTCTGTCAAACTCACTTAGGTGATGGAGATAGTTTTCATTGTCTACCAAGCATTCCAGAGAAAAAAAGTTTAGAGATAGTATCTATTGAGCTCACTCGAGCACCAAAGAAAGTTTGCAGGAAGACAATGTCTACCAAGTTCACTCAGGAACTAAAGAGGAGTTGGCATGAAATTAGTGTTAACCAAGCTCACTCAGTTACCAAAGGAATTTATTTTAGGATGTAGTGTTAATCGAGTTCACACAGTTAACAAAGAAAGTCTTTTCTAGGTTAGTTTTGACTGAATTGGGTCGGCTAACAAAGGATTTTCTTGAATTGACATATTTAGTTTTATAAATTTATTTGTTAAGTTTAGATGACTTAAGGGATGACTATTGAATATTTGTAAGTGTAGTCAAGCTAAATTGACAAGGCAAAAGATATGTGTTAGAAATAGGGATTACTAAGAGGGGGGTGAACCAATAATGTACAAACTTTAGTCGCCAACTAAATATTATTACTTACTTTAAACCATGCATAACAAAGCAATAAAGTAATGTTGAATAGTAACAATAGCAATGTACAAAGACAACTCATAATACCATATTTTGTTAACTAGGGAAACCCTGGCCAAGGGAAAACCTTGTTGGGGATGATACCCACTAGATAATATACTAATATATAAGTTCCTTGTTAGAGGATGGACCCTGTTAGGAGTCAGTGAGAAAATTTAGTATAAGCAGACCATATTAGGAGACTGAATCCCTGTTAGGAGATTCCAACCCTATTAGGAGTTGTAGTATAGTGTATTCAAGATGAGCCCACTGCCCAAAAATGTAATTTCAACTACTAAAAGAGCTCACTGCTCAAAGAAGTAATTTACTGTTATTTTCCTTCCTTGTCTAATCTTTGATCTTTAACTTGATCTCAAATCACAAGATAGCTCATACAAAACTTCACATATACTACCTTCTCAAAAGTTCTCTCACTTCCCATATTTTCATAAGCACATACAAGCACATTTCTCATTACAAGAAGCCCTTTGCATAAATACCATGCCTTCACATAAATTTTTATTGGGTCAGCTAGGACCACTATTCACTTTTCCAAGTTAGATTAAACATCTAGGATGTCGGCCATAATTGGAAAAGTAATTATTTTGTAAACAAAATAGTTCTTTCCTTCAATTTTGTTGTCTTGCATCATCAAAACATGATTCTCTCTATTTTATACTATCTATACAAACTTCTAAGGTTATAAAAATCATCACCAACATGTATACTATCTCCATGTAATTTCACATATCATACTATGACGTCTACGACATGTTATAAACAAAACAATACACTGTCGTAAACAAATTCTATACTTAGACAATTTTCTGATTACCAAACACTAAGTATCTTCATTTCTGAGGTTTCCTATTAACATGTCCATCATGTGTTTCCATTATTGACAACAATTACATATCACAATTATCTAATTGTCAACAATCTCCCCATTTGGCATTGGTGGCAACAAAATAGGGAAAATTGGCTAAGTGACAAAACTTAACTATCAAAATAAACATTACATCTAGTATAATTTGTTCAACTTTACATATATGCTCCCCCTTACAATATACTTTATACTTTTACAATATTCACATTTATTTCTCCCAACAATCTCTCATTTTGTCATGTATACAATTTTCACATCTCTCCCCCTTTGACATCAATGATAAAGGTCAAAATGTCAAGATTTTGTCCAAAAATTGTCAAAATTGTTGTCCTTCCTCTATGTTGAAATAATCTTCATACAGTCATCAAAAATAATCTTTAGACTATCCATACATTTTTTCCATGTCTCTTTGGTAGACTCAGCTAATGTGAGAATTGCACATAATGCATAAGATGCAATCTCAATAGCATTGATATCTGAATACTAAAAGTTTGTATATGTGTCATTGGCCTTGACACATTCCTCTAGCTACTTCTTAACAAAAGATATCTTTAGAGAAATAGATTCTTTGAAATCATATGTTCTCTTCAAAATTTGCTCTTTCTAAAGTTCTAGTTTCCTGATCTCACTGTGAACACTGGCAACTTGACTCTCAAAATCATCAACTTTGCTAGATGGATGTTGGATTTGGCTAGATAAAGCAACTAGCTCACTCATCTTAGTCTCCAACTAACTATCAAAATCTTTAGTCAGTTTGTATGACAAGGTACACTCAACATACAAGGTGTTCCCTTCTTGCTAACATTTCCAAAGTTCTTCTATGCATGTATCAAGATTGACTAAGTCATTCTTGATATTTTGGAAAATGGTGCTAAACAAGTTAGAATCATGGGAAATTTTAGCCTTCGCCTCTACAATCTTTAGCAAATTAGTAAACTCTTCATCAAAGGATTTTAGCATTTCCTGTGCTCTTTGTTTGGGGTTTGACTCAGTATGTTGTACTATCAATGTGTTGTGCAATCTATCTATTACTTCCATTAATGATCTCTACAAACTTTTCACCATTTTATTCTTCTATATAAGTTTAGATAAGGATAAAATCATATCAGTTTGATCATCATCATCATTAGCTAACTAGCAAGAGAGAGCAAAGTAGATGAACTAGATGGTTTAGTCTCATTCTCCCTCTATTTCTTTGATGCTTCTTGTGTTCTTTTATTTTCCTCTTCTTTCTTTTCCTTTTCTTCTTTTTCAGTTTTCTTTTTCTTCTCTTATTCTGCAATCTTTATCTTTTCTTCATCTTCCTTTCTTTTCTTTTCTTCCTAAAGCAATCATTGGTTGGTTTCCTCTATCTTCTACTTTTCTTCTTCTAGTAGCCTCTTCTCTTCCTCAATTTGTTTCAACATTTCCTCAATATCTTTAGTATCAGGTACATTTGGTTTGGAACTACCAAATGGATTAGTATCATCAATGTTAAGAGTAACATTAGTTTGATCAATCTTCATGATGTCACCACTTACTGATACTTCTGAGGTTCTAGAAGCTGGAGGAGATGCTTCCTATGACTCTGACCTCATCTTATTGATAGCTACTACAGTCTCCTTTCTCAACTTATCCTTCTCACCAACCATAAATAAGAATGGCCTCAACTTATTCCTCAAATATGGTGCAAGGTTATTCAATAATCTCTTAATTTCATCTTGATCATCAATCTTGTAGATAGTCCTTAGCATAGACTTTAGAAGTTTAAGGTCTTCTTCCCTTGTTAGAGTCTACTTATCTATAAGTCTCTCATAGACTTTCTAGTTCACTACTCCTTTAATATCTTTCATACTAAGATCATTTGCCATAATATATCTCATAGTAGATATATCAAGCTGATCCTTCTCAAAATTATTGTATAAGTCATAAAACTTGTTCATTTGAACAAAGTTTTCCTTGTTGGAAATTGTTGTGTTAATCTTCTCAATCTTTGGCTTCCAAGGTTTCCAAGCTTTGCCTATTGCTTGCTTAGGTGGAGTCACCTTTTCAGCTTGTTTGGTTTCTTGTTCCTCCTCTTCTTCATCACTTGACTTAATTGTCAACAATGTTTTCTACCTCTTACTAGGTCTTGTGACCATCTGTTTGACTCCATTTGCCTTTGAAGATACTACTTCAACTAATCTTTCTAATTTTCTTTTTTGCTCACTGGGCTATATATCGGATACTACCGCATATGGTATACTCTACTCCAAAGATGTCTTAGAAATTGAAACTAACAAGGGTTGTATGTTTAATACACCTTGCTTCAATGTCTATCTCATGGCCTTAGATTCACTCTATGACATTCTAGCCTCAAATAGTGTCTTCTTCATGATTGACTCAACCTTCTTGCATGATGCCTTCTCTAAGGTTACTTTATAAGCATGTTGAGTAATCTCATCATAGGTGCCAAATCTATATTCTACTTTGTCTTTCTCTGAATTCAATAAAAAATCAATGTAGCTAACTGCAACATCATCACTCAACTCATAGCTCAAGGGATCTAAAAATGTCTCCCAAAGTTCCATTGCTTGAATATAAGTATGATCTGTATCAAGTAGAATACATATATCCTCCTTGAATCCATCTAGAATTATAGGTGAAATCCTATATCTTTGTTTCATCTCATTTTGAAAAGTCCTCATAATTAGGTTTTCACTATCCAATATCTTGTCTGTAGGGTGCCTTCTACATACCTCTATGATCTTCTCCATAGTGCATCTATCACTACTCATTATAACTATTACTGATAAGTAGGGAAATCTCTTTAGTACATGGAAGAATATGTGATTTATCAATGATTGGAATCTAAACACACTATTCTTTGTTCTCTTAATCTTTTCAAGGTTTTCCTAGAGTTGCATCCTCATCATTTCACTCAAATTTACTTGCTCTTTCTCTACACATATCTTGTAAGTTGCATATATAAATCTAGCAAAGAGTTCAACTATATTAGAACTTGTACAAACTAAATAAGTAGTAATTCTGCTAAGAAATCTCACTCATCCTGCTTGATGGAGTTGATTACCATAGCCTTCCCATTGTATACCACCTTAGTATAGCTCTCTACTTTCTTCTTTACCAATTTCTCACCTATGGGTACACTGCCTTCTTTGCTAAGACCGATTACCTCATGTATAAGGTTGGCTGAAATATCCACTACATTATCTTGCATCCACAATTTTCCATCATGTATCCTACTTAATATGGTTTGGGTCCATTTGTCTGTATCTAGCTCACAATAGAATTGATACTTAAACAAGTCTAATTCTTTTAAATGTTCAAATATGGGCTTCACTTTCATGTCATGGTTAAAGACTATTTCCATATCCTTATTCATATATTCACTGCCAATTGATTCAAACTTGCAATTCAAATAACTTTCTACGTCTTCCAGATAATCTATATTATTTAGAGTGATAGACAGTGCAAAGCTAGGGTTTCCTTCATTAATTTTTTTGGAAACTATCTTAAACTTAGGTCTATCTTCATTCTCAACACTATGTACTACTAACATATCTGAACAATATCTTTTACCGAACAAATTTTGCGAAAAAATGAAAATACCTCTTTCTAAAAATTGGGTTTGCTTCAAAATCACTTTGACAAGTCACTTTAGAATGCTCTTCACTTTTAATGTGTTTGTAATGAAGTAAAATCAAATATATACTCCATTTATTCCTCAACTTGAAATTGCATTAATTACATACTTTCACAAATATTAAAAAGTTGTTACTTGCATTCTACAATCAGTTAACTACTCGAGATCATCTATCTGATCTTTGGATGTCACCCGAGGTTTACTATAGCCTCCTTCCATTATGATAAATATCCTCAAAACTTTGCATCACAAAATTTTCTATAAAAAGTTACTTTCATCTTCCGTTACAGAATCAATTCTTACTATAATACCAGTAACTCTAAATTCCATCATAACTTCTTTAGATGGGCTCCAAATCACAAGTGAGCTTACATACTATCTAAACATTATTGAATACACCTTTTCCCAACTTTTCTACCTCTAATTTGGTCTCTAAATGAAGTTCTCAAATACTAAGGTTGTGAATAAGCTTAATTCAGCTTAATTGAATCAAACTCAACAATTGACTTCGATCTTCCTGTCTCATCATCATCTAACTTTTCTTTTGAGATGTTTGTTCCTTTCACAAATGCTTCATTAAGTCCTTCTCAAAGTTCACTCACAATTTTTCTTTGTCATTCATTATCTTTTCTAGTTATGGAGTTCCTTTCATGGTTCTTTCTATCATTTCTTTTTTTCCCAAAGTCTCTTCCATTGTTTCTTCTATCTCTAAAGTTTTTGTCCATTCTGCAGTACTTCATTGTGTGTCTAACTTTTTTGCATAACTAACATATAGGTGCTCTACTTCTAAGATTCTATTAATCATCAGGTGCACAACAATTCTGAGCAATGTGTACTAAGTTGTTACACTTATAATACATGATTTTTCTTCTATCTTCATAAGATCTTCCTTCTCTTGATGTCCTTTCATTAGATCTTCTTCTATCTGTAGGGTTAGTATATCTAGACATTCTATTGTTTCTCTTATCATTATCATACTTAGGTTTCCTAAAATCAATTGCATTATGACCCATACCATGACAATTGTGACAATAAAAGTCCTTAACATGATTAAATGACTTATTAGTACAATCTCTTTTCATATGACCTATTTCATTACATAAGAAACACTTACCTTTAAAATTCATACCTGGTTTCCTTAGGAGTTTCCACTTGCTTTGGTTCATCCAAGATTTCAACTTCCTTATTTTTCTCAACCTCTTTAGGTTTCTTAGAAGATTGACTAGATTCAATCTTGTCATTAGATTTGTCTTTTTCTTTCAGATCTGATATAATCTTAGGTTTCTTCGCAAACATGCTAATTAGATAGCCAGGACCAGTCTTGTCATAAGAAGGTCTCTGTATAGACATTGAATCATCAAGCTTTTCTCTGCTAGAATAAAATTTCTCAAGCTTTTGTTTACACTATGTCAATTCACCTTTCACAATATTATTGTACTTAAGGAGTTCTTCATGGTCTTCTTTCAATGTTTCACATTTAGATGTTTTCTTTGCCAGACTTGCTCTCATATCTGCATTTTTAGTCTTCAAATCGGATTCAATTTTCCTAGGATCATTTCTTAGAGTCAACTTCATATTTCTAATCTTTAATTCATGCTTCAAGATATTGTACTATGTCTTTAACTTTGAATACTCGTCATCAGTAGTTCCAAATTCAATAGATTTAGGCTTGGATTTTAGATGTTCAATCTTTTCTTTCAACTAACCAATGTATACTTTGGAGTCTTCATATATGTCCTTTAGCTTATATCTTTATTCAATAAGGTGATCAATTTGTTCAAGAGCTTCTTCAAGGTTCTTCATCAATTGTTCCATATCCATAGGGATCTTACTTAAGCTGTTAAGCCTCTTCAAAGTAACTATTCTCTAATACCAATTGTTAGGATGAATTAGTAATCTAAAAGCTTTAGTCACCAACTAGATATTATTACTTACTTTAAGCCATGCATAACAAATCAATAAAGTAATGTTGAACAATAACAATAGCAATGCACAAAAATAACTCATAACACCATATTTTGTTAACTAAGGAAACCTTAGCCAAGGGAAAACCTCGGTGGGGATGATACCCACTAGATAATATACTATTATATAAGTTCCTTGTTAGAGGATAGACCCTATTAGGAGTCAATGAGAAAATTCAATATAAGTAGTCCTTGTTAGGAGACTTTGAATACCTATTAGGAGATTCCAACCCCGTTAGGAGTTGTGCCAACCCAGTTAGGAGTTGTAGTATAATGTATGCAAAATGAGCCCACTTCCCAAACATGTAATTTTAACTACAAGAAGAGCTCACTACTCAAACAAGTAATTTACTAGTATTTTCCTTCCTTGTCTTATCTCTCATCTTCAGCTCAATCTTGGATCACCAGATAGCTCATACAAAACTTCACATATACCACTTTCACAAAAATTTGCTCACTTTGCATAACTTCATAAGCACGTACAAGCACACTTCTCATCACAAGAAGTCATTTGAACAAATAACATGCCTTTACATAAATTTATACTAGGTTGGCTAGGAACACTATTCACTTTTCCAAGTTAGAGTAAACATCTAGGATGTTAGCCCTAATTGGACAAGTAATTGTTTTGTAAACAAAACAATTCTTTCCTTCAATTATGTTATCCTGCATCATCAAAACATGATTATCTCTATTTTGTATAGTCCATACAAACTTCTAAGGTTATACGCATCATCACCAACATGTATACTATCTCCATGTAACTTCACTTGTCATAATATGATGTCTACAACATGTTATAAACAAAACAATACACTGTTGTTAACAAATTCTATACTTAGAATATTTTTTGATTACCAAATAGTAAGTATCTTTATTTCTGAGGTTTCCTATCAATGTGTACATCATGTTGCCATTAATGAAAATAATTACATATCACAATTAGCCAATTTTTAACAATAAGTATAAGGTCAAGTTGTGGGATTGAATATGAGAAGCATGGGATTGAAAAGATAAAACAAAGGAAGTGAATTGAAAGGGTACCAGAGTATCCTGAGTTGACCAAGCTACAAAGTTTTATCTGATCAAGGAGGATCAAGTATTCAAGATAGAATAGAGATCTAAAATTAGAAGTATAGTTGCATCACCAATCAACTCATATCATTGTTACTCTCTAATAACTATAGTAGTGTACCAAATCTCTTAATAGAGTTAGCTTAATAGTTATTTTTCAAATCCTCTAACAAGGTGACATTTCTAGATTGAATTGTCTAAAGATCTCTAACAAGGCAACTCCTAATAGGGTGATAAAATCCTTTAAAAGGGTCACACCTAACAGTGTGTTTTGTAACCTTTATCATGGTTGGCTCCTAATAGAGCTTACTTCAAAAGAGTGAAAAATAATAACTAGTTGCAATTAGTGGTTTTTCCCAAATTGGGTTTCCATGTTAAATCTTGGTGTCATATGTGTTCATGTTGTTTTCTTTCTATTCTACAACTAAGTTAATTGTGATTAATAACATTAAACATCTAACTTCAGTTAACAATGCATTCATATTTCATATTTTAATAGAAATTCAGCTCACAATGAGAGTGGGAGCGGGAGCGCAAGTTCAAAATTCAAATTTGGAGACAGGCGGGAATTCATAGGGAGGTGGACCTCAATCACCAGGCACGTAGGAGGGGATCCAGGCAGGCATCAGGGAGGATTCAGGAGATGGGGACCCATGTGAGGACATACCAGGGAATCTCCCAAAGCGTTGGGCCTCACTCTTTGGAGTCAAGCCATCAGGTAAATTCTTTTTCGCTCCGATTAAGATTGTGTCAAGTCTGGAAAAGGGATCTTGCACGATCACTATTCCAGATGAGATTGTTGATCATAGCATTGCCTCCATGTCCTCAACGCTCGTCAGAAAGTTTATTGGCCCAAGACCAAATATTGATGTGGTTCGAGCCTACACTCTGAAAAAATGGCGCTTGAAAGGTCAAGTTAGTGTCACAGCAACGGCAAAGGGTTTTCTCTCTTTTGAGTTCACCTATCAAGAGGACATGGCTGACATCCTTTATGAAAGTCCCTGGAGCTTTGGTAGGGCCACCCTCATGCTTTAGAGATGGTTGTCCCAATTGGACTTAAACGAATCTTTCCTCCAGCAAGCTCCAGTATGGGTCAGACTCCTGGAGCTACCTTTGGAGTTTTGGAATGAGGATGTCTCCAAGGGAGTGGCCAGCTCTTTCAGAGAGCTTCTCTCCATTAACCCAATCACTACTTCAAAGAGTAGGCTAACTTATGCAAGGATAGTGAGGGAAGGGGAGGATATGCCCGAAGTGGTTTGTTTTTAGTCCAAACTTGGCACCCATATCCAATAGTTGGACTTTGAAAGTGTTCCTTTTGGGTGCTTTCACTATCTAAAAACCGATCACAAGGCATTTCAATGCCTGAAATCTAAGATGACTAGAAAGAAGAATCCCCCTTCTTCTTCTCAACTAAGGATGAAGAAAGTTTGGAAAAAGAAGACCTCTGCATTAGGCCAAAAGGACCTATCTTTGGAGACCCAATATGCATTAGAATCCCCAAAGAGGACAAACCTAGAACTTCAGGGAAAGACTAGTAAAGAAGGAGAACTACTCAAGTCTGGACCCAGTTCTTCTCTACCTTTAACCGAACCCCAGCTGTTAGGGGATGATCTGGTCAAGGAAAGGACCCTAAAGCCTGGAGAAGAGGAAGTTAAGGATTTCTTTCAAAAAAGTCTTTAGGAGGTTGGTGTGGACCATCTCCCCACTGAGGAACAGATAGTTCTGGGCTCCACGGAAGAGATCAAGGAAAGAGAAAATAAGGAAATTATCATCTTCCAAGACCCAGAGGAAAACTTGGTCTCCACCAGAGATGTAGCGACCAAAATAGGAATTAAGGAGGACTTGGTGAAAGATCAGGACCAAAGGGTTGATCTTCACAGCACCCCAAGGAATGCTAATAAGGCTTCTAGATCCTTGAAGTTCGAAAAGAAGGGAGAGATACTTAGGAAGAACCAAATCAGAGATCCATCCAAGGCTTCTCTGGTAGAAACTAGGAGCAGTTGCAAACTAGATGTGGGCTCTACAACCAAAGTAGGCAGAAAATCAGAAAGGGAGTCCAGAGAAGAGGAGACCAAAAGGTGTTTGGTGAATGGGTGCCAAAGCACCCTGAAGGACTTTTCCAAGAGTAAAAAATGAAGATCATATCATGGAACATTAGGGGCCTAAATGGTGCCCATAAACAGGAAATTATTAGGAATTTGATTAGAGACCAAAGACTAGATATTTTGATGATCCAAGAAACTAAAATGAAAAAGGACTCTTTGAGAAACATAGAGTTCAATAACATGATGAGCGGTGAGGCTTCGGACTCTGACAGAGCCTCTGGGGGCCTACTAACTTTATACAAGTCAAATCTTTTCAGGGTGGAATCGATCTCCAATGCAGGTAACTTTCTATTTTGTAAAGTGTTCAATATTCATTCCAAGGAATTTTGGTTCTTGCTCAACATTTATGCGCCTAATAACAAGAGAGAAAGAAAATCCTACTGGTCTAGGACTGAAGGGCTGGTTCAAAATGGTAACCTAAAAAAAGGCATCATTATCGGAGACTTCAATACCCCTCTTTTGGATACGAAAAAGAAGGGTGGTCTGCCTCAGGACTGGGATAGCAAGCATGATCTTTCTAACTTCATCAAGGATTTGGCTTTTCTGGATCTGGACCTTATGGGTGGTGACTTTACTTGGTCCAATAAATGCTTAGGCAAGGAGTGTATTCAGGTTAGACTAGATAGAGCCCTCATTTCTCCTGATTGGCTATAGACCTCTTCTTGCAAATTAGCTCTTTTGCCTAGAATTGGGTCTGACCACTCCCCCATCTCCCTCTCGATTGTCCCTTTTGACCCCTATAGACCTCCTCCCTTCCATTTCGAGAAAATGTGGACCTCCCACCTTGACCTTCTTGAGAGAATTAAGGGTTGGTGGAGTATAGATGTGGAAGGCACTACTATGTTTAGGGTAACTAGAAAACTAAGTAATGTTAAAAGGATGGTTAAAGCTTGGAATAAGTCAGATTTTGGTCATTTATTCTCTATGAAAGAGGATCTTTCTTCTAATCTCACTTCCATCCAAGACTCCATTCAGGCAAATGGGTATGATGCCTCGAGTAGAGATGAAGAACTATCTATCCTGTCTGATTTACATGGCATCATTAGTAAGGAGGAAAAGTTTTGGAGGCAAAGATCCATAATCAATTAGCTTAAGGAAGGAGACCAGAACACAAAGTTCTTCCATTTATCCACTCTTAAACATAGAGCTAACAACAGGATTTCTGGCCTGAAGAAAGATCAGGGTGTGCTAACTAAGGAAGATGATATTTCACTTGAAGCTATCTCTTTCTTCTCCTCCCTTCTTTCTTGGGATCCTCTTCTCTCTAAGGTGGACTAGGAAGACATTGTCTCTAGTATCCCTCAGATCCTTCAACCGCACCATAATAATCTGATCCAAGCCATTCCTTCCGATTCTCAAGTGAGAGAAGCTATTTTTTCTCTTCTGGCGAATAAATCACCTGGACCTAATGATTTTCCTACCTTCTTTTTCCAAATGTACTGGCCTGTCATTATGAAGGATGTTGTTAAGGCGATTCAGGAGTTCTTTGGAGCCAAAAGCATTCTGAAGGAAATCAACTCCACATTCTTAGTTCTTATTCCCAAAGTGCTAGGGGCTGACACTCTAGATAAGTTCAGACCCATCAACTTATGTAACTCATTTTATAAGGTCATCTCGAAGGTGCTCACTTTGAGGCTACTTAAGCTTCTCCCCCACATTATCTCTCAACAATAATCAGGCTTTGTCCCGGGCAGACAAATTTTAGATTCGATTATCATGGTGCATGAAGTGATTCACTCTATGGAAGCTGGTAAGAGAGAAGGGATGTTACTCAAACTTGACATGTCTAAAGCTTATGATCAGGTGGATTGGTCCTTTTTGGAGTTGGTGTTGAAGGCTTTTGGCTTTGATGTTAAATCCTGCAAGCTAATTTCCTAATTGGTCACCACCCCCTCCCTAGTTGTACTAGTGAATGGATCCCCCTCTGATTTCTTCAAACCTACTAGAGGCCTTTGTCAGGGGGATCCTCTATCACCGATTCTCTTCATTATCTTGGCAGAATGTATTGGCAGACTCATGGAGAAGAAAAAGAAAGAAGGAAGGATCAAAGGCTTTAAACCTTCTTCCAAATTCACCCCCTTCACACATCAACAATTCGTTGATGATACCATTATGGGAGGAGAGGCTTCAGTCAAGGAGGCTAAGGCTTTGAAAGACACTTTGAACACTTATTCCAGAGGGTTGGGGCAACTCATCAATTGGGACAAAAGCTTTGTTTTCTTTATCAACACTCCGGAGGGAAGACAACAAAGAATCTCCAAAATCTTGGGATGTCAGGTGGGAAAGCGTCCTCCTACCTACCTGGGTCTCCCCTTGGGCACGTCCCCCTCTGAATCCATCTGGAATGGCATCTTGGATAGGTTCAGTAAGAAGCTAGCTAGCTGGAAAGGAGCCTCTCTCAGCCAAGCTAGAAAATGTCAACTAGTTAAGTCCATCCTTCAAAACTTGCCAATATATGCCCTGAGCCTTTTTACCATTCTCGATAAATACGTCGAGAGGATGGAGAAAATCCATAAAGGGATTTTTTATGGATGGGAACTGAAAGGATTAAAAGGTACCCCCTTGTTGCTTGGGACAAAGTATGTCTCCCTAAAAAGAATGGTGGTCTGGGAATCAGGAAACTTACTCATATCAACAAGGCCCTCCTAGCAAAGCAAATCTGGCGCATCTTTAGTAGCACAAGGGAATGGAGAGACACTATGGTGAACAAGTATATAAAAAGGCCCTCTTTTCAGTTCACAATTTTCAGTGAGAATATACCCAAAGGTTCAATTGTTTGGAACGGCTTCTTAAAAGCCAAGAATTTGGCTAAATCTAAGGTCTCCTAGAAGCTGGGAAATGGGGAGAACATTCTTTTCTGGACAGACTGTTGGCTTCCTTAGGGACCCCTCATTAATAAGCCTAGCTATGGCGTTTGGGCTAATGATTGCATCAACCTTTTTGGGCACAAAGTCAGCAACTACAGTACTGAACAGGGATGGAAGGACCTCTCTATTATCTCAAAGGACCTTAAACCAATTATGATCATGCTTAATTCCTTATCCCTCAGTACCAACAAGGATGATCTAGTTTGGAGGGATGATGCCAATGGGTTCTATTCGGTCGCCTCTGGGTACTCTACTTTATGGAGCACTGAAGAGTCCCCCCCTTGGTCAAGTGCCTGGCTCCCAGGCCTAACACCAAAAGTCAACATGTTTTTTGGTTGGCACTTCAGGGAAAAAATCTCACCTAGGAAAATCTCATTAAAAGAGGTCATATCATGCCCAACAGATGTGTTTTATGCAAAGACGAGTCTGAGACTAGCAATCACTTGTTCATTCATTGCTCTTACTCCAGGACAGTCTGGGACTTCCTCACCCAGGACCTTGACCATAGCTGGTGCTTTCCTTCCAACCTCCTAGACTTTTTCTGCCAATGGCATGGTATGTTCAATGGATCTACCTTGAAGGAAATTAGCTCCTGGCTCCTGCCCCATTTTTGTTGGAGCATATGGAAGGAGAGAAACAACCAAATTTTCAGAGACAAGGAGGAGCTGGCTTTGGTTGTTGGAAGGAAGATCTTCAGTAACATAAAGGAAAAAAATTTCATGAGGAAGGGGGGAGCTTTTGAGATAGGAGGCAGGAATAAGGAGAAGGTAAAAGACAAAATGAGAAAAAGATAGGAAGCCAAGTAGCTCCTCCCCCTTGAAGGCTAGCACAAAGCCAACTTCAACGAAGCCTCCAAGGGCAACCCTGGATCCTCGAGTAGTGGAGGTGTGGTTAGAAATGAAAATGGTGATAGTATAGCGGCTTTCACTCTCCCGTTGGGTTTCCAAACAAATCATTTTGCGGAAGCCAACGCCGTGTGCAATGTTGTTAAACTGGCTTTTGATATTGGGGTCACCAATTTATGGCTAGAAGGGGACTTGAATAACATTATTAAGTGCATCAATGGCAGTTTGTTTCCATCTTGGACGATTTCAAATCTTATCAATGAGACTAGAGAGACCCTTGCCAAATTAAAAAAATTTCACGTCACCCATACTTTCTGGGAAACAAACCTGATTGCCGACAGGTTGGCAAATATAGGGGTCGGCATAGACCAAAAATTGACTTAGCTTCCTGGAACTTCTTTGCTAGTGGACGTCAAGTGTTAGATCGACTTGGATAAAATCCAAGGAAGTATGGAGGAAATCAAGTTGTAATTATGAATATGAAAGAGTTAAGATATATGGGTACTTTTCATAATAGAAGAGTGGGCATTCGTAAATGCAGATATCCTTCATTGATTATTTGCCACACTTTGTGGGTTGTTTATTGCATTCATTTTAGGGGCAACAACAGAGTTATTTTTCTCTGCTCTTTGCTTAATATTGATGGTCCATTCTAGTCTTACAGTGAAGAGCTTATGAGTAAAGCGATGTGCAGTGTGTGGAGATGGTGGGCGAGAGATGCAAAAAGGAGCCGATGGGGGACTTTGAGAAATGGAGAAGTAGGCTGAAAGTTTGGGAAAAGTTGGATGAGGGTGGGGTAACCAAGTATCTCATGAAGCTGCACGGTTTTGATCAGGAGGTGACCAACAGTATGGTGGGGTCCTGGAAAGATGGTAGGGTTAAGGTGAATGGCATCAATTTTTGGATTACGGAGGAGGTGATTGCGGCTGTCACCAAGATCCCTATCGAGGGTTTCAAATTCTTCAGGGATAAGAAGCTCTAAGCCAATGTGGTTAAGGATTTTGTGGAGAGTGAGAAGGAATTGAAGGTGTTGAAAAAAATTGACACCTACTATGTCCCCGACTCCATGAAGAAGCGGTGGAGGTATGTTCTGAAAGCTGTTATTGAGTATATCACTCTAGACCCAAGGTTTGATAGAGCTCGAACCCACCACTTTGTTATTTTAAATCATTTTTGGAAGAAAGCTAGAATTTCTTTCCCTTTTTATCTATTAACCTCTATGAGTAAGGTGATGGACAGCTTCAAAAAGAAGCCCATTCCTAACCCAGCTCTACATGAGGGATTGTTGCTACTTATCTATGAGCACTTCAAAGCTCAGACTATTAGCAATGCCCCCCCTCAGACAGAGATAGTGGAGTCTGGAAGTTCCACTTACTCCTCTGACTCAGATGAGATTCAGAGCCTCAATTCTGAGAAAGGCAGGATTTCCTCTTCAGGGAAAGCGGTGACTTATCATGTCAAAAATTCCCCCCCCCCATTACCCCAAGTAGAAAAATCCCTAGGGATCTAGGGCGGAAGCAGGCTGAGAAGGCTAAGGAGGGAAGTAGCAAAGAAGAGGAGGATACGAAGTCTAAGGAGGTTGTGAAGGATACGCAGGAGGAAACAAAGGAGGAAACTAGAAGGAAGAAGTGCAAGAGGGAGAGTCTAGAGGATGTGCGCTCTCAATATGAGGAGGCGTCTGTGCTACCCCTTTCTCCTATCCATCTCCACCCTGAGGAGCAGAAAGAGGAGAAAGATGGGTATGCGAAAGGGGAAGTACAGACCAATAATAAGAGGAAAGTGTGGATCAACTTCAATGTCAAAATAGCCAAAATGGGAATCTTTAGGGAGGCCATGAATCCCCAAATCCTCGTGGATAATCAAGAAGAGCAACGGCTAGAAGAATTAATTGATCCGACGATTGTGGCTATTTCAGACAGAGCTAGGGAGACAGGGATGAACCTTTTAAATAATGTTTGCAATAGCATGATTGATAATTTAAGATCAATCAAATGGCTTTTCCACAAGCTTGAGGAGGTTAAAGACCAGGTGAAACACATTGAGGCAATAAGGAAAGGAATGGATGCCAACAGGAAGATGGATGCGGTTGATAGGCTCACTCTAGCAGAACAGAGGATACACAATCTGGAAAACTACAATCACAACCTTGCAAACCAGATGTTTTCCTTATTAAGTTCCATCAATAACAACATCATCTCTCTTATGGGTTGGATCAAAGACAGAGAAATGCATGATGATGAGGATGGAAATGATAGGGATGAGGCCAGAACGGAGGACGACCCTGAAAAGGACAACTCCACTCCTGCTCAGGACCAGGTGAATCAAAGGGCACAACAGATGGAAGAGGAGGAGAATCAATAGGCCTTTGAGGCTGCTCAGGTGATGCATGATCTAGACCGAAAGAATGAGGAATAACTCTTGCCTGTTCTTTTGTTTATCACTATCTTTTGGCTTTTTGTTCTGGCTTTTGGTCGTGGCTTTGTTTGTTTCCTTTTCTTGGTCTTTTCTTAGTACTCTTTCCTTTGGCTGGGCTTAATGCTTATTATCAGCCTTTGAACTTATACTTTTTTGGCTGGGCTGTCACGCTTATTATCAGCCTTCTTATGTACTAACTTTCAGGTTTCAAGAAGAGTGCTATGAAAGCTGCTGCTACTATGGATGTTGTTTCCATTCAAGAGACTGCTGCTATTGGTAAGGAAGTAGCTAAATTGATCCTGGAGCTACAATAGTGGCACTGGGGTGGGTTCTCTGGTTTGGTGCCTGTCTGGTATTGGTCGCTGGTTGGGGACTCTGGTCTTGGTTTCTGGTTTTTTTTATAGTTTAGACTGTTTGTGGTTCCAAGTCCCTATAAAACCTGGGTTAGTTTGTTTTTGGACTTTTCTAGTGGTTTCAGGTCCCTGTAAAACCTGATTTTGATACTTTTCTTCAGTTTGTTGCAGGTTTTTTCCTAGTTGGGTTGTCTTGCTTTATCTTTCTATTTTTTGTTAAAGTGTTTGGGGGTCCCTTCAAAACCTGCTTTTACCATAATCTAAAACTTTCAGGTTTCAAGTTCCCTGTAAAACCTATTTATCTAATCAAAAACATTAAACATCTAAAGAAGTAATATTTTAGTGCTTACCAAGTTACAGTAATTCTTAGTGTTTGCCAAGTGATTCAGCGCTAACTGAGTTACAGCAGTATTTACAATTCCAACTGAGTTTAGTTTGATTTATATTGAAATCTAAGGGATCTAGGATATATTTTTGTGGTAACTAATTCACCCCTCCTCTTTCAGTTACTCCTCTTATATTTCCAACAATCATTTGATTGATGAAGAGGATTTGAAGAAAGTATAATGATGATGCAAGTGTTAAGTGTATGATATTCAATGGGAACTTGAATAAGTTAGACTCTGACAACATAATGTTGGTTTGATTATTTTACATGATTTGATGAAGTTTCAAGACCATGTATAAGCAAGAAAATTTGGTCAGTGAATGAAGAATCTTAGTATTAACTAAGCTACTACAATTGCCATTGGGTGCCTAATGAAGAAGTGAAGGATTGACGCAGGAGCATCCTGGGATAATTGGCTATCCTACATGATTAAGAGATTTTGGTAGGGTTAAGTGGACCTATTTTGGTCTTGGGTAATTAATTTTGATGTATTTAATAAGTATTGTAAGCCTTTAAAGGCATTTGACATTTAATTTCTGTTGGAGGCCAACTTGTGGCTCTTCAAGTATTTAATGTTAGGTTTATTTAGTTTTTAGCATTTTGGCCAACTTGTGGCTTAGATTGGTATAAGTAGGGGATGTGGTGAAGTCTTTAGTCATTATTCATTCATTCAGAAGAGTGAGTGTGGAGAGTAGCTGGAGAGCAAATTTTTCCTAAGTTTGTGAATAGAGCGCCAAATGTGAGGCAGTTTACAATAGGATTGTGATTATTAGATCCATCTTAGAGAAGAGGAGGTGGTAGAGGAGCAAATTTTGAGAAGGCTAGTAGACGAGGCTTGGAAAAAAAAGGATATTACTTGTTGGGCTTGCGAGCACAAGTTGAGATCTTCCTTGAGGGTTTATATCAAAGTGTGGATCTAGACTAGCTAGTGTTTGGGTTGGATCTTGACGGATCTTGCAAAACTTTTTTTGTAATTGCTATTGTATTTGGCTATAACTGGGAAGGCCTTACAGCCTGATACATTGCATTTAATAGTTATTTTATGAATAAAGAGTTGTGATTTGGTATCAAAATCTTGCATTGTTATTGTGTTTCTATGGTTATTTGTTGGGGGCTAGGACATCTCCTTTGGGATTCTCCTACCTTGCACTATGTCAAGTGGTATCAAAGAGAAGGTTTTTCCTGAGTGTGTAGACAGATCACTGAAGTTGAGGTAGTTTGCACCAGGTTACTTGGGAGGACATGTAGATTGGACCCTAGGATGATTATGAATCTTCATGATATAGTGGAGAGAAGGATCAATGAGACAATAGCCAGGATGGATGTTGTTGTGGATGTTTCTTTTTCTAAAAGAGTTGAGAAACAAAAGAAGAAAGTTGTCTGGTCGGTTAGAAGACTTGTTTGAGAGAGAAGATGGCATTGCAAGGTTAAGGTGGAAGAGGTTGGTTTTGTTGATTAGTTTGTGGAGTATGATATAGAAATTGTAGAGCAACTTTAGGTTGTTGCTAAGGATATTCCTAATCTTGTTGATTTCAGGATGGAGATTTCTTTTCATGATCAGTTGGTTGAGTCTGACATGGAGATTGTGAAGCACTCGATCATGGATGATCTAGTTTTTATTGGTGGTGACTTGTATGTTGTAGAGCATCTTGTTGTGAGCAATAAGACCACTTATGTTGTGAGTCTAGAATGTGTTGATGGAGATCTATATATTGCTACTGATATGGAGTTTATTGTTATTGGTGTGGATTCACTAGTTGTTGTTGTGGATGAGGGTTTTTTGATGAAGCATTATGTTCCTAGAAGTGAGCATGTTTATCAGATGATTGAGATTATGGTTTTTGGAAGAGTGATGTAGATGTGGATGATTTTCATGTTGGTTTTCTTGTCCCTATTGGAGTGGAAGCCCTTGGTGAAATGAAGATGGTTGTCGATCTTTCTTTTGGCATCAAAGTGTGGGACACACTTTTCTTTTTGTACCTGGGGAGTCTGATGTAGGAACATCCTAGGGTAGTTGGCTATCCTGCATTAGTAAGGGATTCTAGTAGGGTTGAGTGGACCTATTTGGGTCTTGGGTAGTAAATTTTGATGTATTTAATAAGTATCGTAAGCCTTTAAAGGCATTTGACATTTAATTTATGTTGGAGGCCGATTTGTGGCTCTTCAAGTATTTAACATTAGGTTTATTTAATTTTTAGCATTGTAGGCTGAGTTGTGGCTTCAATTGGTATAATTAGGGGTTTTGGTGAAGTATTTAGTCATTATTCATTCATTCAAAAGAGGAGTGAGTGTGGTGAGTAGCTAGAGAGTGAATTTTTCATGAGTTTATGAATAGAGTGTTGAATGTGAGGCAATTTACATTAGGATTGTGATTATTTTATCCATATTGGAGAAGAGGAGGTGTTAGAGGAGAAAATTTTGAGAAGGATAGTAGCTAAGGCTTGGAAAACCAAGGAGATTGCTTGATGGGCTTGCGAGCACAAGTTAAGATCTTCCTCGGGGGTTTCTACCAGAGCATGGACCTAGACTAGCTAGTGTTTGGGATGGATCTTGAGGGATTTTGCCGAACTATTATTGTAATTGCTATTGTATTTGGCATTAACTAGGAAGGCCTTATAGCCTAGCACATTGCATGTAATAGTTATTTTATGAATAAAGAGTTGTGATTTGGTATTAGATCTTGCATTTTTATTGTGTTTCAACTGTGTGGTATTTGCTGGGGGCTAGGACATCTCCTTTGGGGATTCTTCTATCTTGTACTACATCAAGGATGTGTAGTTTTAAATGAGTAGTTAGTTACTCGAGCCTAATATTGACTAAGAAAATATAATGTTAACTAAGAAACTAAAGGAAGAATAGTTTGGAGAAATATTTAATCTGGGGTAGACATTTGATGAAAAGAAAGATTGTTCAAGAAGTTTCAAAGATAAGGATGTAGTTAGTTATGAGATCAATAGCTAGAGAAATTTAAAGAATATCTAATGAAGGAGATTTGATGATTTGAATTGGATTTTAAAGTTCAAAATAAAGCGGTACAACTTGAGTGTTTAGATTTAACAAATCTAAGCTAGACAAAGATCATAAGATTGTGATTAAGTGACAAAATATGGAAGAATCTAGTGAAGTAGAAAAAAATTTTATATTTAAGGGATGACCACATTGTTTATTTTTGTTGATCAAGTGGAGGAAAAACATTGATAGCTAGAAGGATAATGAAGCAAAAATGAATTATGAAGATCAAGCAGTAAAAGTGCTAAGTTGATTGTAAGTGAGTAGGTCAGCCGAAAGGAAGCCAAAGAAAGAAAGAAGATTAAAAAAAATGAAAGAGATTGAGCAAAACAAAGATCTAAACAAGAAAGGTAATGCTATTCTTAACAAATAATTTCACTATTACTCTCTAACCATTGTAGCATAAAATCTCTTAACTGAGTGGACCTAATAGTCTTATTTATAAATCCATTGAATGGTGACATTTTGTTGAATGTTTTGCATGTCCTTTAGAGTAGGCCACTCTATAGATATTTTAGGAGTGATAAGGTCTAGATGATCATTGGTGAAAATCCTCTAAAAAGGTCATAATAATAATGTGTTTGTAATCTTTAACAAGATTGTTTCCTAACAAAGCTCACTTCAAAAGAGTGAAATTTTGGGGTTGTCGGTCCCAGGTGCTTTTTTCCCTTAATAAGGTTTCCACATGTTGGTTAATATTTTTTCTTCCTTGATATTTTGGTTTACACATTGACTCTTTAACTGCCCAATGGCTTATGGAAAAAAAAGTTAACAACAGAATGGATCAATGTAGTAATCTATCAAAGGCTCCTAAATTGAAAGGTACAACTCCCTTATTAATGCAAGATATACAATGAATTTTATCTTTCAAGTTTTGGGGGTATACTCTTAACCAAAGAGCAGAAGAGGCAAAAACCAAGTTTTTCAACACTTTAAATAACCTAGGCAATTGAAAGGGGGGACTAACTCGCAACGTACAATCTATTCTAACCTACAATGCAAGCAATGGAAACATGCATAACCAGATATGATAGCAAGAAGAAAGGAAGAGATGGTGAAATAAGTAAAACCCAGATTATAAAACTAACTGGTGTTTTGACAATACTCGAATTGTCTATCTACCAACTACTCCACACACTAGTTCTGGCTTCCGTAGATGAAAAACTATACTAAATACATAAACTATGAAATACAACACAAAGAACAAAGAGATGCTTATGCTGAAAGTAAGACATACGATCAACTGAATGAAGGAAACAAAATCAAGTTCATGTACATTCACTCAATTTTCAATAATAGCACATTCATTCCATACACTATACTGAAGCTAAATGAACAACACAACTTAAAATGAACTTAGAGTCACACACAATACTCTCATCTACTAGGTTTTTCCCAAAGTAAATTGTGTTGATCTTATTAACTTCATCAAATATTTCATTTATGGGCCTTCTCAGAATGGCCGGCTAGACTGGATGATTGCTTCACAGAGCATCTCTAGACAAAAAAATCTAAAAATAGGACACTTGAATCATTGTCTATCATAGAGACTGATCATAACACCATAGATGGCTATAGAAGGAAAAGGAGAGAAAGGCAGATGTCTAGAAAAATAATAGGAAATCATCTCTTTTAGGAGTAACTACTTTGACTTTATAAGTTTTCATAGCACCAGTTACTTTGTCTAGATTCTTGACACCTAGAATAATTATGTTATCAGCTTGGCTCATCCAGTAGTCATATATCTCTATTAATTCATTGACCATATTGACATATGAGAATGTGAATAATTCTTTCAAGCCTTTATCACAACCTTTCAATTGCTTACTCTTCCCTTTTAATAACCGCAGACAAGTAGCAATGATTGCACACTAAATATGATCGCACCTTTGCAACATTAAAACTAACTATGAGTGAATCCCTTGCAAAGTGGTGAAACCTATAATTTTGACCATGTCACAGCTTCGTCTACCTTTCATTTTTTAACTTATTGACTGTAGTGACTTAGAAAAATGACTATTTTGATGTATTATCTCAACATCATTGCTCATATTCTTAACTATTGTTTCAAACCTGTGAAGACTGCATCACTATTTCACATCTTAAACATGTCTTCAATGTTTTTAACCTGTGACATTGCAATAGCCATTTGAACTTAACTACTTCCTTCATTCACAATCTCACAACTTAAAACTTTAACTCATCACTTAACCTTGTGATGGTGCAATTGTTTACTTTTGCTCCTTCGCCATCTTAATCTTGAGTTTTTAACTCTTCTGAAGTGAGCCCTATTAGGAGCCAACCCTGTTAAAGGTTACAAAACACACTGTTAGGTGTGACCCTATTAAAGGATTTAATCACCCTATTAGGAGTGGCCTTGTTAGAGTTCTTTAAACACTTTAATCCAAAAATGTCACCTTGTTAGAGGATTTGGAAAATAACTATTAAGATAACTCTGTTAAGAGATTTGATACAATGCTACAATTATTAGAGAGTAACAATTATATAACTTGATTGTTGATACAACTATATTGCTGATTTCACATCTCTATTCTTGATTGAATACTTGATCCTCCTTAATCAGATAAAACTTTATAGCTTAGTCAACTCTAGATACTTCACTATCCTTCCAATTCTCTTCCTTTGTTATATCTTTTCAATCCCATGCTTCTCATATGCAATCCCACAAATTAACCTTATACTTTTATATTTTCCCTTGTCAAGTTGGCTTGAATACACTAAAAAATATTCAATATTACTCCTTAAGTCAGCTAGACTTAAAAATTAAATTCATCAAACTAAATATGTTGATTCAATAAAATCCTTCGTTAGCTAACCTAGCTCAGTCAACACTAACTCAGAAAAGACTTTCTTTAGACGTTCTTTGTTAACTGCGTGAACTTAGTTAACACTACATCCTAAAATAAATTCCTTTAATAACCAAGTGAGCTTGATTACCACTGGTTCCATGCCAACTCCTCTTTGGTGCTTGAGTGAAATTGGTAGACATTGTCTTCCTGCAAACTTTATTTAGTGCTCGAGTGAACTTGACAGATACTGTCTCTAAAATTACTTGACAGATACTGTCTCTAAAATTGCTTTACTCTGAAATGCTCAACAAACATTGTAAAGTGTCTTCATCACCTGAGTGAGCTTGGTAGACACTAACTAGTAAAGACTTGACATTTTGTGTAACATCAAAGATAATATACAATTGAACAATTGTTTTCAACAAATATATGGCGCTCTACTGAATTAGCATAATGTCTAACAAAGTAGGGCTTGATATCAATGACAACATAACAACTTATATAACTCTTTCACATACATTAACAACATTATCAGTTGAGGATAACAATTTTCCCTTGTAAAATTTTAGATTTTCCTTAAAAAAAACCTTTCTAGAGGGTTGTCAAATATTTTTAGGACTTCCAAAATTTTAGGAACCCTTGAACTTCCTTATCAATCCATTACTCCACACTTATTTTTTCTTCTTTTCCAGTTATTTTCTATTTCAACCCTTGAAAATGATACTTCTTTCAAATATTGATATTGACTTTTACATAAATGTCATAAAAAGTGTTGGTTCTCAAAACCATAGATTGGAAATCCAAGAGCTTTTTCACTTATATCAAAGACTTCTCAACAACTTTGGTCAACTAATAGGAATGATTACCTAATCAAATCCCTTTGCGCTTTAGCCTTCGCTAAACCAATGTGGTTAAACCTGTACCTCAAACCTAATCTATTGGTTGGAGTTTCTTTTATAGCAGATTTAAAACTTTAGTCATCTTTCAAGATAGCAAAAGTTCTTGAATTGGATCTATTATGACTTTTACAACACTTGGATCATTTGTAAATTCTCCAGTTTACTTTCTTTAAATAAATATTTTCATAGACAATTGATTACTTGTATAAATGACTAGAGAGATGTGAATATGTTTTCCTTGATTGAGATTTCTCCATGTATACTTAATTAAATTATCTTAGATCAATATCACACCAATGTGTTTATTTTTTTCTAACTATTATCAATTCAATTAAGTGATCCTACATATAACCATCTAAGACAATTTTAGTAACTTTCTCTTAGAACAAGATCATCACTTTGAATTAATCTATATGCATTCATAATTTAAATATTTTATTATAGTTAGTCTTACAAAATTAAGATAGAGTAAAGCCTTGAAGACTAATCTTCAAACTGATGATAAAATGGACCTCAACTCAAATTATAATATCATGACACAAAAAATTGAAGCATCTAAATGAAATAGATTATATATAAAATTGATCAAATAAATGAAAGGATAAATACCAACAAAAATAAAGGAGCAACTAAACTTGCATTGAAATAAGCATAAGATAATCCAACTGATACAAATTGTATGATTGCTTTTCTTTAGTCACATATTCTCCAAAAGAAAATTCCCAAAGTTTTATAAAGAAGATGTGACTATGAAATTATAGATATAATATTTTGGTCATGATTTTCCTTTTTATAAACAAGAGATCAATTCAAGCCATTACATCCAAATGGTCACAACCTTTGGTTAATGAATAATTACAAAAGTAGACAACTTAGATATCATTAATTAATAATTTCAATAATGTTCCTATTGATATTCTTCTTTTTTAATTGATTTTCCAATTCATTCTTCAAAATTAATATGCTCTTTATCATTAATTAGTTGAGAAAAAGCTTCTACAAGAGTCCTTGCTCGGTGTAATAACATGACTTTGATCATAACTCCTACTGAATATAATAATGTAACTCTTTATTTGGAAGCTCTTTCCTTTTAATTAATAATAATAAATATAAAAGCCTTTAAAATTTCAAGACATCAAATGCACATTCAATAATAGTTTGATGTATGCTAATAACTAGTTAAGAAGAGACAAACTCTTCCCAAGAGTCTTTAACATATGTAGAAAGTTGTTTATTAGAAATTAAATGAGATATGTCATAAAAATGAGATCAAATGCCTGATACAACCATGAAAGTAAATAACAATAGAAAGTCAAAGACAATATTGCAAATCTTAAATTAAGACATCAATTTTTAAACGTGTACATTAATAACTCTAAAAATTGTATAAGCAATAATAATAAATGTTCCAATTAATGTCCTAGGGAGTACATTAATAAATAGATAACATTTCAAAGTTGAGATAAAGTATTCATGAAAAAAACTTGAGAGGACATTTAAATCAAGTTTGATTACCAATACAAAAAATTAAATAGAGGATTAGGTCTTATCCAGGTAGCCATAATATCATGGCATAGTTATGTAGATGTTAACAATGATAAGTGTTTCTCACATATATAATGAAAAATAAATTTTATTTAACTTCTATTATTACAATTTTCTTCAACGGGTATGACTTAGGGGTGCTTTAGCCTTGTGAGTACCACATTTTCCATTCAAAATGCCAACAACAAAATACCAACCAGTTAAGGAATGAAGAAGCATAAATGCAAATAAAAGAAGAAGAAAAATATTTAATTGTAAACTAACGTGCAAGCAAGTAATGAAGGGGAATTGAGGCATATATATATGAAATAAATTTTAAACACTGCAAAGGGGAGAAAAGTTGCATTTTTCTATAATATAAAATATGCTAGAAAGTAAAGTCCACCAACACAACAAAGCGGGGGGTTGAATCACTTGTGTGCTTAAACAAACTAAATAAACTTTATCAAATCTAAAACATATAACCAATAGATGTAACAATCATAAGATAACACAAGATTTGTTGACTAGAGAAACCCTTGATTAGAAGGAAAACCCTAGTGGGAATGATGCTCACAAGATGATGTACTAACATAAAATTTCCTTGTGAAAGGATAAGTTTTTTGGGATCCAATTACATACAATTAGTACATGAAGTCCCTATGAGGAGACTTTGAATCACTTCTAGAAGATTCCAACCCTACTAGGAGTTGCTTCAACCTTGTTAGGAGCAAATAGGATATCAACTAAACCCATTATAAAGTGTCTTTACATAAAAATTCTTAGATAACACATACAAAGGTGAACTAACTAATACAACAACTTATCTTTCTAATATTGTTCCTTTGAAGTTCTCAACACATCCTCAACATCATCCTCTTCTCTGATCTCATCAAATTCATATCTTTAGTTTACATACAAGAAAAATTACATAATGAGACAATTAGAACTAAGGAAAACTTATTTCCTTTATACTAAGTCCTAAGACAACTAATTGAGTCAGCCTTAAAGCTTCCCCAATGAATAATATAGGACCTCAATAAGATATTACATTAGACATCACATTACAATTATTCATCCAAAACAAATTCCAACATTTAGTTGATGCGGAAATGAACATATGACATGTTACAATTCAATGATCATCATGGAATTATTAACATATTTTGCTACCACAAACATATCACCATAAATATGTCTTCAACCAAAATCCAATCCCACTAAAAAAGCTTCAACCTCACTGAATAGATACAACTTAATTACCAATACTCTATTCCTTGCACATTGGCCTACAACTAATGTAAAACTGCCATAACTAATTCAAACCTTCATGTTACTTTCTACGAACATAGATACATCATAAAAACATATCTAACAACACTATGTTAACCTCACTAAACACAAATCTACATCCTTTGAATGTGTTTACCAAAACTCTCTCTACAACTCTAACTATTGCAACATATATATTGACATCAATAATAAACCAAGTCATGAATGCAACACATAAGCACTCAATCATCTCTCCAAACATGCCAACAGACTCCCCAAAGGAATACCATAAAAAATCATGTGAAAAAATATTTAATAAGTTATCTATTTTTCCAAAGTAAAAAGGGCATAATAAAGATAAGTTTCCATAAAGTTATTTTAACATATCTATTTACTGAAAAATAAGTCATCAAATTACTAATTTATTTCTACAATTTATTTATTTTCCTTGGCGTGTCTTTACCTTTATAAAGATTCATATTGAAATATTTTTAATTTACTCTTCTCAATAAGTTATGATAGATAATAGAAAAAATCTTTATTAAGAGTGTTATACAATAAAAAAGAATTGTAGTATAGAAGGATAATATACCCATTTGATTTTTTATTTGAAAATCATGTTGCACTCCTCTCAATTTGTCACATACTACAAAGCATAGATCAAATTAGACAACATTAAAGAATAGCATATCTTGGTTTACACAAAAAAAGCTAAAATACTTAGAATTATATAAAGAAATAATTTATTGTATTATAAGATGGTAGGCAAATGTCATAAATAGTCACATGTATGCCATGTAGGATTGAGAAAGGACTTTTCTAATGCAATTTCAATAGATAAATGCATTCCAAATTGTTCATTTATTCAAATAAGTAAATCAAAATTAGTAAATTCAACACATCAAAGGTCTCCCTAAATCTCTAGGGAAAGAAAGTACTAAATAAGTGCCAACTAGTAACAAATGTTCATTAAAATGACAAATATCATTCTAATGTGAATATTTCTAATTTGTCTATTTTTATAATATAATTCTATTCAATTTGTTTCATCATGTCCCTTTTTTGTTTTTGTTTTCCATTTTCAAAACTTTGTGCATGGCATATAGAAAGAAAAACTTCCAAATAGTTTTAACCCTAAAGCTTCCATGATCAAAGATATAGCCAGTTTACAATAAAGGCCAGTAAATAATTTAAATAGTTATAGCAAAGACAAGTGAGTGAAACATATAAAGGCTTTCAACACAAATATAGAGGGAATATGTGTATCTGTTAACCATACAAATATGTATATCTAGTCAAATCCATACCTGGTTTGAATGGTAGAAGTAGGTCCTATAACATGCATGTGAAATGTGGATCAAAGACAATGTACCTCCATCAATCCTTAAGAGAGTGTTCCATCCATGTTTCTTAACCTATTTAGATTTGGCTTGTGCTAGGAAAAATATGCAACATTTTCTTCCATATAGATGTGATGTAGAGCCAGTGGGAAAGGACTTTTAACTCATTATGACAATTTGTCAAATACTTTGCAAGGTTGAAAATTTCTCAATGCTCCAAAAGGATGCTAAAGGTTTGAATATGAAAATAAAAGGAAACAAATACCCAAGGGCTTTAATAGGGTTTCCAAGGATTTAAAATACATAACTCAAGCCAAAGAGTCCTCTCACAAAGTTTCATTTGTTGATTCCCATGGCAAACACAAATGTTGATTAACTAAGCCTAGTACTAATTAAGCCTCCAAAAAATGAAAATAAATAGTTTATCTAGAACTTTTTCCAAATGACCTTGGAAAACAAATATAGATTTGGACATCCATTTTCTCCTTATCCAATGGTCAAATTTGCTACTACTATAGACTAGAAACCAAAATATGTTCCTTTAGCCACATGTTCATCGTGGTGATCACCAAAATCTACACACTTTCCTACAATTTCATGTTAATAAAACATTATAAAAGTTAATATATGATCATCCCATTCAGATTGGGCTCTTACATCCATGGAATGATCAATTTTCAATGAGTAAATGAAAAACTGGTTAGGAAATAAGAAAATTCCTAAACTCTATCAGCAACTTATTGAATCAATGCAACAACAAAGGCTTCAAATTATCCAAAAATGTTATGCATAGTATTAGTAATGTCTTTAAATTAATAAAATATGAAAGGATGAAAGATAAACTAAGAAACAATGAGTAAAATGCAAAAATGTTTACTTTTATTGATCCTTTGAATGGTTTGTCTATACAATGTTGTCTCAATTTGTTGGCAATATCCCTATGCCTTGACCAGTCTATATAGGCTACCTTTCAACTTCCTTAACTGATCCAAGTTAGTTGGAATGTATTATAAACCTAATTAAGGGTTTAAATCCCATTTCCCTCCAAA
The DNA here is from genome assembly GCA_028749045.1 of Cupressus sempervirens. Lineage (NCBI taxonomy): Eukaryota > Viridiplantae > Streptophyta > Pinopsida > Cupressales > Cupressaceae > Cupressus > Cupressus sempervirens. The sequence continues at coordinate 563,730,839 of CM053783.1, read as the reverse complement.
ATTAACTAGTTATTAGAATTTCAAATTTCAAATTTCTAACTTATATTTTATTGATTTGATTGATTGAATACTTATTCAAATTTCCTCCAATTTCATTATAGGGCCTAATTATCCTATCCAAGACACTCCTAAACAATTAGAACTCAATTTTATCCCAATTAGGCACTATTGTTCTCCCTTACATTCAAATCAGTCCTAAGGTCCTTATTAGGACCATTAGGACTTTGGACCTTTCTATACATTTCCCATTACGAATGTTGGTCCCAATCATAGGTCAATATAATAGGAGGGATGGTTAATCAGTATACTTACTATGTTCAACTTTCTTCTTTTAGATCACACTCATCTTTATTCTATATGTTAGTGCTAGCAATAACTCAACAAGTCAGGGTTAAGAAAAATTACATCATATAAAAATACCAACACACGACATAGTATTTATCTCATAGAAACCCAATTAGGGTAAAAAACACAATGTGCAAAAAGATCCTCATGAACTCACACTCTTATTAAGTATACTTAATAAAGATATTATCCCTATTAAATTATCATAACAACAATATGAGTTATTACCATCTTACGGGATTTGGATGAGACCTATTAAGATCTTCTTTTGTTATGAGCATCCTACTTAAAGGAATTTGATACACAAGTTAGTGTGTCAACCTATTAAGGGATTAATACAAGGAACATTTTAGGGTCTACCCTTGATGAGATTTTCTATTAAAAAGGTAAGTAAAAAATAGTGAGATAATCTAATAGTTTAGATACTAAATTTAGCTTAGTATAGATTATTGGTTAGCTCTCTTAATTAGTCAGTAACTATGATATTCTTTCTCTAGGATCTACAACTTTAGTCTCTAATCACTTGTGTGTTTGCTTCACCTTGTTGAAGAATGTGATACTCTTTTTTCCATTTTAACTCCCTCTCCTCTTCTTAGCACAATAGTCACCTTGAAGGATTGATCTCTCCTTGATCACTCTCCTTTTCCTTATGAGATTATGCTTTAGCTTAGACCTTTTGGCTCTCAAGTTAATTGCTTGGCAATCTTGTTGGAAATTTGTTTAGCACTCCCCCTAGATTTGTGATGAGGGCTTAACCACCTCTTGTGTATTGTAAGTTTACTATTTGTATCAGGCATTGATAGATTGGTCTTTTGGTGCAACAGAACCCCACTTTATCAAGTGGTATCAGAGTTCAGCCACAGGTTTGAATCCTCAAACCCTCAGGCAACTTTGAGTGGGAGCTTGTTGGAAAAAAATTTAGTACTCCCCTCAAGATTTATGAAAAGGGATTAACTACCTCCTATGTACTAGAAATTGAATGGTTGTATCAGGCATTGATAGATTGTTCTTTTGGTGCAATGGTGATCCCACTCTAACAAATATAACCTTTACTTTTTCAACTTTGTTTCACTTTATACTATTATCTCTACCTCACTTAGAATATTTTGTCCTTTATAATTCAAAATTTAAATTCCCTCCTTATTGTCAACTTAGTTTCCTATTGCAATTGTCCACCGCTCTTATCAAGTTTTGGTGAGTTCATAAAAGAGTCATGGACGCCATGTGTCTTTGGTGAGTTGCATCTATTGAAAGAATTCAAATTGAATTCTTTAGATTGGTCCTCAATCCTTTCTCCCATCACTCTTATTTGTGACATTGAGTCAACTCTTTGCATTCTTTATGACCAGGCAGTCACATGTATCCTACTTCATGTTCTTTATGTTGAATCATCTCGCTACTATGTTTACCATTCCTATTACTTGTCTTCCTTTTGCTTGCATGGAATTCACTTAGCACATTTTACATGCTATGTCTAAGTGGATTACCTTCTTCATTATTTCCACTTGGCTTGTCATCTTTCCTTCCTTCCCTTCTTAATTAGGATTGCACATTAGTGTACCTTACCGATTTTCCCAATCTACCAATTAGATCCCTTGTTTATGTTGCCAACAATGATAACATCTATGATGACTAAGTTTATGAGTCTATTTATTAGTTAGTTTTCAACACTTTAGGCCAACAATCTCCCCATTTGGCATTGATGGAAACAATTAGTCATTTTGCAACTTCTGTAATTTCCTTCCTTTCATTGTCTCCCCCTAAGATAGTGCATTTTCATGCTTGATCTTCTATGACCCATCTCCTTTCTATCAACTTCTCTCCCTTTGATAGGAATGCCAAAGGCAGCCATCTTTCCTTTCCTATTACTTTTCTGATTTCTCCCCCTATGGAGTAGTCCCATGTTCTCATCAATCCACTTTGAGCTTGTTGCATTTTGTGATCATGGATTGACGTCTTCTTAGCTTAGCTTAGTTTAGGCTAGATAGGGGTAGGACCTCTAACATTTCTCATAGATATTCAAATGGATCCTTTAGAAGAGGTTTGGTGAAGATATCTACCATTTGTTCCTTGGTTGGTACATATTCCAACCTAGTCTCTTTCACTTACACTTTTTCCCCAGAAATGGTACTTCATGGATATGTTCTTGGTCTTGAAGTGCATGACCAAATTCTTGGATATATTCTGCTATCACAATTGATCACTAATGGTTCCTCCATTTTCTCTTGGATTCCTTCCAAAAATTGTTTAATCCAAATAAGTTGAGTGCAATTCATAGTTGCAACAACATATTCTACTTCTACAGTTAACTACAATATGCACTTATGTTTCTTGTTAGTCCAAGCCACCAGTCTTCCTCCTAAGAAAAATGCACCTCCAATTTTTCTCTTTCTATTGTCTATGTTTCCCACCCAATCAGCATCTATAAATACATTGTGTAAAATAAATTTTGCATGGATACCATAGATCATAATCTTTAGTACCCTTTAGATACTGAAAACTCTCTTAATAGCTACCATGTGAAATTCTTTTGGGTTGGCCAAGAATTTGACCTCTAACCCAACTACTTGTATTATGTATGGTCTATTATGTACCATATACTATATTTTTCCTATCATTGACCTATAAAGTGACTAATTTACTTTAGGGTTTTCATCCTATTTGATAGCTTACACCCAAATGTCATTGGAGTGCCTATCGGTCTTATGTCTTCTACGTCAAACGTCTTAAGTGTTTATTCAACATACTTGGTCTTCCCTATGAAAATACCTCCTTTTAGCTAGGATACTTGAGGTCTAATGAAGAACTTGATTTCTTCGATCATGGACATTTTGAACTCCTTCTTCATGGCTTCTACAAAATTAGCATTCAACTTGTCATCTCCACCAAAGATGATATATCTACTCTCTTAAAATTGATGCACTTTCCTATTTAAGACCTTTTGGCTCCCTCTCCATAATGCCTTCTTTGGACCATGAATGTGCCTATGCTCAATCCTCTTTTATACTCTCTTCTTCCTCTTACCACGATATTTCTCCTAATATTGGCCTGAGCTTCCTATGGCTCTCTAGACCTAATCTCTAGGACTAGGTCGACTCAGGTTAACCTTTTCTAGACTAGAAAAACCTAGGTTGACCTAGTCCCTAGTAATTTTGGGGGTTAGGGCATGAAAGGCCTCGAGGGTTTAATTAATTTTCTTTCACTCTCTCATTGGCCTGTATTATTTTCCCACACAAAAACTCATATATAAGGAGAATAGGAGGCTTCGTTCTCATATATAATTCATTTTACACTTAAATAATCTAAGCTCTTGCTCTCAAGTGAATATTTCTTCCTTTTGCATTCAAGGATTTAAAGTATTCAATATTTTTCAAGCATTTAAGCAAGGAGATTTCTATCTAGCGTTGAAGGATCCTTTGTGAGCATTTCCTCTTCAAGAGCTAGCTTATTGTTGGCCATAAAGGGGGGAGATCTACATTGAAGCATTCATCTTCTTCATTGATGCACATTTACAACCATGACACCATGATGGGATTATGTTAGATCTGTTGCAAAGTGTGGAGATACCCCAAATTCCTTGTTCAAGATCCACAATATATTTACATGCAAAATCCTTAGTGACAAGGGTTTCAAGAAAGGTGAATCCTAATATTTATCTTGCCTTTTGGTTATTTACATTTACATTTCTCAATGATGATTAATTCTTTAAACTAGGACTTGACCAAGGCAAGCCCCTAATCAAACCCCAACCACAAAACCCTTATTTTTTGTGTTTATTTGCATGATACCAATCAAAGCTTAGACATCTGGAACCTACTTTTTGGGAGCTTTCTAGAAAAGTTAGTTCCAGGTAGCTAGATTACATCAACCTAGTTGTAGGATGTCCTTCCAAGTTTACTTGGTCCTTCAGTGTCCTTTTATAGGGAGATTTATGGTTTTTGTTCCTTTCAAAGTTTTATTCTGAGATCTGCGGATGGATATTTAGAAACAATTTAGATATGTGAGTTTTAGAGGGTAAATACATCTTTCTCTACATGTTCCAAGGTAACTCTTTCATATTTTATTTCCTTTTATATCTTTACCCTTGATCTATATCTTAATTCGGCTAATTGTGTTTGCATAGCATCCACATTTACATTATTTAAATAATTAGTTCAATTTCACATCCACACATCCTTATCAAAGTCCAAAGAGTATATTTCCTTGTATCACTTTCCCCTTTACAATTTGAATTTTAGTATTAGCATCCTTCTTCCTTTAGTATCTAGCTAATACAATTTGGATCATAAGTGGAATCATATTTGGAAATTCCCCTCTTATTATTTCATACATATTTGAATGGCTTAGTGGCCCAGAATTAGGGAGACCTAAAGTCCTATTAAAGTGCATCCCTTTTCCCCCCAAACATTTTGGTGAACCTGACAAGTCCACGCTTTTTTATTTTTGAGTTAGATCTATTTTATCTCTCTTCTTTGGCATCGGCTTCACCTAAACATTTTGGCAAACCTCACTTGTGCCCCTTTCTTTTTTAAGTTAGATTGATTATTCTAGGTTTTTACCTTTTTTTGGTGAACCCGATGAGTCCCCTCTTTTGATTTTGGAGTTAGATTCATTGATCTCTCTTTGGTATCAACTTAATCTAAACATTATTGTGAACTTGGCTCCATCAACCCTTTCTTTTATAGCATTAGATTGCTCCTTTTCATTTTTGGCATTTACCTTCTTTTAGTGAACCCACCCTTTTTACCCTCTTTCTTGAAGTTAGATATTCCTCTTTTGGAAATCTCTCCTCTTAGTTTGTTTTAGGTGTTTACCTTCCTTTTGTTGAACCTCCTTTCTCTCTTTATCACAGAGTTAGATTTGCCTATCTTGTGTGTGGTTAGATCTCTCTTTCATGCTCTTTGTATGGTTAGATTGCATTAGGTTTTTCTCATGATGATACTCAAAAAAAAAATATCATGATCTCAAATCCTATAACAAAGGATAACTCTTCTCACTCATCCCATGATGAAGATGATGCTTTAAGAGTTCCTCTTTCTCAAGTTGAAAGATTTCTAATGAATTTGATAAATTGGAAACTTGGCTTGCTCAAGAAAATTAGAATCTAGATAGTATTGTTGTTATTGAAGATCTTAAGAAGCTTTATAACAATGATGATAATAACCTTTCTATCTTGCATGGTATATCTTGCCTTATTAATACTCATGCTAAGTCTTTGACGGAATGTGCTCAAGGGTTAGGATATCCTCCTCCTTCCACAAACATTGAACCTTGTATTGTGATTTCTACAACTCTTTCTAGCATACATACATATGCTCCTCCTCTTATGATTACTTCTACACAACTTTCCACTCCTTTAAGTTTTGGTCTTCCTAGCCTTTCACTTCCCATGAGTGTTCCTCCTACTTCTATTCCTTCTTCGTTACCTTCATATAATATGGTTCCTTTTACTTATTCAAACCCTTTAGCCATTCCTTCTTATCCTCTACCAACATCCTTGCACAAGCCTTCCACTTCCTATAACTTTCCTAATCCATTTAGCATACCTATTTTACTAGCATTTCTTATGATACTACCATTAGTACCTTGGTTCAAATCCTTGCTGATTTATAATGACTTTCTTAATTAACTCAATCTAAGTACAATATTCCTACATGAGATGTTGATAATCCCATTTCCTTATATATCCTTTGTGTTTTTATTCTACAACATGTTGAGGTACCTCATCTTGAGACTTATAATGGTAAGGAAGATCCCATAATTCATGTTAAAACTTTCTAGACTATATGTAGTGATTTTTCTCATGACTATACGTTTATGGCTAAGTTGTTCTCACATACTTTTAGGGATAGAGCCTTGCAATGGTATTGATCTCTACCTTCTTATTCTATTGATTGTTTTCAAACTCTTGCTAATGCTTTCATTCAAAAATTTCAGAATAATACTGGTCCACAAATTTCTTTAACTGATTCAATGCATTATAAGCATCATGTTAAAGAGAAATTTACAAAAAAATTGGTAGATTTAAATATTTGTATGCTAAGAGTGCTTTTCTTGTGCCTGATCATGATATTCAATGTATCTTTATTTATAATTTACAAAAAGACATTAGGGATAACATTCTCCTTACTGAGTATACCTTCTTTTCACATCTATGTGGAGTACTTCACCATTACCAGTTACAAGTGAGTCAACTTGAGAGGTCTACTCCAATGGCTCTTGTTTCTAGTCATAAGAGTGATGTTTCTTGAAATTCAAACAAGTTCTCTAAGCCTAACAATTTCATCAAAATCAAGACTACAAATATAGTTGTTGATCAAGTAGTTACTACATCTTGAGGTATGACTACTTTTTCCTATGTATATCATCCTAATCATGAATATACTCAATTAATTTAAACCTTTATCTCAAGTGATAACTAAATTTATTCATGCTCATATTTTTAATATTCCTCCTATTCATCCTATTGATCCTGGTAAGTTTTTTCTGAAGTCTTTTGATTCAAACTCCTTCTATCAATATCATCATCAACTAGGTCATGATACTCAAAAGTGTCATGGCTTGAAGAATTCTATTCAATACCTTATTGATTTTATGGCTATACTTTTTGATGCTCAAGTTAATAACAAGAATAAATCTATTGTGCCACTTAATCAAAATTTGTAGATTTACACTAATCCTTACCTTCACATTCAATGAATGTTATTAATAAAAATTCTTCTTTTGATCACCATATTAGTTATGATGAGAAGATACAAGAAGCAAATCATCTAGTTAATCATGTTGAGTTAGTACCTCAACCTCTGATTTCTTCTCCACCTGAACCTAAACAAACATCTAATTATTAGCTTTACTCATTATTCTGATATGTTTAAGGTGCCTAATGGTCCTCTTTACATCACTGCTAGAGTTTCTCATATTCCTCCTCATGGTATTTTGGTTAATCCTTCCTCTATTATGAATGTTATCACCAAAGAACACCTTTTTAACAAATAATTACATAGAGATACTTATGATTCAACTCCTATATGGATTCAATTTTGTAATAATTTTTTAATTGTCCTTAAGGTTGTATCACTTAATTTATTTATCTATTAACAAGAGTTATTTTACTACCTTTGTTGTTATTCCTACTTCTGATCAATTTCAAGTTAATCTTGGTATTTCACAACTTTCTTCCATGAAAGTTTTAGCTTCTCCTATTCATAAATGCCTTCAATTTCCTCATGATGGAGACATTATTATTATTAATCACTCTATTTATAAATTGTCACATCCTAGAGATTATGTTGAGATTGATTTCTATTAGCCATCTTGTCCTGAAAAACCACCTACTCATCCTAATCATCTTTATAGAAACAACTATAAAGAACACAAAGCAGTCAAGATCATGGAACTTAGTTTTCCTAAGGGTTATTCTCCTAGGACTATCTTGCTGAATTCATTTGCTCCTTCTACTTTTGAACCTATTTTATCTTCTACATATATTCCATTAGCTACTATATCAAAATCCATTGATGGTCCTTCTTTGGAACCTATGGTAGTTAATCCTAATCCTCCTATTGCATCTTGTAAGACTATTCATAATCAACATGCTCATCAGTGTCACAAGTACATAAAGATAAAGCTAAGGCTAAAGATCATTATCTTTCTTCTCAACATACATCTTCATCTCAACCTTTACCTTCCTTTGATCAAACCATGTGTGAGTCTTTGGAGGAAGCTAAAAAAGGTAACACTTTGCATATGGATAAGCACGATGATTTTGTTTGTATTTTAGATTCTATTAATTTAGATGTGGAGGATAATTTAGATGATGAACATGTTAGTAGTGATGAAGAATTAATTGATATGGATAATGATTTTCCTAACATGCTTTCTACGGAGCTTACAATCACTCCTAGTAATAAGCATAGTGACTACCAAATTCCTTTCTTAGAACTCATTATGATTCCTACTATAATATATGTTCCTCTCGTGAGTCGTTGTCCTTCCCCTAGCATTTCAGACCAAGATTGGGGGGTGGGGGAGCATGCAGAATACTTGATGTTGGCTTAATTTATCATGGTAGTCTTTGTGTTCTTGTGTCGCGTTCCTCCCATGTTGTATTTTTGTTATATGTCTTGATTTGATTGCTTTATATGATCCTTATTGCTTCATTGAACTCAAGAGGATAAATTAATCATCTTGTCATATGCATTATTCTATTTGTATCTATTTATTCTATGTGTTGTTACATCTTATGTTGTACTTGTGCTATTGTTTGTACTAGTGTTCTTGTATAGTCTTCTTGGTTGCTTATGGTATGGTAGCACTGATTCTTTTTAGTTCTACTTCCTTTGAGGAATAATGATATTTTCATATATGATATAATACTAATTGTTAGCATATGATCGTACTGACCCCAAAGTTAGTAGATCCTTTTGTGCTCTCTCTCTCTTTTGTTATGTGCTCATTTCCCTTGATATGTTTCTCTTCCTAGGGGCATGTATTAGTGGAAACATTATTTGGTGGATGCATGTACACTTTGGTTAGAGCTATTGCTCTCATTAAGGAGTTTGCAATCACTTTAACATGGGGACATACACTCCAATCATCCTTTGACCATGGAGTACAAATACAGATTATGTGTATAACTTGGAGTACTTCAGCCTTTAGTGCTTGGTATGGTTGCTAAGGTATGCCCAAATCTATGCATTGTTATTTTATGTTTACCTCTCTCTCTCTCTCTCTCTCTCTCTCTCTCTCTCTCTCTCTCTCTCTCTCTCTCTCTCTCTCTCTATTTTTTGGGAACTATTGACAATTATTGGGGGCTTGGTCTCTTTTTTGGATCTCTCTCTAAACTATTGACAATTTGGGATTCAATCCTTGTTTTTACTCTTCTTTGGACTACTAATAGTCTGGGAAGCTTGGTCTTATTTTGATTCCTTAAGGATACACACATTCTTATGCCTGAGTCTTTGTGATGTCCCCACTCTAACATATAATTTAAATAATAAATAAGTATTATATATAAAGTAATGTTAATTATAATATTTTATAAGTAATATTATATAATAATATTACCACATTATAATAACAATATGAGAGTATGGAATTGATTAAATGATAATCTAATATAATAATGATATTATTATTATAATATGATATAGAAACACTATTAATATAAAGTATTATAATACAATAATATATCTATATATATATATATATATATATATATATATATATATAATTGATATATTATTAAAATAATGTATAGTTATTAATATAGTATACATTATGATATTAATTAATTTAACTAATCTTGTTGATATAAATATATAACTAATTATATTATCATCAATATAATTAATATTAAAAGGACGTGAATCTTTGAAATGCATGTATATATATAGAGTATCAAATTTTGAGTATGGTAGGATACAAATTATTATGAAATGTATATAAAACAAGAGGGAATTGCCTAATGTCCAAAAAGGGGACATTACAAGTGGTATCAGAGCACCTTTCTTGCCAGCCTGTGGAAAGTGCAAGAAGGATTCTCATTTGGAGTAGAATAATAGAAGACACAAAAGAACCTAACTCAGAAAGATGGAGATATAAAGGCCAAGCAAACAAAATATCAAAGCCCTAAACACAAAAATAACTGTAAGCAAACTAAAGGTCATAGCTGTGAATATAAAAGGTCAAGGTTCAATGCATATATGCGATCATTACCAATAACTATAGAGGAAAGATAATAGGCCAAATCATCAACTTATGATATCAACTAAATCTGATCCATCAGGGGAAAACATAGAGTTAATAGTGAATCATAATAGTCATGCAAGCTACAGGTCAGCATGACGACACTAAAAATAGGAAGTCACAAATCTAATAGGGGAATAAGATGATTGGAGGTGCCCTCCAACTTTCTGGCATATGCATTCAAGAGAATTCTTAGGCCATTGCTATAATCATCATTATCAGTAGCAACAAATACACTTAGACAATTATCCAGTCAGTAAGTAATGCTGCATTATTAGCATTTTTTGTAATGTTGATAAGATATAATCATTGTCATGATAAACTCAATACATGATATAGAATTCCCAAAATTTTGGAGATTGGAAACGTCCAACATGGAGTTTCATCTGTTAGATAATAGAGAGCACAGTCTGATCATGTAAGAATTCTTATTATATATAAAAAGACATTTATCCCTTATCGAGTTTGCTCACATCAAGCAGCACTTGCATAGGTTGCTCACATTTATCCCTTGATGGATGTCAAAGGCTGCCATCAAGGCCAAGAGGGCCAAAGTTCCACTCTTGGGCTTAGGTAGGATATTTAAGAAGAATAAGACTACCTCCTAAGTAGACCACCTTGATGGATGTCAAAGGCTGCCATCAAGGCCAAGAGGGCCAAAGTTTCACTCTTGGGCTTAGGTAGGAAAAATAAGATTACCATCTAAGTAGAACACCTTGATGGATGTCAATGGCTGCCATCAAGGCTAGGAGGGCCAAAATTCTGCTCCTGGGCTTAGATTTGGTTAAGTTAAGATTTGACATCATGTCAACTTAATTTAGTTAAGAATCTGCCAAGTAGACCACCTTGATGGATGTCAATGGCTGCCATCAAGGCCAAGAGGGCCAAAGTTTCGCTCTTGGGCTTGGTAGGATATTGGTTTAGGACTAATTTATCATGACTAATCTTTTCTTTGAAGCTATTATATACATGTGCATGCTAATAATTGTTTGTGTTTCAGGATCTATGATCAAAAAGTATACTGGGGAAGTATATTTTATAAATTATTCCCTTTGCTCTACTTCATTGTGAAAAATAATGTATGATGTGTTTGCATCATGTTTTCTCTGTGTCTTCATCTGTCTACATCATGTCTACTTTGTTTTTTCATCTATCTACACCGTGTATGCTTTGTGTTTTCATTCATGTATATTTCATAAATCTCTCTTGTTTTTTGAATGCAAATACATTTTGTTTGTGTATGAAAGATTTTCCTTGAGGGCAAGCAAATTCAAGAGGGGAGGACTATGATGTCCCCACTCTAACATATAATTTAAATAATAAATAAGTATTATATATAAAGTAATGTTAATAATAATATTAAAGTAATAATATTTTATAAGTAATATTATATAATAATATTATCACATTATAATAACAATATGAGAGTATGGAATTGATTAAATGATAATCTAATATAATAATGATATTATTATTATTATATGATATCGAAACACTATTAATATAAAGTATTATAATACAATAATATATATATATATATAATTGATATATTATTAAAATAATGTATAGTTATTAATATAGTATACATTATGATATTAATTAATTTAACTAATCTTATTGATGTAAATATATAACTAATTATATTATCATCAATATAATTAATATTAAAAGGACGCGACTCTTTGAAATGCACGTATATATATAGAGTATCAAATGTTGAGTAGGGTAGGATACGAATTATTATGAAATGTATATAAAACAAGAGGAAATTGCCTAATGTCCGGAAAGGGGACATTACAGTCTCTTTCAATTCTTATTTTTGGGACATGGATTTCCCTTGATGGACTAACTAGCATGCCACACACACTTTCTAGACCATTTGGTTCATCTTTGATAGGTTGATTAGCATGGCACACACACTTTCTAGACTATTCAACACCATCCCCTTTTGCAGAGACCTTTCCCCATTTTCATTTTCTTGTGTGGTTCGTATTAAGGAACAAAAATCTTATTGGGAAAGTAACCACACCCTTTTTCCCATAGCACTCATCTCTCTTATTATGATTCTCAATGTGGTAAAGACTCAAGTCTCTTAGGGGCTTGATGATTTCTTTTCCTCCTAAATCATGATAAAATTTTATCTTTTTCTCTTGCTCTACTTTACTATAAGTTTGATGAAAATCACACTCCTGCTAAAGTGAGGGCTAAATGTACCAGCTTCAAATGGATGTACTTTCCTCTTTAAGACCTTTTAGCTCCCACTCCATAATCCCTTCTTTGGACCATGGATGTGCATGTTCTCGATCCCCTTTTCTCCTTTCTTCTTCCTCTTTCTACCCTATTTCTCCTTATATATGCATGAGCTTCAAGTGGCTCTCCAGACCTGATCTTTAGGACCATTTTGACTCTGGTCGACCTATTCTAAACTATATCAACCTAGTCCCTGATGATTTTGGGGCTCGAGGTCCAAAAGGCCTTGAGGGTTTAATTAGTTTTCTTTTGCTTTCCCATTGGCTTGTATTATTTTCTCACTCAAAAAATCATATATAAGGAGACTTGGAGGCTTTAGCTTCATATATAATTCATTAATGCATTCAATTAGTCCAAGCCCTTTCTCTCATGTGAATGTTTCTACATTTTACATTTAAGGAGTTCAAGTATTCAATATTTTTCAAGTATCTAAGCAAGGAGATTTCTATGCAGCATTGAAGGATCCTTTTTTAGCATTTCATCATCAAGATCTAGCTTATTGTTAGCCATCAAGGGAGGATATCTATTGAAGCATTTATATTCTTCATTGATGCACATTTACATCCATGGAACCATGATGGGATTATGGTAGATTTTTTGTAAAGTGTGGAGATACTCTACATTCCTAGTTCAAGATCTACAATACATTTACATACAAAATCCTTATTGACATGGGTTTCAAGCAAGGTGAATCCTAATATTTATCTTGTCTTTTGGTTATTTACATTTATTTTTCTTAATTATAGTTAATTCCTTAATCTAGGGCTTGACAAAGGTAAGCCCTCAAAAAACCCCAACCACAAAACCCTTATTTTCTATGTTTATTTATAGGATACCAATTGGAGTTTACATATTTGGAACCTACTTTTTTAGAGCTTTCTGGAGAAGTCAGTTTCAGGTTGTTGAATTACATCAACCTGATTGTAGGACATCCTTCCAATTTGACCTCAACCTTCAGTGTCCTTTTCTAGGGAGATTTATGGGTTTTGTTCCTTTCATCATTTTATTTTGAGATCCACAAAAGGATATTCAAAAATAATTTTGATCTACAAGTTTTGGAGCCAAAATGTATGTTCCTCTATGTATTTCAATGTGATTCTTTCATATCCTTACCCTAGATATATATCTTAATTAAATTAATTGTGTTCACATACCATCTAGATTTACATTATTTAAAAAATTAGTTCAATTTCACATCCACACATCCTTATCAAGGGCCAAAGAGTAAAATTCCTTATATCGCATTCCCCTTTACAATTCAAATTCAGTATTAGCACCCTTCTTCCTTTGGGTTCTAGCTAATCTAATTTGGATCATAAGTGGGATCATATTTGGTTATTCCCATCTTTCCCTTTCATACATATTTTAATGGGTTAGTGGCTCAAAATTAGGGAGACCTGCAGTCCTACTAAAGTTCCTCCCTTTTCTCCCTAAATAATATCATCAATGAAGATCTCTGTAATCAATAAGATTGTTCACGTCTCTTACTTCATGTATGGATTGTAGTTACAACTAGTTCTTGCAAACCCAATCTTTATCAATTATAAGTGTCATCTCTCATACCATCCTCTTGGTGCATATTTCAATCCATATAGAGCTTTCCATAATCTACATACCTTATTCTTGTCTTGTTTATTCTTGAATCCCTCAGGTTTCTCAATGTATACCTCCTCTTCTAGAACTCCATTTAGGAATGTAGACTTCACATCCATCTAATATAATTTGAAGTTCTTGTGTGCTACAAATGCTACAAGCATCTTGACTCCTTCTAGTCTAGCCACTAGTGCCAAGGTTTCCCCATAATCTATACCTTCTTCTTGTGTATATCCCTTGCAAAAAAGTTTGGCCTTATTTATGACCACATCTCCATCTTCATCAATTTAGTTTCAAAACACCCACTTTGTGTCAATTACATTCTTCTATATCCTTCCTCCAATATTCATCCTTTATTACATCTTTTGTGGCAATAGGCACCATATGTGAGAGTAAACATAGTGTCCCTCTCACCTTTCTCCTAGAGATCAATATAGCATCCTTGTCTCTAATGATTTGATCTACTGAATGGTGTATTCTTACATATTTTTCTAGCACCAGTTCACTTTCAGGTGTGTTTTCTCTTTTCTCTTTGGGTCTATCTTCTTCTACTTGAGTTGGTGCAACTTCTTATGCAAGTTCTGCCTTGATGAACACTCTCTCCACTATATCATTCAGTGGATTGTACTCAAATTGTATGTATTCTTATGGTTCCCTTATGTTTTCTTCCTCATTTTTTTATGAGAACTCATGTAATGTCCCTAGAACCTGGAAGAAAATGTCAGTACAACATAGGAAAAATATGTGGATAAAGAGCATGTTAGATAAATAAACTAATTAAGTATAGATCTAATACTATTCTCCCTAATCTCTGAGAAAAAGACTCTTCTTAGATCACCTAACCCTCTATTTGAGAATCATTTCTCAATTAGGCAATTGTCATATGAAGGGCATCTTCCTAAGGCCTCTTTTGGGATCTTTGGTTATACATTCTATAACACTACTCAATAGAGATCACACCTCTACCAAGTCTCTAATATCTGACATATTCATTAGAGATCACACCTCTACCAAGTCTCTAATATCTGACATATTCATATGTTTGACCGTTGCAATATATATATATATATATATATATATATAGTCTCTAAAGGTTCAACATGAGTCCTTCTTTGAATTCCTATTCAAAATCTCAACATCTATTTGAATTTCCTTTTACTCTAAGTTTCTCTCTAAAGAAACTAGACATTCAAATGTTCCCTACCTAGGTGCTCACAAGTTTCTTAATGATAAATTATGTACCTATATTTATGGTTGTGTTATCTTATTTTGGATGCAGATGTTGAGTCTCTCTATTATGTTGATCTACATATTTGGGCTTATCTTCCTAACTTCTCTCCTTGAGTAACTTCTACTATTGGTGTAAGTAGAAATCAAGTGTCACAAATATTGATTGGTGTATTAGTTTGAATCATTGGTAAGTAGTGTAAAAGCCTTATTTTTATGCTAGACAAATCCTGATTATTAGTGTACTTCTTTATGCATGGACGTGTCTAAAGATTTGGCTCTGGCTCCTTCCTTTGCCAGTGGTAGTAGATCTACATTGAGGACTAACTGCTCTTGATTGGTTTTTTTGAAAATCCTTTAATCTGTGTATGATGACTCCTACACAATGTGTAATGTTTGAGTTTGAGATATCCTCTTAACTTGCAGATGATGACTTTTGCTGATGTGTAGTGTCTAATGATGAGGTGATGATACTCATAAATGTAGATATTACTTTTTCTAGTATTTGGTTGATTCCTCCCCTCCTCTTATCATTCATATATCCTCTTAACTTTCAGATAATGACTTCTGCTAAAGTGTAGTGTTTGACGATGAGGTGATGATACTCGTAAATGTAGATATTCCTTTTTCTAGTATCTGGTTGATTCCTCCCCTCCTCTCATCATTCATACTTATATATATATATATATATATATATATATATATATATATATATATATATATATATATATATATATATCATTTTGCCTTCATTATGAGAAGTTGTCTCCCTCCATTCATTTGGTGCTTGAGACGTAAACATTTCATATTAATAATTAAAAATCACATCATATAACCTTTAAACATTAGTAATATTTCACATTGGTGGTAGTTCAATATTATTTATTTATTTATTTATTTATTTATTATATCACCATTTAATCTATTTTAAAATTATTTATTTATTAGAAATATACATTATTTTTGTGTTATTACAACTCATCCACCTTAATATTCGTAGATTCTACAATTTTGTTAGTCTGAAGATTTAGACATTAGTAAGATCTTGGTAAAGTGTCCCAAAAAGATACCTTCATCACTCTTGGGATTAAGTATCCCTTGGTATTCATCACTTTTGATATACCACTTGCTTCTAAATACCTTGAAGAAAGTGATGGATGATGTATGACCAAACCATAGTTCATAGGGAGACTTCTTTGTCCCTTTCTTTCTTTCTACCTAATTCAAGGTGTACACTATTGTACTTACAACCTCTCTTCATTATATCTATGCAATATTTTTTTGAATCATTAATGTCCTGTCACATTCTATGATTGTTTTTGGAGCAACACCATTTTTTGTGGTGTTCTTGGAGCTAACGTTTACCTTCTAATTACATGCTCTTCATAGTAACTTTCAAATTCTTGTGAGGTGAACTCATCTCCCCAATCTGATCTCAAGCATTTTAATGCTCTACTAGTCTCCCCTTTTACCTTTTCCTTGTAAACTTTGAACATGTGAAAGGCTTCTAACTTTTCTTTTAGATAAACAATCCACATCATTCTAGAAAAATCATCAATGATCAATATAAAGTATTTTCCTTACCATGTTCTCTATCCTTATAGGACCACACAAGTTAGTATGAAATATATCTAATACATGTATAGAGGTGAATGATTTTCTATAGAAACTTGAACTTTCCAACTTTCCTAGTTAATAGTCCTTACACATCACATTGTAAGGTTTGGTGATTTCAAGTAAACCCCCTACATAATTTTGCCTTCCTACTTTGAAAATACTTTCAAAACTAACATGACATAACCTCCTATGCTATAACTAGCTATTATCACTACTAGATACAATAAATGCATTACCAATAATATTGAGGTAAAAGAAGTTACCTCTTATTTTTTCTCCTGTGGCTAGTAGTTTTCCTATCTTGTCAAATATTTTGCAAGATCCTCTATTAAACTCAAACTTGTAACCTTTATCCATTGGTTGAGCCACACTCAACAAGTTGTATTTTAGTGCTTCCACTAAGTACACATCTTCACAAGTAGTGGACTCATTCAAGGCTATAGTGCTTTTACCTATTACTGTGCATGGTGAGTTGTCAAATTTCACCATACCTCCATCATAGCTTCAACCTTGTGGAACTTGCTCCTATCACATGACATGTGGTGTGAACAACTACTATCTATTATCCATTTCTAATGGACACGAGTACTTGTTATCATGGCTCTCTCCACCTTATATTCTATGATGGAAATGAAGGATACTTCATCCTCGTCATTGGTTGACTCTTCATTAGTCACACCTTCTTCAACAATGTAATACCACTTCTTTTCTTTCGCTATGGACCACTTCTTGCTAGACCCTGTTTAGTTATTATTTTCTTGCCAGTTGTTAGTCTCCTTTTTTACTAGCTTAGGACATCTAGTTCTGTCATGTCTTACCTTTTTGTAATTAAATCATTTGAAAGGAATCTTACCTTTGTACTTTCCTTTTCCTGTAACCATTCTTTTGGTGAATAGAGCCTCCAGTTCTTCTTGTTTGGCCTTTTCCACATCAAACTCTCCTACTCTTTTTTGTGTCTAGATGAATTAGATTCTCCTCTTTCCCTTAGTGTTCCACCTAGGGCAACTAAGGTTTTGAATGGAGTTCCAACCTTAGTTGTTTGACTATTGTCGCAGTTGTTGAGTTCAAATGCAGTAAACTTTCCTATGAAGATGTCGAGTAACACCTCCATCTTATCTATGGTTCTTAGCTCTTGGATAGATGACACACTTATGGCATATTTGGGAAGCAAGGTTCTCAATATCTTACTTATGCACTCATCTTCTGATATTACTCCTTCACATGCTCTAATGGCTAGCATGATGTCCTTCACTCATTTTTCATAGGTTATATTTTTTCTCCTTCTTACATTCTCATGTCATCAACCTTACCTCTTAGGAATTTTACTTTGGATCTCATGACAAATTTATCTCCACCATGGATGACTTTTAACTTTTCTTGCATTTCATATGTGGTTTTTAAATCCTCCATCTTTGTACTTGGAGTATGATAGGGTGCTTGCTAGAGCATCCATTGTAGTAGTTTATATATCTTATTCTCTCAACTGGTTTGCACTGAGTTGACCAACTAGGTCTACGTACTTGACTTCCACATGAGTCCAGTACACATCTCCTAATGTCTTTAAACGTAGGTGCATCTTTCTACACCATGAGCTATACTTTTTCGTAGAGAACTTTGGTGCATCTCTTTTAAACACCTTGATCTTTTCCTTGAGTTGTTAAACTCTTGTTCCTGAGTACCTATACTCAGTATCCATTGTTGGTCCCAATCATAGGTTAGTATATTAAGAGGAGGCATGAATCAGTATACTTACAATGTTCATATTTCTTCTTTTAGATCAAACTCCTCTTTATTATATAGGTTAGTATAGGAAATAACTCAACCAGTCAAGGTTAAGCAAAAATACATCAGATGAAAATGTTAGAGTAATAAATTATTTTCTTATTAATTAAATCATTTTAATTTAATTATTAAGTCACTTATTATCTCTAGTTTACTTAAGCTTGACTTTGGGCATATAATAATTAATTATTTTATTAATTATTATCATGTAACCTAGGTTAGTTACATGTTAGGGTTTTGATCTCCTTTTATAAGGATTGATCACTTTGTAATTTAATTAATTCAGTTTTGATAATAGAAATCTCCTTTTTTCTCATCAAGAATGTCTCATCTATGGATTTGGGAATTCCAGCCTCCATAGCTCTTTCCTTCTCTCACTCTGACATGATGTTGAAGTTGATGAAAGATCAACCTTGTAGCTCCCAAGAATCACCTGCATGCAAACACCAAAATACAATAGAGTGGCACTTTATCTTAGTGTTTTTTTGTACTTGCACTACATTATAAAGTGCCTTGGGGGGTTTCATGTTGGCCATATTCATCATCTTCCTTTGTGAAGTGAGTGTTCCTTCCATGACATTAGCCTCATGATGTGTTGATAACACATGCCATTATAGGTGTTTTTACTTCTTTTGCACTCTCGATAATCCTGGTTCTTCTTTCTACAAGAGATATTGCATTAAATTTCAGTGTTCATGTCTTACCTCTCAGCATTATAGGGGTGTTATATTGGTTCTACTACTTTCTTGGTTTGATGGAGTGAGCTATGTATTCAGTATTTGTAATATAGGAACATTGAGCTTGGATTTTGGTGGTGTTATGATTTTCATGGTTAGGAATGTGTTGGAGACACATTGGGTAACCTTTCCTCATGAGTGCATAGATATTGGAGTTATTGTGTTGAAGTTAGAGTTGTTTTACCTCACTGCTAGAGTTGTATTTTCTAGTTTTCGCAGGATACTTATGGGGGGTATAACTAATTATCTATAATGAATGAGAGGATGTTAATTCTATGGATTTAAGAGTGCCTAGATTACTACCTTATTTCAAAGGAAAAAGTCCTAATTCATTATGAGTTGGGATATATGACCATTCTTTTGGGGTATTGATTTTTTGTCAGTTTACGTGTCTAATTTCTGCACATGACTTTCGTGTGAATGCATAGTTATCCTTAATGAATCATCCTTTTAGAACTTAAGGGGTTGTAGAGGACCTAAATTTATACCTTCAATTAAGAACACAAGTATTTATTAAATTAGAGCAAGGAGATATCACAATTTTTCTTGGGTATTGATTTTTGGCCAGTTTCACATGAAACATGTGGAGTTTTCATCTTGGGAGATTTTGTATGATGAAATGGGGTCTTGTTAAGTCAGGGACATGTTATTGGGTCATGTGTGGACCTAAATATAATGTGGCATTTATTTTTGTTCATATTTTTTATAGTTTTGGTTTACTCTTCCAAGGTGGACCTATATTGTAATTAAATACTTGACTAGCCGACTTGTGGCTTAGCTGGCTATTTAAGGAGGGCTTGGGTAGTGTCTCAAGCATAAGGAGAAGGGAATTTAGTTTAGTGTGGGAGATCGAGAGTGAAGATTTGAGTTGGAATCTAGAATGAGAATTTGGAGAAGACCTAGTGGCTGCGATTTAGAAAAAAGGAGGTTACTCAGTGGCTTGCAAGCACAAGTTGAGATCTTGGAGGTTTCTACCAGATTGTTGTTGTGTTATAGATCTAGGATAGCTAGGATTTGAGTTGGATCTTGAGGGATCTTGCTAAACTATTGGTGTGGGAGCACCATGAGACATAGGGCCCTTACCACTAGTAATTTTGTTGTGTTATGCTCTAAGAGAGCATTATAATTAGAATAAATGTCTGAGGATCTAGTTGTGTGCTTTGGAAGCATTGATTAGGGGATAGGAAGTCATGAGTGTCCTATAAAAGACCTTGGAATTTGTAAGTTACTCCTTGTCATGAAGTCCTAGGATAGGTCCCTAGCTTAGGAAAGCTTCTCTAGCCTTGGAAAGCTAAGGGTTAGCCAATTTGGCAAGAAAAAGATGTCAAAGAGATGTAAACAAAAAGTTGCAAAAAGTTGCAACTTTGCAAAAATTGTTGAACAACTTTTTGAAACCCCTTCCAAACATGGTGGAAAGTGATGGAAGCCCTAGTTGTGATGGCAAAATACCTAAGAGGCAATATATAAGCCCACCAAGGCCTGAATTTTCCAATATGTGGGGTGTCAATGTACGAACAGTATGTTGTAATGTGGTTTTTGAATGTAAAAAGACAAAACAGAGAGCAATGAAAGTGCTTTTGTGTTGAAGTAATTGCTATAACATCTTGGAATTTTCATTTGGTTTGTTTAGAGTAGTTTTTTTTCAATAATTTAGGTGTGTTTTTGTGTTTCTTTCCAAGTTTGTAAATTCTTTCATTCTTGCCAATTCATTGTTCTGAACCAGGCAGTTGGCATTGAGAAGCATGTAACTCAGTATCCCATCCTAGAAATAGTATGACCTCTTGGATATAGTGAGTGTACTCTATGTACTTCTTCCCTATAGAAGGAAGGGCCCTTAAAAGCCATGGAAGCAATTTTGAGCTCTTGCCCTAGGCGAGCCAGTGCATGCCCGGCTAGGGAAAATTGATATAATAGAGCTTTTAACTAGCAGGGTTGTAAAGATCATCAAAAAATAAAATATCGAGAATGAAGGGTAGTGAGTTAAGACTCCTTGAGAAGGAGATATTGGTGGAAATCTTGCAAGGCACTAAACCCATCCATATAACAGATAGGCCTAGGAAAGGTCAAGAAACCCTTAAAACCCTCAGTTTGTATAGAGGTGTTGTACGATCTTTGGAGACCCAAAACCTTGAAAATAAAAGAGTTCTTGTGAAGTGAATGGAAGTCTCTAAAGGAATTTTGTATTGGCTAGTGGAAGAAATTTGAGTAATTCCTTGATTTCTAGGAACAAGAGGGCTAATTGAGGCTCTTTCTAGTAACCCTATTTTAGGGAAAAAGTGTGGAATCGATAAGAAAGGTAAGTGCTTTGAGTTGCCTTATGCAATGAAAGAAGTGTGTTAAGAGGTCTTTCATCATCTCCATAACCTTGCAAGTTGTGTGTAAGTATTAGCCAAGAAAGACCCAGATCAGTTAGGAACCTTGAGTGTTCTCCATCTAGCATGAGAACCTAGCAAGTGGCAAGAAGAGGATTTTGTTCAAGATAGAAGAGTGGGGCTTAGGATTGGGGGATCTCTGCATAAGATGGATCCTATATATCCATTTGGTGAACTTGGAAGTCACCTTAGGTCTCAATGCTAGACTAGAAGCATGAACTAGTGAATAGTTCATCCCCTCTCCCTATCAAGTGGCATCAAAGCATTATAAAGGTGTGGGAAAGCAAGTGAAGAGCAAGGTGAATGTTGTCACCTACTAAATCTAGTGGTTCTAGCAAGATGGTGACCAATGTTGAATTGGCCAAGAAGGTAGAATAACAAGAGGAAGACAATAAGTCTTTGAGGGAAATATTACCACAACTTAAATAGTTGTTAAGTGATGTCCAAGACACAACAAACAAATTCAAGGGCAAGTTGGAATAGAAAGAAGAGTAGGAAGCCAAAGAGAAGGATATTGAGTTGGAGGAAGATGCTCGAAAACTATACCCTGTTATACCAAAGGAGCCTTTCTTGAAGGCACTTAAAGCAATAAATAGCAAAGCCTTAGAAGTTGTATATGTGAAATGAAGGCCTCAAATCCTCTCACATACTTCAACACGGTCATTATCTGAAAGATCATCCCAGAATAAATATGAGATTATTCATCTAAGTAATCCAATAGTTTGACATGTTGCCTTCTAACTAGAAGGATTTTTCCTTTGCTCTTAGAATGAGAAGCAAGCAACCAGACCTCTAGAACGAAGGATTTTACACTATATGAGATATGCAAGATTAATATAAATGTATGTAAGATTATTCTAAGGATAAGAAAGAAAAATAAATCTAAATGGATGCATTATTAAACTATACGAGATTGATATGCAAGAATATTAAGCTAAGAATGCAAGAGAAAATGAGTAAACATTCTAGCATAAGTCCAATGCAACTTCAAATCAACCTTTGTAATGAGGAATCAAAGGCTTCTTAAATAGAACCCTAGAATAATCGACGATCAAGATTAATCACAATGGATGATCTAGATTGAAGGTGAGACTTAGTCATAATGGAAAATTCCTTAAGAAAAGGAAGTTAACTGGTTGTCATTGAGTGTAAAAAGGAGTTAATTGATTTAATTTGGAGTGGAATAAGGAGTTAACTAATTTAATCCCTTTTCTGATTTTAGTTCACCCAAAGTTTCCATTTCTGAACTGAAGAGAAGATTTGGAGAGAATATGTAATTTAATAAAATAGAATATGACCTCATAAATGGATAAACTTTAATTAATTAAATAATTAAATTCATTAATTAAAAAGAACAAATATCTTATTAAATCAAATATATTTAATTCCTTTATACATTAGCTAACGAGGTGAATTTAATTTAATTAAAGAATGAATACTTATAATTAAATTAATTCAATTAAAAAGTTAATTTAGCCAATTTAATAAATATTCAAGAATTAATTTAAAGTAAATGATTAATGCAGATTAATGATTTTCTACATTTGACACTTAGGTCGAGTAAATATTATCAGAATTAAAATTGCCTAGCAAAATAGGACTTAGGAATAATTGAATAGACCAGAATTGGTTAATATGGCAATGTTCCAATTTTGGGGTATTACAGAAGACATACCTTTATTAAATGGAAAGATGGATCTACATCTCATCATAGAATGGATTGAAGGAATGGAGAACCATTTTGAGTGTGATGGTGTCTCTGATGCTCAAAAGGTCAAGGTGGCAAAGTCAAAGTTAAGAGGTACTGCTCTAACTTGGTGGAAATTTGTCCAAACAGAAAAGGAAAAAGAATGAAAGAGCCCCATTGTGATTTGGAAAGGAATGGTGGCTAAAATCAGGCAGACTTATATCCTTGAAGATTATGAGATACAACTGCATAGGAGAAGGCATAATCTTAGACAAAAAGAGATGGATGTACACTCCTGCACTGAAGAATTCCAAAAATTGTGTTTAAGGTCCAAGGTGGTGGAAGATGAAAGTATTAGATTGGCGAGGTATTTGAATGGGCTCAAGTGTTCCATCCAAGAAGACATGAGTCTTGTCACCCCTAAAACAGTCCATCAATGCTACCAAATTGCTCTAAAGGTGGAAGAGAAGGGAAAGAGAAAGCAAGACCATACCTCAAAGAATAGAGAAAGAGGTAGAGATAGCAGAGGACATAGGGGAAGCTATGGAGGTAGAAGAAATGATAGTAGGTCCCAAGGTGAATCCAAACTGACTGAACAAAGTGGAGAGACTAGTCAAAGAGGTGGTTCAAGCAGAGGTAGAGGATTTGCAGGAAGAGGTAGATCACTAGGAGGAAGGGGACCATCTTATTTTGCCACTATGAAATGTTACCACTGTCAACAATTGGGGCACCCTACCTATAGGTGTCCTGAAAAGGGATCAAAATCCACAAGGCGAAAAGAAAATGGCATATGTACATGAAGATGCTTCAAGTGTGAAGTCACCTGATATCCAGCTAGATTCAGAGAGGTGAGAATTTGATGATAAACAAAATTTTGATTAAGGACCCAGTTAAAGGAGAGCCCACGTAAAGGAGGTCACTCTTTAGAGTGAGGTGTAAGATTATGGCGAAGGTCTGCAAAGTTATCATAGACTTAGGGTCTACTAATAACATAATTTCAAAAGAGGCTATAGCTAAGCTCAAGATTCCCAAAATACCTCATAGCACTCCTTATAAAGTCACTTGGTTAAACAAAGAGCAACATCTTTTAGTGAATGAGCATGCATGGATTGAGTACACCATAGGAGGATATAAAGACAAGATTTTATGTGATGTTTTACCCATGGATGCATATCACCTATTACTAGGTAGGCCATGGCAGTTTGATAGAAAGGTCATACACAATGGTGAGCTCAACTCATACAACTTTAAAAAGGATGGAGTGAGTTATAAAATTCAATCACTACTTGAATCAGATAGCCAAGGAAGTGGACCTAATGTACTGATGTTGAAGGGGAAAGAGTTCATGAAAACTATTGACAAAGAAGGAGCGGGTTATGCTATTTTGGTGAAACCCAAGGAGTAGAGAGAGAATAAGAAGGATGACATACCTCATGAAGTGCAACAGATTTTAAAAGAATTCAAGAGCATCATATCAAATGGAGCACCTGTAGCCCTGCCACCTCAAAGAGTAATCAACCATCAAATAGATTTGGTCCCAGGGGCATCTCTACCGAACAAGGCACCTTATAAGCTGACTCTTGAATAGATTAGGAAAGTTTCAAATCAAGTACAAGAATTGATGGATAAAGGTTTAATAAGAAAGAGCATTAGCCCTTGTGTTGTGCCTACTATTTTGGCACCTAAAAAAGGAGGAACATGGAGATTGTGCATAGACTCCAAAGCTATTAACAAGATCACAATCCGTTATAGGTTTCCCATACCAAGGATTGAGGACCTAATGGATTTCCTAGGAGGGGCTAAGTGTTACACCAAGATACACCTTTAAAGTGGCTATCATCAAATAAGAATAAAAGAAGGAGATGAGTGGAAAACAAATTTTAAAGCCATGAAGGACTCTATGAATGGCTAGTCATGCCATTTGGCCTCTCCAATGCTCCAAGTACATTCATGAGGCTCGTGAATGAGGTGTTGAAAGACTTCACAGGTAAGATTGTAGTAGTCTATTTAGATGATATATTAATTCTCAGCAAGAACAAAGAGGAACATTTAGAGCATATTAAGATTGTGTTATCTAAGTTAAAAGAGGAACACCTAACCATCAATCTAGACAAATGTGATTTCATGAAGTAGGAACTAGTCTATTTAGGCTTTGTTCTATCTCAAGAAGATCTTAAAAAGGATGAAACTAAAGTTGCAGCAATATTAAGTTGGCCAACTCCAACTCCCAAGTATGCCAATGAAGTGAGGAGTTTCCATGGCCTAGCTCAATACTCCATAAATTTCATTAGGAACTTCAGTGGGATATGTACTCCTATGATGGATACTATTAAGGGTGGAATGAAGACCAAATTTGTGTGGACACCTATAGCAAACAAGGTATTTGAGACATTGAAGAAAGAGGTAGCTACTAAGCCTATCCTAACGTTACCTACTTTTAATGAACCTTTTGTTGTAGAATGTGATGCTAGTAATATAGCAGTCGGAGGAGTTTTAAGTCAAGGCAATAGACCAGTGACTTTCTTTAGTGAAAAGCTAAATGCAACAAAGAAAAAGTACTCTTCCTATGATTTAGAACTTTATGCACTTATTCAATCCCTTAGAAAATGGAGGCATTATCTTTTGCCTAAGGAGTTTGTAGTGTTCATTGATAATCAAGCTTTGAGTTTTCTCAAGTCACAAGACAAATTGAACCATAGACATGTCAAGTGGGTAGAGTATTTGCAGTCTTATACCTTCACCATAAAGTAAAATAAGGGGCAAATCAATAAAGTAGCAAATGCCCTAAGTAGAAGGCTACTCACTTTTCAAGAAATCCAAGTCAAGAGCATAAGATTGGATAACTTCAAGGAACTCTACCAAACTAATGGAGACTTTACAGTAGCATACAAGGTGTATCAAGAGCATCTAAATCAGTTTCATGGTGAGTTTGTAGCATATACATTGCGGAATGGGCTACTCTTCAAAGGAGGGAAATTATATGTGCCAAAAGGATGCATGAGGGAGAACCACTGTAATGCCCCGCCCGGAGATCCTTGGAAACAAGGATGAAAAACAAGTCAGAAATTTTTTTATTTTTATTTTTTTAAACAAGTGTAAGTGTACATGATACAACCTACACAAACCAAAAGATCGCAATGGAAGACTGAAAGACAACCAAGCACCAACGGATCTCCAAATGCCACTACCAACTAGAACACAATCATGAAAACCACAAGAGGCTACCAAGCTGAAGGACATATGCTGACTCTTGGAAACTGGCTAAGTCTGAAATCCTGAAGCCCTGAAATTTGGCTAAGTCTGAATTTCTGAAGCCCTGATTTTTCCTAGAATCTACACCTTAGCTCGTAGAGGTCTAAAACCCATCTCAAATGAATCGTCGCATACGTCAACTTATACTTAAACGATATATTTTAAACCCCGAAGGACTACAACATATTTTAAACCCCGAAGGACTACAACAGAAACCCAAAAATTGAATTTTTAAAGAAACCTCATGCATTCAAAATGCAACAACATAGGCTTGAAGAACGCCCAAAAGGGTATCCAGATCAACTCTCAAAAATATCAGAACACTACAAAAAGTGCCCGTTGTTGGCACACGCAGGTTTTTGCCAAAAGGCGTGCGACACTTTTCACTAAGGGAGGGCGACACTTCTCCCTTACTGCGTGTGACACTTCTCAAGAAGGCGTGCGATACTGGAAAAGTATCGCGCGACATTTCTCATAAAGCCGTGCGACACTCTTCCAGTTTCGTACGACACTTCTTCAGTATTGCGTGCGACACTTTTTATTTTCGTGCGACATTATTTCTATGGGTGTGCGATACTTTATCAGTGTCGCACAATGCTGAACAAATGTCGCCCATAGAAAATAAAAACACTTCCAGAACTCAAAAATGGAGAAAATCTGACAAAAGAACCTCCACACCGGGGAGTACCGGATCCACATTTCGAGGCCAAAACACTCGAACCAAAATTGAGTAACAGGAAACAAAATCTAACCATCTATCAAACAAAGAAGGAAAAGTACAGAAAGGAAACCTCACGACAACTGAAATAACATCGCAATAACATAGATAACATTGCAATGAGCAAAATAACCAACTAAGTATGCGGTTCCTCCCAACCGTCAATGGCGTCATAGAACCATCGTGGGCCCTAGCCATCCCCCGCGCATGACATCCCAAGCCACCGATTAGATCATTGGTGCTGTCGTGATAGGGACATCACTACTAAACATGCTACAATATAAGTAATGAAATCTAACATGCTAGTAGAACATAAGATAACCCTGTAATCAAATAACATCATCTACTACATGCTAATCATCATAATGAGGAAAGCGTTAAAACTAACATCATCTAAGCATGATAACATCATAATGAGAGCATAAATCACAAGAAGCATACTCCGTATACCGAAGTACCAAGTGACACATCCAGCAATGATCACGCTAGAACAATAGACCGTCTCTGTACACCAGTCCCTAGCAGTGGTGAAGGTAGCTACGCCTCCCAACCATGTGGCACCCATAGGTCCACACCCACCGTGCTGATGGAGATAATGATCCAACCACACACACACACAAAACAACAACCATGGCTAACACACACGCCAAGCAGTATGATGACTGAATCCAAGACATAAACAATGCATAAACTACAGATCTTGGTCAGACACCTCAATGGGCTACTACGTAGGGACTGACATCATGGAGAGTCGCTTGGCATCAAAGCCCAAGCTCGGATCTGTGTAGCTCAACTCCCTCAACGGAAGGCCAATACACTGTGTAGCTCAACTCCCTCAACGGAAGGCCAATACACAAAAGTACCATTTATTATCTTTAATGTTATTACCACCCCAAGTTTTAATTTAATTATCACTTATATAAAACTTCCTCTGCCAACCGGGAAGTACTCACCAGGTTACAGGATAGAAGCCCCCTCCATATGCTACCCTACCCTACCCATGCTCATCCAACGATGAGTGCCCGAAGGCATGCAAACTCCCAACCCAACCCCAATGATCACAACTTTCGGAAGTACCACGGAAGATCGAGCCCCGCAGGTCACCCAACAATATATGTGTGTGTGGCGCACCACCATCACAGAGATCATACACAAGGACAGGATGAGAATGCAAACAAAAGTCAATCGACCGAAAACATAATCGGGATGACGGATGCTACACGCATCCCAATGCAACAAAAGATGCAAAAGTGTTCTGACTAGTATCCAAATGGATCATCCAGGTCCACGAACCACAATGTGCTAAGAAAGCTCGAGAAAACCGGGTGGCACGCAAAATGAGGTAAAAACCCCAAATTTTGGAAAAAATCCAAAATTAAAACCCATTTGGCCTTTGGGTGCAAAAACCCCAAAAATCCAAAAATAATAAAAAACGGCCAGCATAACGGCCCAAAAAACCAAACCCCCATTTCAAAAACAGGTAAAACGTTCATACCCAACCAACCGGGCAAAACTAGCAAATAGAAACGGAGGGGAACACTAGTTCTCAGCCTCCTAACATATTGCTACAAGAAACGAAAGCTAAAACGGAGTGAAAACTAAAAAACGGGAAGGCCCTACCTGAAGGAAAAAGAGGCAGAAACTGAAACCCGCACAATAAAATAAACCACCCGCCAAAATAGTTGAAAATGACGGCAAAGCATAAACTCCTCGAGCTGAATCCAACGAGACCAACCTCGCGCAGATCCCACGCTCACAGCTCCCAGAACGAGCAAAACAAGAATCCTTCAGAAGAGGATTTCCAAATTTGCTCTACAATTTTATTTCCAAATTGTGAAAAGTGATTTATGAAATCATTTTTCCAATACTTATTCACTTTTTTTGGGTGAATAGTCAATTCTGGAAAATAACTAGCTGGAGTAGTTAAACTTCGAAATGACCCAAACAAAAACAGGTTATTATCCGCAATGGGATTTCACCTAAGGAAAAGCTGCCAGAAATTAAATCCAAAAGATTAAAAACCCAAAAACCCAAAATTATAGAAAAACACTTAACACTTTCGCGACAAATGCGAACTTCTAAATGCACAGACATGTTCACTGGTCTAATCACATAATGCAATTGAGTTCGGATTTACTAATCACTGAAAGGTTTTAATATAAAACAAGTAAATAAGGATACGTCGACCATATAGGAGCGACATTGGCAAAATATGAACAGCTGGATCACTAACTCCATAGGCCACTGCTAGGGATATAATTCCTGCACACTAAAACACACAATCAAGTGCAATGGCAAATAATATCATAGCCGAAGCAACATGTATTAAAATACCTATTTAATCCATTTACATCACTCACATTCGCAGAAAGCGTAAAAGACAAGAATGAAGTAAATAACCATAGTATAGAATCCATCTCATAGCATAGTCAACAAATAGGTCCAATACATCATATCACCAGATAATCAGTTATCATAGATCTACTGTCATCTCAAAATAACATCAACATGCAAATATGATAAACTGAATAGCATAGTAACAAAGCATCTATGGTACGGAAATCAAAATATAACATTCGGCCCTCAGGTCATCTCAAGGTACAAATATCAAAAGAGTATCAAGTATCTCTCGAATCAAAAATAGACAAGGTACAGACTACAAACATGAGAGGCACTACAACCACATTCAAGAAAAACATAATGGGAGTTTGAGTGGCCATTTTGGCTTAAACAAGACCTTGGAATTGGTCTAAAGATACTACTCTTGGCCTAAAATGCAAAAAGATGTCAGAGCTTATTGAGTAATGCATCATATATCAAAGAGAAAAAGGCACGTCTACAAATGCAGGACTTTATTAGCCTCTTCCAATACCAAACAGACCATGGGAATGTGTAAGTATGGATTTTGTGGTTGGTTTCCCTAGAACAAAGAGTGGCTTTGATGGCATCTATCTGTGGATAGATTTAGCAAAATGAGTCATTTCATTCCATGTAAGGTCACCCATGATGCAAGTCATATTACTTATTTGTTTTTCAAGGAAGTTGCAAGGATTCATGGTTTGCCACCTAGCATTGTATCTAACAGGGATAGCAAATTTATGGGACAGTTTTGGAGGTCCTTATGGAAAAGACTAGGTACCAATCTAGCCTTATGGAAAAGACTAGGTACCAATCTAGCATTTAGTTTAGCCTACCATACTCAAATTGATGGTTAGATTGAGGTGGTCAATAGGACACTTAGAAATTCGATGAGATGCTTAACCAAGGAATATGGTTTGACATGGGACTTAGTCCTTCACCAAGCAGAGTTTGCCTATAATGATAGCTTTAATAGGACTGCTGGCAAGAGTCCCTTTAAAATTGTCTATGGGATGCATCCTAGGGGTGTATGTGAATTAAGAAGTCTAGATGGTCAAGTACCTAATAGTGTTTATGCTAAAGATTTTAGTCAATCTATGAAGGAAGTGCATGATCAAGTAAAATAGTCCCTCATTGACAACACCAAGAAGATTAAGGACAAAGTTGATCTCAAGAAAAGAGAGGTACAGTTTGGTGCAGGGGACTTGCTCATGGTTCACCCAAATAAAGCAAGGATGGAAAAAGGGACTTCCACAAAGCTCCAGATGAGAAGACTTGGAGCATGTCCTATACTAGCCAAGATGATCTAGCCATCTACCCCATCTTCAATGTGGCAGATTTAGTTAAGTATAGAAGACCTCTTACTATGGTAGATCAAAATATGGAGGAATCTCAGAAGGATGCTCAGGCAACAACTATGCCCCCTAAGCCCAAGCTCCAAGTAGAGAAGATATTAGACTCTCAATTTTATACAAAGACCAAACATAGAACATACAAAGAACACCTTGTCAAGTGGTAAGGTAAGCCAGACTCGGAGGCTACATGGGTCCCTGAGAATTAGTTCAAACTTCGGGGCATAGATCTCCACCTTTTGTCTCTAGAGGGGACTTAGCTTCCTTAGAGGGGAGTATGGTGCAGGGGCACCTTCAAACATAGTGACCTCACCACTAGAAATTTTGTTGTGCTATGCTCTAAGAGAGCTTTGTAATTCGAATAAAGGTCTGAGGATCTAATTGTGTGCTTTGGCAAAATTGGTTAGGGGATAGGAAGTCATGAATGTCCTAGAAAAGACCTTAGAATTTGTAAGGTACTCCTTGTCATGAAGTCCTAGGATAGGTCCCTAGCTTAGGAAAGGGTCTCTAGCCTTGGAAAGCTAAGGGTTAGCCAATTTGGTAAGAAAAAGATGTCAAAGAGAAGTAAACAAAAAGTTGCAAAAAGTTGCAAGGCAAAAAAGTTGCAACTTTACAAAAATTGCTAAACAACTTTGCAAAACCCCTTCCAAACATCATGGAGACCGATGGCAACCCTAGTTATAATGGTAAAAGACCTATGAGGTAGTATATAAACCTACAAAACCCTAAAGTTTCTAGTATATGGGGTGTCAATGTATAAAAAATATGTTGTGATGTGGTTTTTTAATGTAAAAAGATGAAATAGAGAGCAATGAAAGTGTTTTTGTGTTGAAGTAATTGCTGTAACATCTTGGAATTTTCATTTGGTTTGTTTAGAGTAGTTTTTTTTTAGTAATTTAGGTGTGTGTTTGTGTTTCTTTCCAAGTTTGTAAATCCTTCCAGTCTTGCTAGTTTACTATCCTGAACTAGGCAGCTGGCATTGAGAAGCATGTTAATCACTATCCCACTTTAGAAATAGTATGACCTCTTGGGGATAGTGAGTGTACTCTATGTACTTCCTACCTATAGAAGGAAGGGCCCTTAGAATCCATGGAAGCATTTTTGAGCTCTTTCCCTAGGTGAGCTAGTGCATGCTCAGCTAGGGAAAATTAATATAACAGAGCTTATAACCAGCAAGGTTGTAAAGATCATTAGCAAAGAAAATATGGAGAATGAAGGGGAGTGAGTTAAGACTCATTGGGAAGAAGGAGAGATTAGCGGCAATCTTGTAAGGCACTAAACCCATCCATACAATAGACAGAACTAGGAAAGGTCAAGAAACCCTTAAAACCCTAAATTTGTACAGAGGTGATGTACGATCATTTGGAGACCCAAAACCTTGAAAAGTTGAGAGCACTAGTGATTTGAATGGGAGTCTCTAAAGGAATTTTGCATTGGCTAGTGGAAGAAATTTGAGTAATTCCTTGATTTCTAGGAACAAGAGGTCTAATTGGGGGTCTTTCTAGTAGCCCTATTTTAGGGGAAAAGTGTGGAATTGGTAAGAAAGGTAAGTGCTTTGAGTTTCCTTGTGTAATGGGAGAAGTGTGTTTAGAGGTCTTTCATCATCTCCATAACCCTACAAGTTGTGTGTAAGGATTAGCCAAGAAAGACCTAGATTAGTTAGGAATCTTGAGTGTTCTCCATCTAGCATGATAACTTAGCAAGTGGCAAGAAGAGGATTATGTTCAAGATAGAAGAGTGGGGATTAGGATTGGGGGATCTCTTCATAAGAGGGATCCTATAGATCCGTTTGGTGAACTTGGAAGTCACCTTAGGTCTCAGTGGTAGATTAGAAGCATGAACTAGTGAATAGTTCATTCCCTCTCCCTATCAACTATTTTAATTTCTTTGTATTTGGCCATAACTGAGAAGGCCTTACAGCCTGACACATTTACTATAATCAGTTATTTAATGAATGAAGAATTGTGAATTGGTATCAGATCTTGTTTTATTATTTATATTCCATTGTCTGGTTATTTGTTGGGGTTAGGATGTCTCCATTGGGGATTCCCTTGCCTTGTACTTCATTAGGTGGTATCAAAGTGAGGTTTGATCTAGTTGGTTGAAGATTATTAGAGAGAATGTTGTTCTTGAGTGTGTGGATAGATCATCAAAGTTGAGGTAGTTATTCATCGAGACCTTGGGTTGAGAGAAGTTGATCTGAGAAGATCTTGATCTGGTGGTGATTGCGTTGAGGATCGATTGCTTTAGAGTCCTAGTTTGTGATTCTTGGTTTCGGGTGGTAGATTGTGACCTAACCTATACTTGTAGAGGACTTTCAGATGGATCAATGGACGCAAAGATGGAAGGTTAATCTTGTTGAGGCATTACCACAAAGAGTTTGTGTATTGCAGATATATGTTCCTAGACTTGTGATTTGGTTCCTGATTATTGATGCAAGGTGGTAGGTTGTGATATGACTTGCAAACAATTTGAGGTTGTTACAATGAGTGTGAGAAATATTTGTAGTAGAAGGTTTGCGAAGCTCTTGGAAGATGGCTCCGAGAGGATTAGATCCTAAGATGATTGTGAATCTTTGCGATGTGGTGGAGAGGAGGATTAATGAGACAATAGGTCAAGTGGACGTTGTTGTGGATGCTACTTTTTTTTTAAAAGTTGATAAATAAAAGAAGAAATTTCCATGCTATTGGAGTTGGAGTCTACTGATCTAAAATAAATTTGTGTGGTTGATTAGAAGACTTGTTTGAGAGACTAGAAGATGACATAGCAAGGTTGAGGAGGAAGAAGTTGTTGATTAGTTTGTGGAGTCTAACATAGAACCTACAAAGCAGCTTGAGGTTGTTGTAGAGGATGTTCCTAACTGTGTTGATGTTGGGATGGAGATTTCTTTTCATGATTAGTTGGTTGAGTCTGACATGGAAATTGCAGAGCACTTAGTCGTGGATAATCAAGTTGTTGTTAGTGATGAGTTACATGTTGCAAAGCATCTTGTTGTGAGCAATGAGATTATTGAGATTGCTGATCATGAGGATTTACATATGGATGAGGATTTTCATATGGTTGTTGATGTGGATCTGAATTCATGCTTCAATGGTGTTCTTCATGATCATCTTTTGTTCCTATCTTCTGGGACATTCCCTAGTTGGGAGGCTTCTTCAGCCCTTCACTTGTTCTTTTCAACATTCTTTCCATATCTTTTTGGAGTAGGGTTTTTCCAATGTTGCTTTCTCTATTTCTCCTCTTTTCAAAGATTTGGTTGTGCTCAAGTACCTCATCAAGTCTTGTTGTCAGGACCAAATTCTTCTTTCAATAGTTTTTTCTAGGGTTTTAGCTACTCCCTAAGTTTATCTTAAGGGGGTTGTTAGAGTAATAAATTATTTTATTATGAATTAAATCATATTGATTTAATTATTAAGTCACTTATTATCTCTAGTTTACTTATGCTTAACTTTGGGCATATAATAATTAATTCTTTTATTAATTATTATCATGCAACCTAGATTAGCTACATGTTAGGGTATTGATCTCCTTTTATATGGATTGATCTCTTTGTAATTTAATTAATTTAGTTTTGATAATACCAATCTCCTTTTTTCTCATCAAGAATCTCTTGTCTATGGATTTGGGAAGTCCAACCTCCATAACTTCTTCCTCTCTTTCTCTAATAGGTGTCTGCATGCAAGTGATTCTTGGGAGCTATGGGGTTGATCTTTCATCAACTTCAATATAAAATACCAAGACATAACCCAATATTTATCTTGTGGATACATAGTTAGGGTAAAAATCATGGTGTGTGAGACAATCCTCATGAATTTGCACTCTTTTGAAGTGTACCTAGTCATGAGCTTATCCTTATTAAAAGATTACAATGACACTATAAGGTGCCACCCTGTTAGGGGATTTGGATGAGACCTGTTAAGATCTTACTATGTTAGGAGCAATTGGTTAAAGGACTAAAAAACACAAGTTTATGTGTCACCCTGTTAAGGGATTTATACAAAGAACCTATTAGGGTCCACCCTCGATGGGATTTTCTATTACAAAGGTAAGTAAACAACAATGAGATGATCTAATATTTTAGCTACTAAACTTAGCTTGGTATAGATCCTTGATTGGCTTTCTTAACTAGTATCCAATTGTGCTCTGCCCTCTATGGGATCAACAACTTCAATTTGTGATCACTCGTGTGCTTGCTTCACCTTGTTGAAGCACACGATACTCTTTTGTGATTTTTTTACTTGCTCTCCTCTTCTTAGCACAATAGTCACCTTGAAGGATTGATCTCTCCTTGATCGCTTTCTCTTTCTTTATGAGATTCCTCTTTAGCTTAGCTCTTCTAGCTCTTAGGCTAATTGCTTGGCAATCTAACCTTCTCTTTTTCAACTTAATATCACTTTATACTTTTCTTTCTACCTTGTTTAGAATATTTTGGCATTTAGAATTCAAAATTTGAATTTCATCCCTATTGTAACCTCAACCACCCATTACAGTGGTAAACTGCTCTTGTCAAGTTGTGATGTGTTCATACGAGAGGAGCAGGTGCCATGTGTATTTGGTGATTTACATCTACTAGAAATAATTTGAATTTGAATTCTTTAGACTGGTCCTCAATCCTTTCTCCCATCAATATTGAATGTGTCATTGAGTGCACTCTTTTCCTTTTTTTATTACCAAGAAGTCATGAGTATCCTACTTTATGTTGAGTCGTCTTGTTACTTTGTTTACTATTCCTTCCACTTGTCTTCCTTCTGCTTGCATGGACTTCACTTAGCACACTTGACATGCTATGTCTAAGAGGATTAACTTCTTCATTGTTTCCACTCAAGTTGTCATCTTTCCTTCCTTCCCTTTTGAATTAGGGTTGCACATTAGTGTGCCTTATCAGTTGTGCCAATCTACTAGTTAGATCCCTTGCTTGTGTTGCCAACAATGACAACACCTTTGATGACTAAGTCTACCAATTAGACTTCAACACTTAAGGCCAAAAAAAAATGGCCATGATAGGCCTTAAGACTTCCCAATTTACTTTCAAAGGTATCTTCATGCCTCCTTCCATGATTAGGACCTTCAAATGGCTTGGAATCTTGTAAGGAACTAAACCAAGATAGATCTTTGTAGCATCTAGGAAATTATGAAAGTATTATCCCTTCACAACTAGTTGATTCTCATCTTAGTTGACTAATGCCACAGTGGAGATGATTCAAAATATCATACATAATGGATTAATTTCTCTACTCACCTAACAATATCGCATTCACATAAATTAATCCCATTCATAACAACACCAAGGCATCATATAAAATTAGAGGCATTGATCGTGCCTTAAATCATTGAAATTTTACAACAACAAAAACTCAACATTCAAAAAGAAAAACATGCCCTAATCACAAAGAATCAACTGACTTAAAGTAAAATACCAATTCATTTCATTCAATGTAGAGATAGTAACAAAGGAAATAAATGAAGTAATTTGTAGAGATCATTACAATAATACTAAAAATTTTAGTGTGTCCAATAACATATTTTAAAATTATTGAAGCAAAAATTTTAAAATGAACAACAACAATCAAGAATGATGTGAAGAAATCATAAACAAAGAAATTACAAATCACACATTTTTTCCCATCCAAACATGCACCCTAAAAATATGTGAAAGAGAGTTCAACAAAATCTAACCCCTACATGCACGGGCCACTTAGCATGCTCAATTTTTAAATCTTTTTATTATATAAATTATACCCAATGGAATAAATTGAAACTACCAATCAAAAAAGTATTAAATTGCAGAAAAAATGAGTTTAATAAAAAATATTGGCACACAGTTTAATTTGTGCACTATATTCACGATTTCAAGATTAAAATATTAATAGTGACAATGAAGTGAAAACATAAGTCTCCTGCTATAAGGTAGGGACTAATAAAGGCCTACATGATATTAGGACTTGCTCCAAATAAATGTGTCATTTGTAACCTCCTCTTGTTAGTACTTGTCGATAGGCTAAGTAGTATTGTGACATTTTGTGAATTCCTCACATTAACAAGTTATTAATGAGTTTTAATATGCCAATTGAAATTCACTTTATTTTATTTTTTATACAAATTTTATGTTTTCAAAAACTACTTGACAATTTTTTAAATTTATAATTTTTATAAATTAATTTTCTAAATTTTAATCGATTTATGAGTTCCTCAAATCGAATCCTTTTATTATTAAATATTTACTCTATTGTTATGGTTGTTAATGATTTTAAAAAATTTCCAAGTTATTTTAATGTTCTACTATTATTTATTAACTTTATGTTATTTTTGGAAAAAGAGGGTTAAAATTTTATAAAGACAAAAAGGATTACAACAACGAGAACTCAACAAGGAACTCTATCCTAATCAACAAATTCATCAAATTCTCATAAAAGATCAAGGGGTAGCTGCCCCCTATCTATAATATTCCAGTCTGATGCATAAATAAAAGTGTTAGGATTAACCTCAAACAGAAATAACAGCTACATGCAAATATAACCAATACCAGAAAATAGTATATCACATAAAAGAAAACACAAGATACCAAGATTTAACGTGATTCACCCAATCCTTGGGCTACATCCACCAACAACAAGTCCAATATTATTATGATCCAGTGATTACAATCTTGATTATAATATGTAATCCCTTATAGCTTAATATCGCCGCAAGAACCAATTTTTGCATCACACATTATGAAAATCCTTACCTAAGCCTTTTTATACAAGCTTTTTGTCACTTAAAAAATTAGGGCTAGAATAATAGAAAAATAGTAGTCGATGCCTTTTACAATATAAGGTCATTTTTGGCTTCAAGGGTGTTACCCCAGAAAACCATCGCAGGGGCGTTGCCCCTTGACCCCACCCTATACTATGATAAGGAGCACAACAAGGGTATTGCCCCTTCACCCCATCTTCCCAAACCCCCATAGAAATAATCTGGAGGGCAACTACACCGAATAAACCTCTAAGTTTGATTAGGCTCCACATTACAACAATCTCCCACTTAGAGATTGATCAGATTCCATAATAATAAGCTTCCACTTGGAGACTGGTCATAGTACTACTAAACCTGTAGCTCCTACTAGAATATCAAACCACCCTGAACGTTGTTGTTCTTTTATTATATTTAATCAAGAAGACCAACTGAACCTGAAGAGGAATTCAATTTCTCCCTTGTCACAACCTTTGTAAACATATATGTTGGATTATCATTTGTATGTATCTTCTCCAGCTTTAACTATCCATCATCCAAAACTAATCGAATAAAATGGTACTACAACTATATGTGTTTTGTCTTTGAATGCAAAGCCAAATTCTTTGCAAGATGAATGGCAATTTGACTATCTATAAACAAATAATTATCCTTCTAAGGGTGTCCCAATTCTTCCAAGAAGAACTCAAGCCATATTATCTCCTTACCTAGCTTTGTAGTAGCAACATACTCTTCCTCTATAGTGGATAAAGCATTAACCTTCTATAACCTAGAATCCCAGCTCATGGATGCCCCACCAACAATAAATACATAACCTATAGTACTCCACCTAATATCAATATCCCTTGCCAAATTTGAGTCAACATAGCTTGTAAATCAATAGTAAAGCCTCCAAATTGTAAACAGTTATTGGATGTTCCTCTCAAATATCTAAGAATCCATTTAACTGCATTCCAATGCTCAAACCCTGGATGACTCATATACTTAATAACAGCTCCCACTGCACATGCAATATTTGGCCTAGTACATACCATAGCATACATCAAACTTCCTACAGCTAAAGCATAAGGTACCTCAAACATCTTGTCCTCCTCTTC
The DNA here is from genome assembly GCA_028749045.1 of Cupressus sempervirens. Classification (NCBI taxonomy): domain Eukaryota; kingdom Viridiplantae; phylum Streptophyta; class Pinopsida; order Cupressales; family Cupressaceae; genus Cupressus; species Cupressus sempervirens. The sequence goes on along the minus strand of CM053783.1, from coordinate 563,691,973 downwards.
TTGTGTCTTGTGACACAGCTCCTTAGTCAACATCAAATGACTAGGTAAAGGTGTGCTGACAGCTTTAGCATTCTCCATGGAGAAACGTTGCAACACCTTCTCAATAAAATTAGACTGAGATAATGTCAATTTCTTGTGCTTCCTATCTCTACAAATCTTCATACCAAGGATTTATTTTGCTGCCCTCAAATCCTTCATAGCAAATGCATGTGCTAACTAGGGCATTGCCCCTTGACCCCATCTTGCGAGCACTACTCCCAAACCCCCATAAAAATAATCTGGAGGGAAACTATGCCAAATAAACCTCTGAGCCTGATTAGGCTCCACATCACAATAAGAAGCCCATTTGACCAAACAATCAGCAGCTTTATTCCATTCGCAAGGAATGTAAGTAAACCTAATGAACTTAAGATATGTACAAAAGAGAAGAGTTTGATTAACAACAATAGCTAGTTACCAACTCACATCCTTAAGCTCTTACCACCACTTGGGAGTTAGACTCACAAATAATCTTATGTCATCCCCTCAAACAACACTGTTCCATAGCATGTAAAATGGCCATAACCGTCATGAGATTGTTAGTAAGGAAACCCTTATGTACTGAGAAAAATAATTTAACATCACCACAGATGCAATGAGCCACTCCCCCAATACTAGTAGGTCTTGGATTCCCCTAGGAAGAACCATCAGTGTTAATTTTAAAAACTCCATGAGGAGGATGAGTCCAATGCCCCTCCTAATTCACCTGTCCCTTCCCCTGTTGTCGAGGTTTTTTAGGTACTCTTTGATACCATTGAGTCCTACTCCCATCTTAAAGATGAAAATTGAGGTGATTACATATAGCAAAATTGACTGGATCCATACCCCCATCAAGCTCACACTTTGCTTGAATAGTTTCCTAAAGAGAATGAGTGATCTTCTACCAAAGATGCATGACACCAATTTGGACATTTTGAAAGACCCATTGATTCCTCTCTAGCCAGATATGCCAAAGAACGAATGATGGACAAGCAATCCAAGCAGCATGGAGAGGAGGAGCCTTAGAGGGAGCACTCCCCAAGTGGGCCTAGATCTCAGGAAAAGAGGAAGCATGCCAGCAAGAGCAACCCCAAGCACTCCACCAAAGGTTCCATTACTGAGTAGAAAAGAAGCAATGGAAAAATAGATGGGAGAGACACTCCTCCCCACTACCACACAAAACACAAAATGAGGGGCCCTAAAATCCACATTTATAAAGGTTATCCCATGAAAGATAGTGATTGTGAGCCACTAACCATATAAATTTATTCCAAACTTGTTTCCACCAAGGGACCTCAGCATCCCCTAATAGTTGTCTATTTATCTCCTAATAGCCATCAAAGAAAAAATATTTACCAAACAAGGTACCTCCCCAAGCCAAAACATCTAGTCCTAGTAGAAAGCAACACACCCTAGAGGCCAAAATCTGAGAAATCTCCTGACCATCCACCTCTATGCCTCTAGGAGGCCAATCTAAAGAATGCTTCTATCTATAATTGACAACAAGTCCCAATTGGTAGGGAGTCTTGTAATGAGCCACTTCATCCCATCCAGCAACAAGAAAAGAATCATAGAGAGTCTAAAGATGAGGGTACATGGATAAGATGGAGGGGAATCCATCCCAAGCATCAGACCAAAACAAAGCCTCAAAGTCTCCCTTACATATCCAAAAAAGATCCCTCTTAAGTAAAAGAGCACCATTCTTAAGAGTATGCTAGACCATAGAACCACAACCTTCAAGAGGAAGTGCATAAATAGAGAGAGGATCAACACCTCTAAAATATTTATGAGAAATAATATGGGCCTAGAGTTGATGTTGTCCAAAGCACCATCGCCATTAAAGATTAGCAACCAATGTGTGACTACTCAAGATAGTTGATCGAAGACCAATATCACCCTCCTTCTTAGGCCTGCAAACAATCTCCCAACTAATAAAACTCTATTTAGAGATATGAAAATTACCACTCCAAAGTAATTGTTGAGAAAGAGCATCAAGCTCCTTGATAAAGTAAACAGGAGTAGCCTGAACCATGCTTCTATAAGTAGGAAGAGCTTAAATAATAGATTGAAGAAGGGTAACCTAAGTAGCAGTAGAGAGCCATAAATGAGTCCAATGATTTACCTTTTCCTAAATATTGTTAATCAAATTTTGCCAACAAAGTTGTGGCTACCTAGAAACAACAATACAGATGCCAAGATATGTCAAAGGAAGTGACCTAATCTGAAACCATTGGATAATAGAAATCCTTTACTGAATAGATTCGAGAGTGTTAAAAATATAAATAGAAGATTTGTTCTCATTAACATTTTGGCCTAATGCCACTAAATAAATATCCAAAGTATGTTGAAAGGCTTTAGCTTCCTTGATCCGAGGAAGTCTTGCAAGAGCAGAATCATCAACAAATTGAAGCTGAGAAAGAGTAGGTAAACCATTACCCCACTACCACCCTTGAATATAGTTCTGGGACACTTGATGCTTAATGAATCTACCCAATCCCTTAGCCATAATGATGAAAAGATAGGGGGAGAGAGGATCACCTCGGCGGAGACCTCTAGAGGCATCAAATAGCTAGGAAGGTTGATCATTAAGAAGAATAGAAAAAGAGGCAGAAGTAACACAACTCATAGTCCAACTCACCTCATCAAAGCTAAAGCCAAATCTAAGAAGAATATTCCTCAAGAAACTCCATTTAACTCTATTTTAGGCCTTAGCCATATCTAGCTTAACAAACATAGATCACTCCCTTGAACTAGCCATAGAGTGAATAGCCTCAATAGCAATAACCATCCCATCCAAAAAAATTCTTCCTTCAACAAAACCAGCTTGTTCCTCTAAGATAATAATGGGGAGCCACTTTTTAATTCTCTCAGAAATCATCTTGGTAATGACTTTGTAAACCACATTACATAAAGCAATAGTCTTAAAAACTCTAGTTGATTAGCCCCCTCTCTTTTTCAAAATAAGATTCAAGAAAGTAGAATTTAATGCCCAAAGCATCTGCTTGCTATAATAAGATTCCTTAACCACCTCCAATAAATCATGATTAATGATGTCCCAAAATTCTTGAAAAAATTCAACTGGATAGCCATAAGGACTGGGAGCTTTTCCCTTAAGCATGCCAAATACCACCTCTTTCAACTCATCCAAAGAGATTGGTCGCATGAGATAATCATTCATTTCATGGGTAATAAGGGAAGGAATACAAGACAAAATAATTTTCACTTCATTATTACGAGGAGATTCCTTAGAGAAAAAGGTAGAGAAGTACTAAGTAGCCTCCTGGAACAAAGCTGGCAAGGAAAATAGTTGAATACCTCCAAAATTAACCAATGAACAAATATAGCTCTAATTCCGGTGAGATTGCATAGTTTTATGGAAAAAAGTAGTGTTCATATCTCCTTCACGGAGCCAATCAACTCTAACCTTTTTCTTCCAAAAAAATTCCTCTTGAAGTTCCCATTCTTCCAAAACTCTAGAAGCAAGGGATTCAACCTTGCCAAGATCCTCAGAAAAACCTCGATCTCTAATCTACCTAGTTATGACATCAAGATGTTCTTGAGAAAGCCTCTTCATAGAGTGAAGGTTTCCAAAACATTGTCTATTCCATATCATGAGCTTCCTTCTAACATATTAAAGCCTTTTAGAAAATTAAAACATAGCAATACCATATGAAGGAGCTCCATCTATTCACCAACAAAATACAAGATCATGAAGAGATGAGTCACGAAGCCACATCAATTGGAACTTAAAATGTTGTTGCTTAGGAATAATAACCCCAGTAGTAGAAAGTTTAATTAGCCAATGTTCATAACCCCTCCAGTCCAGAATTTATGAAGAGAGAATAAGAGTGCCACTAACCTAGAAACAAGAAACAAGAAATTTATCTAGACATTCTGAAATAGCATCAACCCCAATCCTTCTATATTGTAAGTATAAATACCATTAGAAGTCTTAACATTAGAGAGGTGAAAAAGAGTTATGTGCTACTGAAGAAGAGCAGAAGAAGGGCCCCATCAATCCAAACCACCCTGCTTCTCCTCCAGGCTTAAAACTGAATTGAAGTATCCTACTAACACCAAAGGATGCAAAGGGTGAAAATTTATAACATACTAAATATGCCTCCAAAGTTCCTCCTTTCCCACAAAATACATAGGTGCATACACATTATTAATCATGACCACCTCACATGAGTCCAAAGAAGAAGCCACCATAGAGAGAGTTGAGCGAAAAGACACCCTGCCAAGGGGAGAAATTTTTTGTGGATCCCAAAAGATAGCCAAACCACCAACACTTCTCATAGCCCCAACACATTGGCATTGCCCATGAGGCCAAATACTAGAGGCAGATCAGACCACAGACTCCATAGAGAGCTTAGTCTCTTAGATACAAAAAACATCAGGAGAATGATAAACCACTAGATTCAATGAGCATCCAATGGTTTCACTAGTCCAAACTCTATCAATATATCTCCTATGAGTTTAATCTTCTCCTGGTTTGTTTTGCGCCCACTCCTAAGAGGAGTAAAGGAAACCCACTTAAAGGGCCTATGCATCAATCCCAAGGGGAGTGGAGACCCCTTACCCTTACCAGATGCTAGCACATCCTTAACCAAGTTAGCCTAAACAATGTCATTATCCTTAGGTACCATAGGTGTCACCAGAGCTTCATACTTAGGAGAAATAGGGACCTTACTCTTCTAGTGTACCACAACCTAGGATGCCCCACAAGTGTCATGAGGTAGAGCTCCGTCATCTGAGAAAGCTAGCTTAGAAGAGATACTAGGAGGAATACTCTCCTCTAAAATTGTTCTATCGAGCACCTCAAAATGATTAAAACCATAATTGGATTGTCAATCTTTCAAAGGTCTCTTTTGAACATGCCCCTTAGCTCATGGGTGAGCAGGGGTAAATCCATCCTTTTCTTGCATTTGAGCCTTTTCTTTTCCTCTATTATCTAGTTGATTTTTTCCCTTAGTTGTATTATCCATCTGAGCTTGTCCTTTACCTACAACATTTTCTAGACCACCTCCACTATTGACCGTAGACCCATCCACTCCTTTGGAAGTCAAGTTTCAAGGGCATTGACACTATAAATGACCATACTCATGACATATCCAACATCCAAAAGGGAGGGATTCATAATCTAACTGTTGCACCCAAGAAGAAGACCCAAGACAAATTTCCAAAGAATCTAGTAATGGGTTATTCAAATCAATTTCAACACTTCTAGAAAAAGAAATGACCTTTTTATCGAGGGATTGATTAGCAATCGCAGTTGGCTTTCCTAGCAAAGCAACAATTTGATAGATAAGTCTTCTCGCTAGAATTCTAGGGGAAGGCGAGGCAAGTGAACCCGCACTGGCACTATTGAAGGGAGATCCTTAGTAAAATTAAATTTTGAATGCCAAGGTTTGACAAATGACCCCACATGGTTGTAGAAATAAGGCCCTCCTTCAAAAATGTGATCGCCACCATAAATGCATGAGAATACAACAAAAAAATAGTTATTTCCAGCCCACATGATCTCCATATCTCCTTCCACCTTCCATGAGCGATGAATCCATGCCTCAAGGGTTGATAAGGAAATATGGATGTCAAGAAATTTGCATATCAAGGTATGCTTAGTCCAGTATTCAATGTCCTCCATCACTGCCACTAAAGGAATAACCAAAATAAGGCGATCTTGGCTACGTAAAAAATAACCATTAACTTTTTTCATCTTGGAGCTCTCCCTTGAATAAAATGATTTAGATCTCATTGCATGCATAATTGGAGAAAAACCATCTATCCTCGTCAACATAGAAGAAATCCTAGGTTGTGCCGTGTGAACAATAAAAAACCCTAATCCAGTAGCTACAACAAATGTTGACAAAAAATGAAAACCCAACAATAGTAATGGTTGTAAGAGTTTTCCAATAATCAAAAAACCACACTATCGCCATCAAATTCAACACCAAATACTAATAAAAGAACAAGCATGTACACAAGGCTAGGGACCAAGCCCTAGCCCAGAAATTATTCGCAACTCCGCAGCATTCTTCTCACTCTTCAACTAAATGTTATTTTTATGTCATGAGTGTAAATCTTATTTTTAATATACAACATTACAAATAATAATATAAATAATATGATATGATATTTAAATTATAGAATATTATATTATAATATATAATACAATAATAAATCATATACATAGTCTTATTGATCATATATAATTAAACAATATATTAATAATAATAAAAAATTGAGACATAAAATAAAACTAAAATGAAAATTTAGCAACTAATATAATTGTAATTTATAAAAAATAATTATTTAAATAATTATAACCAAACAAATCTTCTATTGCCACAACTATATTCAAATAGATAAATTATATAATTTATTCATAAATTGTATTATATTAAAGTTGAATAAAACTATATATATTACTTTTTTTTTAATTTGAGCTATAACTAAAGATAAGTACTTAATCATTATATGACACTTGTGTAACTTTTAATAAATTCATCCCTTTTAATGACCTTGAAATGTGTATTTATTTTCTTATCATGGTCATGTCATTAAGAGTTTTATTAAATTTAATTCCTTTGGAAATAAATCTAATGTAGATGAAAATTATTTATCCACTTCTTATCTCAAGAATTATAATCTTCCATCGCTGGCATTCTTTTGAGATTATCTTCCGTAAAAAATTATTCTTTTGAGATTATCTTCCGTTAAAAATTATTCTTTTGAAAACTAAAACTTCACAAATAATTTTATTCCTCTACAAATGTATAATATTTATAATTTTTATTTATGTGACATCTTTTTTCACTTATCTTGAGAAAATAATATAAACATTTTTTTGAAAAAATATTTGACCTTCTTTATTTCTCCTAAAATTAAAGTATCCAGTCTTAAAGAGAAAAAAAAATTCTTTTTGGGATGTTTTCTCCTATTTTGAAAAATAATTTACATTATAGAAAAAACTATTGCAAATGTTTAAAATGACTAAGTATCCAAGTAGTATTCCTTTTATCCAAACTAAAAAATAATTTACCTTATCTCAATGTTATTATTTTTCAAATACTCGTCTTTTCATCAACAAAACTTTGGCTTAGGAGAAAATATTTAATTACTTTAATCATCATAGTAACTCTCCATTATTAGAATTATTTTTTAATGTTTCTCTGATGTCCAATGGACTTAGGTTTAGGTTTTCCATCTAATAAATTATTAGGTATGTAATTTTCTGCAATAATAGAAAATATCCAGCATATTACTATTAAATATATCTCTTGGATTCCATATCTAATATGTTCTAATTCTTTAAGGAATTAGTTGCTAAATTCCTATTTCCATCAACCAATTTATAAATGCTTATTTCCACATCCTTTTTTATATTAAAGTAGCCAAAAAAATAAGGGGCTAACGCTATAAACAAAACTATGGTAAAATTGTTCACAACAGATAACCATTAACTAAACCACCAACACATTTACAATCCCATCCCTTAATATAAAAAATACAATCCCCATAACTTGCAAATCTAACACAATAGAAAAATTACTAACCATCAGAGTATTATTTTTCTGATTAAGAGAAATATACACTAACCAACTATACCTACTTAAAAAAAACCTATTACAACTACTTAAAAAGTGATTAAATTCCATAAGAGCTATTGTAAACAAGTCCAAAAAAAACAACATGAACATCCCAATAGAACCAAATCATATCAAATAAAACATAAAAGAAAAAAGGCTTAAGTTATAGTCTTCTCATGTTCCTTCTTTGCAGCAAAACTTTGACTCAATCATCTGTCATGAAACCATAAAGTTTTTTTGGAGTCCTCTAAATTGAGACCCTTGTCCTCCTCCTCCTCCTCCTCCTCATAGTGAAGCAGTTGGAGCATGGTGGTTGTTGCATGAATCACCTTGACCGCAAGCCAGGACAAAGACCTAAAGCTCTTGTCCAGCATAGTGAATAAGACTTTAAGAGCTTCAATCTCCTGCTTAGTATCTCTGACCATTTCGCTTGGCTCCTGGCGACCAACATATTTCTTTCTGCATTGTTTAATTAATTTTTGACCATATTTTTAATGGGGAATTTCATTATATTGAATTACTTCATCTTGCCAACTCCTTTATTATGTTGTGAACATTCATATTTATTGTGACTGAAAAATGGGATTTCATTTATGTGCTTATTTCCTATCAATCATAGAAGCAAACTTATCATTATTTCCTTGAAAATTATATGGATAAATTAGGTCATGGTGGCTGATTAAATCATTTTGAATTATTTCTCAAATGGAAAAACTTTAGACATGAAATATCATTGATCTTTGAGAGAGAATTTCTTCTCAAAGATAGCAATGTGGGGAAAGTCCCTTATGGCATAAAAAAATTTCATGTTACAAGTTTCACATCTGGATATTAGATAGTATTGTTGGATTTGTCCAAGGGTGATTCATGAATTTACCAAACTTTGAAGTGATTTCCAACATATTTTCTTTCCAAATGATCCCTACTATTGCCTCCACATTATTAATAGTTTCCATAAAGTTGATTATGTGATCATCACATTCATTGTTAACACTCGTATTCAATTGACTTTATTATAAGGCCATCTTACCTAGATTCCTTCTTTCATGAACAATCTCTTACAAATGTTAACGGCTATTATTTCCATTCATCTTGATGCATTTGTATTCAAAGATGCGCTAAATGCTAGCAATGACATTTTTGGGTTAAGGTATGTCATTATTTTTGACATAGACATTATGAGTAGAAGAAACATCTCCTTAAATCTTGGAAGAGATCAATAATAACTACTTAATTTAAGAGTAGGTAATTGTTATACATGCATATTTGTTGAGTTTATTTCTTCCAAACATTTTGGGATCATTACAATTCATATATGGTGTGCTTCTTAAGGCATCTTTGAAGCATTTCACTAGTTATTAAATTTTTTTAAGACAACACTTAATTGAGACATGAGCATTGTTTACTCATCTCATTTCATAGTTATCATGACTATTTAATAACAAGGCATTAAGGATTAGTCTTATCTCATACTTGGCACAAGATAGAAATGTATTATGGTGAAGGCTGTAGAGATCAATGAAATTAAAACTCGTCATCATGAAATCATTTTTTATTAGGATGTTCATTTTCTAATCATTCCAACTCATGTGGGACTGTTAGTTTGCATGTATTTATTGTGCATTCTTATCTGCCAAAGCATGTATTCAGATGTTTCAAGTGTGCTTGCAATGAAGACACTCTAATATGTAGGAACTTTTGCCACTATACTTGTCAATCATATTAGCTCAAAAACTTCATATTCTTGGCACTGATAATTATTCCTTACTTAAGCCTTCTAGTTGCAAATGATAAGCCCTAAATATTAAATTTACTCTAAATTTAGTGCAGACTTGTAATTCATTAGGGATTGGGATAATATTTTCAAAGCTTTTCATATAATGTAGTGTCACTCTAATGGTTGTATGTTCTCCATATTGACTTTATTTTAAATTTTTTCAATAGGGATCCACCACAATATTATCTTAAGGTAATGTTTGATCCTTTAAATCATAAACTTATATATTTCATTGAGAAATATATTTTTCTTAAATTTTGATCACTTTCTTAAGTACACCATTTATAAATATTATTCCTTCTTTCAATTTGCATTAGAACCATCTCTTGAGAATGCAATTTTTTTAGGGATTGTGTGATCATTTAGGATCCTACATAAGGATAACTCCTTTTTCCTCTTATTTTAGATTGAAATGTATTTGTGAAGTATATTTTATGAGGAAATACATATTTATTTCAATCTAAACTTGGTCCTTTCAATGAACCTCTAAATAATCTCATTGTTGCATTATTTCATAAAGTACCTCTTTTTTATACATTTAATAAATTTGATAAATCTCAATAGGTTTAATAAATTTCACCTAAAATGACCCTAGAATATTGATCAAATCATTTTGTGAGATTCTGGAAATGTAGGCATGTGTAATTTTCCAACATGAGAACCGAAAACAATGATTACTTTTATGAATTTCATCATGGATTGTGAGATATTCACCATCAAAGTAAGCATTTGGATACTTTCTTCATTATGTCAACTACAAATTCATAAAAAAATTACAATTTGTGATAGTTGAGCAAAAATATCAAATGGACTCGTAGATTTGTGAGCCTTTGCATAGTGCATTTGTGTAATATGAACATTGATAAGGATACATAATTTTATATAGGATTCATTCAAATGTAGAACATGAACCTATCAAATGGGCTAATTAAAATAACTTTCACAATACATGTAGACATTCTCAATAAATATGAAATAGAATGGCATTTTTAAAACTAGTAAATCAAGGTATAGGACCCTAAAAATTTGCAAAGCATAAAACATAGAAGAATGATCATTTTGAAAAGGGGGCATACTGAGACAACTTTATAATAATTCCAATATAGTCATCTAGATCATATCTGTAGAGTGCAAATAGAAAATTAAGAAAATTACAAATGGATTAGGTCTTGCAAAATGGGGAATGAGGTTATAGCACCTTAAGATCTTGCACAGGGTTGCACAATAAGTTTGAAACATGGTAATTCATATAATTATTTTATTTCATAACTAGAAAATTTCAATGAAATGAATGCATATTAACTTTATGAAAAAATTAAAAATGATATTGTAAGAATCTATAAACTAGAATAGATCAACTTTAGGATATGCAAAATGCATGGGAACAAATAAATTGACATGAGGTCTCTTAGATGTGTAATAGCCATTATAAAACATATACCATAACTGGAAACCTCTCATATACCTTATTCATCAAAACCTATTTATAAGACTTGGAGATGTGAGAGAATGCTAGATCATGAAGGTTGCATGTAATTGTATACGGAAATTTGTTTCTAGGCATGGAATTTGGGACTCTAAATTTTGCAAAATGTAGGGTCCCAATGAGAGATATAATTACAAGGGATGAATGAAAAATGAGTACTTGAAAATAATTTATTTATCTCAAATACCACATCAAATTTCATTCACATTCCCTTCATTTCAAATAATTATGACACAACCTAGGTGTTGACATAATGTGATCTGAGCAAAAATAACACACATGAGGGGTGGGAAGGACATGAAAGCATTCCCCCCCACCCCCCCCCCCCCCCCCCCCTCCCGCCCCCCCCGCCCTTGCCAACCACAAGTAAATAATAGGTTTTCCTATTGGGGAAAGTCCATAGTAGGATAATTATTATTAGCCATGTGATAGACTAATATAAATAAGATTAAAGTTTAAAAATGAACTTGAGTAGAATAATTAATCAACATATCTTGTGTGTACCTACCGGTTGTGCCATCAATAAATGAGTTGTGTATCTTTGGAAATTTTGATTAGAAGTGGAGGTTTAGAAGACATAATGACATGTTGATGGAGTGGAAAAAAAGAGAATGGTATAGATAAATAGAATGTCTTATAGAGAAAAAGTATTCCCATAAAATGTAGAAATAATCATTATGACTACATGAAAAATTAATCCTAAAGAGAAGAATGTTGGACATTAAGTCCTACTTCTTCAACTACAGGAACCTTATTTAATTAGCCTTCCTTGAATTGCTATATGATATTTGATCTACTAATTGGATTGTTATATAATTTAAAATAATGACCATTGACAAGAAGTTTGAACATCACTAGATCACCTATTGTTAATTAGACTTCTCTATTATCAAATATTTTAATGATTTTCATATGGTCCTAGCCAATGAGTTTTGAATTTATTACTAGATTGTCTTGATATCTAGAATCATAGAAAGGTGTCTAATCTCCCAACTGAAATTTATTTTCCTTGATATATTTTTCGTGTCAACCTATTTTCTGATTTTTTATGATATTTGTTCTACTAGTTGGATTGTTATATAATTTAAAATAATGACCATTGACAAGAAGTTTGAACATCACTAGATCACTTATTGTTAATTGGAATTCTCTATTATCAAATATATTAATAATTTCATACGGTCCTAACCAATGGGTTTTAAATTTATTACTAGATTGTCTTGATATCTAGAATCATAGAGAAGTGTCTAATCTCCCAACTGAAATTTATTTTCCTTGATATATTTTTTGTGTCAATTCATTTTCTGATTTTGTATGATATATGTATGTTACAAGGTATACTTATTATATTCATCCAGAGCATTCAACTGCAAGATTCATTCCTTTAATACAGTAATGAGATCAATGTCCAAGTTAAGAGTTGTTCTCAATGTTTTATGCTCAAATTATATGAGAATAACTATTAATTTTCCATAGACCAACAATTTACGGAGAAAATGGAAGTGATGAAATTGTTAATGTAAAATAGATGTGATGAGTTTATTAGTTAAATATCTTCACCCTAAGTCATTCAATACAAGAGAAAAAGGGGCTTCCAAACATAACTCTTAGTATAACTCAAGTTAGTTCAGCAAAACAGAAATAAGATGAAAGGGTGCTAGTACTGAACAAAAATTATATCAAAGAAGTACACAAGAAATTCCTCTTTAATGCAATGTTCGTTGACATTAGATTTATAGTGTGATCAAAGTGAATTGATTGATTAAGTGTGAGATCGATTAACTTTCTTCAGATTAATGGATCCAAATGCAAGAAATAAATGTATAGTCCTAATAAAGCAAGAAATAAGATCTAATACATAAGAGGAAGAGATAGAAGGTGACTCTCCTTAGAGACAAGTATTCAAAGACACATTTCTACTTAGAAGACTACTAGCTAGAAACTATGAAAAAAAGAAACTAACCACAAATTTGGAATTAGGACAAAAACCGTCGAAAACGTAGAAAAATATAAATCTCCAAGTACATGTCAACCTAGTCAACCTATACCAATATATGTTCTATCAAGTCAACATCTTCATAGAGGGTAGAAACACAATCAATTTGAGATCTCCTCCAAGCTTTTGAATATAGGTTTTCTAATCTAAATTTGCAATTCTGATAACCTATTCCTAAACACAATAAATTTTGATTTTTGTTTGAGTGGAGGGGCTTGTCTTGGTCAAGCCCCTTTTATGAATTTACCTTGAGAGAGAAAAGAATCTAAAAGCGTGTAAATAATTAAGAAAAATTAAATGATTCACCTTACTTGATGAAACCATTGGTAGGAAGAGTTTTGTTATGCTAGATATTGTTCATATCGAGTCATGAATAGGAATGTAGGAGATCTTCACAAATGCAATGGATCTAATCAATACCAAATCATGGATCCACATATGTAGATGTGTACAAAGGAAGAATAAAATGAATGCAACAATGTAGATCTCCTCTATTGATGACCAACAAAATGCTATACCTTGAAGAGAAAATTCTCACAATGGATTCTTGAATCTTGAGAAGAGCTTGAGAGTTTCCTTGAAAACTCGATGACTGCCTTTAATAAGCTTGCTTGATGTGAGAGTGATTTTATTTTCATGTGTATGTTTCTTGTGAATATGCTTATGTTTGAAAGTGAAGTGCTCAGGGTTTCTTATATACTATTTTCTAAGACAAAAAATAAAGAAAGTTGATGGAGTCACCATAGTTAACAAATTAAACACTAAAGACAAATTGGCCCTAACACTAAAATAGGCTAGGGCCAAGTTGACCTAGTCAACCTATAGTAGTATACATCAACTAGGTTGACCTATACTAGGATTATCCCAAGGAGAGATAATCCTAGGGTCTCAAAAACTACAAAGAAGGAATCAAGAAGAGAAAAAAGAGTGTGGGAAAGAGCCATTTGAACACAAATGTAGTCATGGACCATAAAACCACAAAAGGGTGGGATCTGAAAGGTCTTAAATGATGGGTGATTCCATTTTAAGATGGTACATTAAGACCCTACTTTAGCATGAATATGATTATATTTCATGTTGGAAATTTTTTCAGCGCTCCTCTCAAAATTTATGACAAGTGCTTAACCACCTCCTATGTACTATAAGTTGATTGGTTGTATCAGATATTGATATATCAATCTTTTGGTACAATGAAAACTCCAATTGAACAAGTGGTGCCATAGCTTGGTCATAGGTTCAAATCCCCATACCCTTGGCTAATGTTGATAGGGAGATTGTTGGAAATTTGTTCAACACTCCCCTTAGGATTCATCACAAGGGCTTAACTACCTCATGTGTACTATAAGTTGAGTGGTTGTATTAGACATTGATAGATTGATATTTTGGTGCAATGACAACCCCACTCTAACACCTCATACTTATGATAAAGTAGATCAAAAGAAAGAGTTGGTCTCATCATGAATGAGATGACAAAGAAACCACCAATCCCACAACAAAATTGAATATTCCCTATATCCAAAATTATAAAGAGAGAGAGGGATCGCTAACAAGTAAAAAAGAGAGACAATATGGTCAACTTTCTCAATAAGGTTTATGTTCCTTATTGTGAATCACACAAAAGGTGCGCTGCAACAAGAGATGGCATTGAATGGTCTAGAAATCATGTGTGGCATGTTAGTCAACCCATCACATATAAATTTAATAGTCTTGCAACTATGTATAGCATGTTACTCAATCCATCAAAGGTTCATCCTCAAGGAACCCTTTGTCCTAAAAGGGGAACCTATGAAAGTGACCTAGGCATAAGGATGTGTTTATCCTTAGGGACTAGAAAAAGCTATAATATCCAAGATCAAGCTTCTTCAATTGTTTGGTAATCCAATGAAGGATCTAGAAAAAGAAAAGGTCAGACCTCCTCAATTGTTTGGTAATTCAAAGAGGGATCAAAAAGTTGTAGGTATCAAGCCTCCTAGATTGTTAGTAATTTGATAGAGGAATCTAAAAAGAGCTATATGGACCAAGCCTCCCAAACTAATAATAATTTGATAGAGGGACCCATGAAGAGTTGTGAGAGAAAAAACATGAATGTGCATGTGTGCACCATTTTTAAAAGTGTATGCCCCCATGTTAAAATGATTATAAATGCCTCAACATTAGCAATGGCTTTCAAAAAAGTATGCATGATGCAGGAGCATCTTGGGTGTAAGAGCAATCTTGCATCACCCAAAAATATTTCCTTTTTGTTTCTTGAAAAAGGGTTGTCTCGGTGTAGGGTTGTCTATGAAGACTTGTTGCTTAGTGAGTTAGTCATACGAGCTCATAATGTCCTAAATGTCCTAATTTCAAAGGTGGATGTTCATCTTTGATATATCAACCTACCAGTTGAGGTTTAGTTCCATATCATGAGTATATGTGGATTTATTATGGATTTTTCATGTGTAATTTTGGTATAAAAATTGTTGGCTTTCCATTGAAGACCTTGGAGGCCCTAGATGGGCTTTGAAATGGGGTTGACTGGAGCTTGTGTGAGTCATGACCTATAGATCAAAAGCTAAGGATTTTGAAAAGTATTTATAATAGCCCATTGGAGTAACGGTTTAAAAGTTATGGCCTTCTGAAGTTAGGCAAACCAAAATTTCCAAAATAAGTGTCAAAGGTGTATCAAGCCAACTCTATTTGTTATTTGAGTATTAGTCGATCTCAAGGGTTAGGGTTTGATGTCTAAAAACTTCCTGGGCAATGTAAGAATGCCTATTTAAGGAATGCCTGTACATTGGTAACTCTAGGTGGTAGTTTGCAACTTTGTGCCACAAATTATTGTAAGGAAGGTGTTCATCTGGGTTTGCATGTTGTATTTCAAAATTATGTAATTTTGCATTTACAATGATAATAAGAAGGTCATATTTTGTTCTCGCCAATTGATGTTATTTCTCTATTTATGTTATGTGTTTGTGGTATTAAGGGGAGGAGCCTTCATCGAGTGGAATTAGAGTAGGAGTTCATGAGTGTGTAAACATATCGCCAACTATGAGGCAGTTGCACCAGGGCTATAGTTTGGGTTGAGCACATAGATAGATGGCAAATTGTGAGGCAATTTGCACAAGGGTCTTAGCAGGATCACAAAAATGCCTCCACAAAGAAAGCATGGTGAAAGAGTTGTGGGTGTTACACACAAGGGTTTTAGAGCCCTCAAAAGATAGATGCAAGCATTGGAAGAGCAAGTGTGTAGAGGGATAAATCTTGCAAAAAGAGATGAGAGTGAGGATGAGGACGAAGAAGAAGAAATAACTGAAGTAGAGGCAGTTTTGAACCTAAAGGAAGAGAGGCTTTTTAAGGCCATCTATAGGATTGGAAAAAGACCTAAGTTAGAGGTTTTCATATTTTTGAGAAATGTTAACCTAGAGGACCTGGTGGATTGGATCAATGAATTAGAGGAGTACTTTGAGTATGAAGATATTAAGGATCCTGATAGGGTCAAGTTTGCGAAGTTGAAATTGAAGGGATGTACAAAGATCTAGTGGAAGTAGATTCAATTGAAGAAAAATAGAAGAGGAAAGGACAAAATCACCAGATAGGACCAGATGATAGCTAAGTTGAAGTCACAATTCATTCTCATGGTTTGTGAGCTTGATCTACTAAAGAAGATACAAAGGTTATAGCAAGCGGGAAGATCCATTCAAGAGTATACTGAAGAGTTCTACCAAGTTCTCATTAGAACTGACCATGTGGAAGCTGATAAGGAGAAAGTTTCCCATTATCTTATAAGGTTAAGGCCAAACATTCATGAGGAGATAAGACTATTTTGAGTGACCAATATTGAGGAGGTGTACCAATTTTCCCTAAGAATTGAGGAGAAATTGAGAAAAAAGTTTGACAACAAAAATAGTAGTAGAGGTCGCGGTGGAAGATTTGGTGGATGGTCTTATGGAGGCCAAAATGATGATCAAAAGAACAAGGATAAGGCTAGCATTAATAGTCAAAACCAGAGGGGAAATAATTCTAATATTTTTCATGATCAAAATAATAAAGATCAGAAAGGAAGAGGTAGAGGGCAAGGATCCAAAAGAGGATGTTTCTGTGGAAAATGCTTTCACTGTGGAGAAAAAAGACATAGATAGTTTGAATGTTCCCAGTGCCAAGGAAGGATAGGTCAGAGAAAAGAAGGCAAAGCTAGAATTGTGCATGTTGATGAAGATGCCAAATCATCCCATTTTAAAGATGCTAAAAGAGGAGAGGTCCTAGTTAATAGGAGAGTCTTGTTGAGTGGAGAGAATGAACCTGATCAAGGAGGAGTTTGTTTTGCACTAGGTGTAAATGTGAAGATAAGTGTTGTGATGAGATCATTGATGGTGGAAGTACTAAAAATATGGTGTTAGAAAATATGGTCACAAAGTTAAATTGCAAGAGGAAGAAACACTTGCTTCCATATTGTATTGCCTAGGGATAGGATGACCCCAAGGTCATGGTCAATGTGCAATGCCTAGTGAAGTTAAAGATTGGAAGCTACTAGGATAAGGTGATGTGTGATATCATACCTATGCACATATGACATATGTTGCTAGGTAGGCCATGGTGGGTTGATAGGCATGTTGTACATGATGGGCAAGAAAATACCTACACTCTCACAAAGGATGGAGTGAAACATAAGTTACAGTCATTGAAGGAGAAAGAAGAAAAGATATGTAGTGTTGCTAGAATATGTTTTTTTTTTTTATGGAAAGGAGTTTCTCAAAGGTATGAAGCATGAGCATATGTGTCTTGTTGTAATCCCAAAAGATGGTAAAGAAGAAGTAGAAGAGGTACCTGTAGAATTGCAAATTTGTTGGGAGAGTTTCCTGATATTGTGTTAGATAATGTACATGATCGATTACACTTGGCAAGGAAGATCAATCACTAGATGGACTTGATCCTAGGAGCCAGTTTGCAAAATAAAGCAACACATAGAATGACACCAAAAAAAAGTGAGGAGTTAAATAGACAAGTGTATGAGTTATTGCAAAAGGGGTTGATTTGGGAGAGCTTGAGTCCATGTCTTGTATCATTAGTATTAGCATCAAAGAAGAGTGGAGAATGGAGGATGTGCACAGATTTGTGGGCTACCAACAAGATCACAATCAAGTACATATTTCCATTGCTAAGGATGGATGATATTATGGATTTTTTGAGTGGAGCTATGTATTTCACAAAGATAGTTATGAAGAGTCAGTACCATTAAATTCACATCAGAGAAGGAGATGAGTGGAAGACTACCTTCTAGACAAGGGAAGGATTATATGAGTGGTCAGTCGTGCCTTTTTGGGCTAACCAATGCAATGAGCACTTTCAAGAGGCTCATGAATGAGGTACCGAAGGAGTTTCTGGGTAAGTTTGTTATTTTTTACCTAGATGATGTATTGATCTTTAGTAAGACACTGGAGAAGCATTTTATGTACATTAATAAGGTGTTTGATAAGTTGAGGGAGGAAAATTTGGAAATAAATTTGAAAAAGTGCAATTTTGTGAAGGAGTTGGTGTACTTGGGATTCATAGTATTAGAAGGTCTAAAAATGAACCCTAAGAAAGTGAAGGCATCTTTGAATGGCTTAATCCAAGGAATGCAATAGAGTTAAGATCTTTCCATGGACTGGTTATTTTTTTTAGCAATTTTTAAAGAGGTTTTAGTAGTTTTTGTGGGCCTTTGACTGAAAAAATGAGAGGGGATATGAAATAATTTAAGTGGATTGTAGGAGTAGACAAAGATTTAATCTGTTGAAACATAAAGTTACAGAGCAACCTATTTTACCACTTCCATATTTTAACAAGGTGTTTCAAGTATATTGTGATGCTAGTGGTACTACAATAGGAGTTGTTTTGAGCCAAGAAAGTAGACTTGTTGCTTATTTCAATGAGAAATTGAATGATGCCAAAAGAAAGTATTCTAATTATGATCAGTAATTTTATTCTATAGTTCAAGCATTGAAGAAGTGGAGACATTATCTTCTTCATAAGTAATTTGTTTTATATATTGATCATCAAGCTTTGCAATAATTGAATAGTCAGGGAAAATTGAACCAAAGGCATTTGAAGTGGGTTGCAATTTTGCAAAGTTATACATTTGTTTTGAAACACAAGAGTGGGAAGTCTAACAGAGTTGCAGATGCTCTTAATAAAAGGTAAATTTTGCTGACAGAGATGCATATTGAGGTGGTGGGTTCAAGGAACTCAAGAATTTGTATCTAGAGGATCTTGATTTCAAAAAAAGATTGGAAGGCTTGTACAAAACCTATTATACTTGATAGGATGAAGTGGTTGGATTTTATAATCCAAGATGGTATGTTAATGTTCAAAGGAAGTCAATTGTGCATTCCAAGAAGTTCTATGAGAGACAAGCTCATCAAGGAGAAGCATAATGGAGGGTTGGTTGGACACTTTGGTAGAGATAAGACCATTTCTTTAGTTACTAAGAATTATTATGACAAAAGGCGTGAAGTAAAATACTGGGCTTTATCAACTATTACCTGTACCAAAAAATCCGTGGGAGGATGACATAATGGATTTTGTTATTGGTTTACCAAGGACACAATGAGTTGATTCCATATTTGTGGTGGTTGACAAATTATCAAAAATGACACATTTCATTCCTTGCAAGAAGACTAGTGTTGTTGTTCATGTGGCAGAGTTATTTTTCACAGAAGTGGTTAGACTACATGGTTTGCCAAAGAGTATAGGTTTTATTGTGATACCAAGTTTTTTGGGTATATTTGGAAAACATTATGGAAGAAATTGAAGATATGATTGAAGTTTAATTTATCACATCATCCATGTCTTGATGGACAAACCAAAGTTTTGAATCAGAGTTTTGGAAATTTGTTGAGATGGTTGGTTGGAGATAAGCCAAAATGTTGGGATATGATTTTACCACATGTATAATTTTCATACAATAATTATGTCAATAGGAGCATTGATAAATCACCATTTCATATTGTATATTGGAGTAGTCCCAGAAATGCTTTTGAATTGAGGCAATTGGATAAAGGAGAAACGAGTATTGTTGAAGCAGAAGAATTTTTTGAACATTTGAAGAATATCCGCGAGGAGGTGAGGAAGCACATTATTAAGATGAATACATAGTATAAAGCTAAGAAAAATGTGAAAATGATGCATAAGGAGTTTCATATTAGAGATGAAGTCATGGTTCATTTGAGAAAGAAGCATTTTCTAGTGGGTACATATAATAAGCTGAAAATGAAGAAGTTTGAACCATGCAAGATAGTGAAGAGGCATGATTCTAGAAATGCCTATGAAGTGGATTTGCCTACTGAATTTAATATTTCACTAGTATTTAACATTTCATATTTGACAAAGTGTTATGAAGGAGGTGATGGAGATGAAGTTGCAAAAGCATAGTGGAGTATTCCAGCTAGTTCAGCTACAGAGGAGATTGGGGAGATACTAGACAACTATGTTGGAAAAAGTACAAGGAACAGAACTTTTGAAGAGCACCTGGTCAAATGGAAAGGGAGGCTAGTAGAAGATTCATCATGGCTAGCAAGGGAGGAGGTTAATCGCCTTGGTTTTCCTCTGAAGACCTAAGATGTGATTAGGTCACTACCCAAATTACCCCAAGGTGTCTGATGTAGGAACATCCTAGGTGTAAGAGAAATCTTGCATCACCCAAAAAAAAATTATTTTTATTTCTTGAATAAGGGTTGTCTCAGTGCATAATTATTGTCTGTGAAGGCTTTCTGCTTAGCAAGTCAGTCATGCAAGCTCAAAATGTCCTAATTTTAGAGGTGGATGTTCATCTTGGATATATCAACCAACCAGTTGAGGCTCAGTGCCATATCATGAGTATTCATGGATCTATTATGGATTTTTGGTGTGCAAATTTGGTATAAAAACTTCAGGCCCACTATTGAAGACCTTAGAGGCCTCATATGGGCTCCAAAATGGGGTCGACTACAACTTGTACAAGTTGGGCCATGTAGATGAGAAGTCATGGATTCTAAAAAGTGGTTATAATAGCCAATCAGAGCAATGGTTCAAAAGTTATGGCCTTCCAAAGTTGGGCTGACCAAAATTTCCCAAAAAAAGTCTCAAAGGTGTATCAGCCTAACTCTATATGTTATTTTAGAGTTAGTTGGTCTCAAGGGTTAGGGTTTGATGTCTAGAAACTTCTCAAGCAGTATAAAAATGCTTATTCAAGGAATGCCCATACATTGTTTAAGACAACTCTGGGTGATAGCTTGTAGCTCTATGTTGCAAATTATTGTAATGAAGGCATCCATGTGGGTGTATTTCAAAATTCTATAACAATGTATTTGCGACGATAATAAGAAGCCGATATTTTGTTCTGATCAATTGTTGTTATTTCTTTGTTTACATTGTGTTTGTGGTATTAAGGGGAGCACCCTTCATCAACACATTTTTTAGGATTAGAAAAATGGGAAAACATGCACACAAGAGGAACTGTCAAATTCTAAAATTATGCAAAATCAGTCCTAATCATAATACAAAAGATATTGAGATAAAATAATGCAAACTATAACAAGCTCCATTAATTTGACAATTGTGTCATTCCTTTCTCCTCCAAATGTATGGATGCAAATCCCATATTGACCAAACAAACTTTAAAATATGAAAGAAAGATATGGATGGCATAGTGACAAGATTTGAAAGATGATGGTTAGTTTTGGATTGAAATTTTGATCTAAAGTTATAGGAATTGGAGACTAGGTAGAGACAAAGCTTACCAGTGAAGCTCAATCAAGTCCTCAACTTAAAATGCAAGCTGAGGCCGATCTTGATACAAAACCTGAGCTAGAGTCAACTCTTGAGCTCAAAGTGGCAAGAGAAGTGATTGACAAGAATAACATAAACACTGCCAAACCCCCAACAATTGAGACATACAAGAGAAAAAGGAATGGGAAGGAGAAAAGAATGCTCCACCAACACCAGAGGATAGCATATCATTAGAAGAAGACAAAGTTGAGATTGTGAAGTTTCCAAGATGAGGTAAGAGACAAACACAATTAATAACGTTTGATGATTTATAACTGACTTTTTGCATATTAACAACCATAATACTTTGAATAACAAATTGTCAAAATTTAATGAATCGAATAAGAATAGAATAGTTACTAATGCTCTCATAAGTATGAGGAATTTCAAAAAATGCCAAGATATATTTAAGATCAATGGTGCCTAAGGAGTTGGATATAATAGTGATAAAGAAATGACAAGCGTGAATCATCTAATTTAAAGAAATACTTAATGATGCCCTAGCATAGATGATGCCAAAATACTCAAGGGAAAAAAGAGCATCACTAATATCTAATACCTATATACATAAAGAATTTTGACATGTAGGATAATGTGGCCTTAATCACCACCAGTCAAGAAAAGGAAGCATTTGAGAATGAGATGAAAATATGGACAACACTAGCTAGTTGGGTAGAAGAATACAACATGAAGTAAAATGCTAACCAAATACAAGTGGAACAAAAAACATGGAAAGGTAAAAACACAATGTCTAAGCAAAAGAAGCCAGGGAAAATAAATGATGGACTAGGAACTAGTAGGGACCCTGATGAGGTCCTAATTGAAGAACTGTCATAAGTGTAAGTGCACATCAATTCACTAAAGAACACAAGGAATGAACCAAATCCATATCCTATGACAAAACAAGCCCCACGAATGAGAAAGAGCCAGATTCAAGAAAATAAAAGGACCCTTAGACTCAAGTATCAGTAGCAAAGAAAACTTCATCCAAGAAGAGAGAAGAAATGAGACAAGTCAAGGAACCAACAAAGGACAAGCTCACCTACAAGTACATGGGTGAACACGGATGTTGAAAGAACTAGACAAAAGAAACCTTCCAAAGAGAAGGAGAAATCTTTAGAGTAAAAAACTCAACCAAAGAAAGAGGATAGACTTGTGAGAGAAGACTCCCCAATAATGATGGACACTACATTAATGGATACTAGTCTAGTAAGTGATGCTAATCTAGTTAGTGAAGGAAAACAAGATCAGACATAGACTATTGAGTTTGCACAAGTACCAAAGAAGGAAAAAGAATAGGTCCTAGAAAGGGAAGTCACACTTGAGAGGCAACCCATTCTTGAGAAGGAAGCCATTCTAGGAAAGGAGAAGTCCGCAAAAAGAGAGAATGTACTAGAAAGAGAAGACTCTAGAAATGATGCAAGAAAAAAGATACGAGGAAGTCAAGTATTCCAAGAGGAATAAGATGCAGACAAAATTAAAGTCCTTTGAAAGCATGCCCACAGGACAAAGAAAAGGCAAGAGAACAAAATCATCAAAGCAAAAACAAAGCTTGGAAGAGGAATCAAATAGAAAGAAAAAACACAAGGGTAGATAAAAGTCACCCTCTACATCCTCATCATCCACATCAAAGGATCATGTAGAATAGTTTGAACAAGATGTTGAAGGAGAAGTAGAGAAGACCTCCATATTTAAGAAAATACAAAAAATTCAAGATAAAATTGGAGATATTAATCACAAAGAATTGAGAAAATACACCAAACTAGTGGAAAATTTTGAAAAAGCAAGTCTAGTTAGCTAAAGGAAACAAAGAGAGAGAATATTGGCTAAGGCTAGAGATATCGGTAGTGAACTAGCGTCAAAGGTCAAATATAACCAATAAACTAATATGATAAGTCATATCACTTAAATGGTTGAAAATATAGGACATATGGAAGACACCAAAATGATTGCAAAGGGGCATGTTGAACAAAAGAGTTTGGAGAAACTAATCAATATTGTTAATGTTAGAAAGGTAGTATTGACATAAATTAAGAGTGAGATGTTTGAGGTACTCAAGGATATCACACTGGTATTCCAAAAGAAATGTACCCCGAGCACCTTTATAGGCCATCAGGAACTAAGGAAAGGGAAAGCTCAATAGGAATTTCATGAAGCCATCAAGACTTATTATTCATTGATTGGATCAATTTCAAAGTATTCAACAAGACTCCACGAAGCCATTTAATTGATTAAACAATTAAGGTATAAAAGGGACATGAGAGCAATCAAGATCTTAAAACTGCAATGTTTCTTATCACCTGTGATATGGATAATTCAAGAACATATTAAGCATGCAAAAACTCAGATTGCAATGCCATTGGTAAACACTTTGAGTCTAAATGACATAGAAGAATGCATGATATACAATGAGACACATGTTCTCACCAATCTAAAGGTATCATGGGAAGCATAGCTAAATACTACTTGTGTACATTTCAAGGATGTGTTTGAAAAGTTGTAATGATTTGTTACCCTTTGTCATTAAGAGAGAAAAAGGGAGAGAAGACAGAACATAAAACAAATAAAGAAACAAGGGAAGAAGAAAGAGAAGAACAAAAGAGGTAAAGACAAATAAACTAAGGGGGAGAAGAAAATAAATCTATGAATAAAATAAGAGAAGGCATGTATATAATGAGACAGAATGCAAGGACTAAATTTATGACCAAGTAGAAAATTTTCAAAGGTTTTTCAATTAATGCCAAAGGGGAAGATTGTTGGACCTATCAATTACATTGGCATGGAGACCATAACAATATAACGACTAATACTTAAGATCACATTTTACTTTGAGTCTTTTCATTGATGGACAATTAGTAGATGAAGAAGAAGAAGGTTGCAAGTTAGTAAAACCATTAGTAGGATCTTTACCAGTCAAGGTATGTAAGGTGACTATGTCAAAGTCACATCATGCAAAATAGGTATAGTGAACAATCAATTAAAGAGCGAGCATGATGAGTCACCAATGATGTGAAATGACACAAGATAGTTAAGAAGAGTGATATGACATGCACCTAGTCAACAAGACAGAAGGAAGAAAGGACAAAGGCTAGATGTAGGTACATACGATGACAAACATACCTACAAGGCTAGGTACCTACTCATAGATAGTCACATGTATTTTGTGATTAGATCATTTATGGAATTCAAATTTTGAATTCATGGGATCTTTTGAGTGGGATATTTTGAATACGGTGTTGGCACTCAAATATAAAAATATATAGATAGATTTTAAATACTCATTGTGGTGGTTGAATTTATTTGAAGGCATATGTTAAAGTAGAGACAAAAGAAAAGTAGCAAGTTGTAGAGCATAGAGAAAAACAACAAAGGGAATCAACAGGAGTGAAGAGGGTAAGCCAATATAAATAGAGAAGATCAAGGAATATTTAAGGTATATATACAATATATAAAAGGCAAGATGTGCCATTTTATTGGATACACATTTTAGTTTTCTTTCTCATTATTGCAACTATTTGTAAGCTCTTAACAACAAAGGCTTTGTATGCAAGCCTTTGTAAATCCTCTGACAAGGTATCTCTAAGAAGGAGAGTTATAAATCCTCTTACAAGGTAGCCTTAACAAGGTTTTGAAATCCTCATAGATTATAAACATTTCTAATAAGATGTGTTCTCATAAATAATAGTTGTACCCTCTAACCAAGCATCCTTTTACTTGCAAGAAAAGGCTAGTGGGTATATTACTCTCACCATGGTTTTCATCCTTGCACTGAGGGTTTCTTCGTACAAAATTCATGTTTCATTTATGTATGCTTTTGCATTTGATTTTGTATGGTTCTATGGTGTTACTTTCATTGAGTTGTGTAGTGCTTAAGCAACTGATAGTTAAGATAGTTGATAAAATAGCTCAGCTGACAAGTTTGAAAGTTTGTATTGATTCAACCCCCACTCTCAGTACTGGTTTGGGACAACATTGTTATGATGAGTGAATAATAAGTGGGCACACTCATAATGGAATTAGAAATAGGCATAAAAGACTTGACACTACTAGTAGGTGAAATTAAACCTAGGACTTGGGCACAATCTCTAATAGGCTTGACTTTATTATTACTGAGATGTGATATACTATGCAAGACATTGAAAATATGTTCATCATTATGAATTATTTTCCTCAATCCTTGAAATTAGAGTTTTCTCGTCCTAACCATTGTTCAAGTTTTCCAAAGTCACAGGAAAGCTTTAAAACTTGCATAGGAGAGACTCCAAGGCCTTATCTTCATTATGAGAAAGTAGGGAGAGTTATTCTCAATAATAGAATCAATGTCATTAGCAAGCATGTTAGTCTCATAAAGATTCCTAGGAAAAATAAAGGACTCTTAATCAAAAGAGCCCATAAGTCTATGACTTTTCTTGATTGAAATGTTATAAGTAGGACTCAATGTTATAAGATTCATGCCCAAGATAAATATGAAGAGATAGATCTAATGGAAATGTAGAGTTTAAAAGATATATGCAATATAACTAAATAAATTAGCAAATAAAAAACATCTAACTATTAAATATAGAAAGGTCTAATATAAAACTATAGTTAAATTCATATAGGGTAGAAAGTATGTGATACAAATAATGATTAATATGATGCATACAAATTAGATCTAAACACCAAATCTAAATTGAGAATGTTATGGGTTGTGTTCACAAAAAATATACATAAATAAAGGGAAGCAATGTATAGTTTAGGTAAATCACTTCCCATTTTCACAAATTATATATTTTAGTAGGAAGATGTCACAGTAGGTTGAAGAGGAGACTCGTGGACATTATATGATGGGTGAAGCATAAGTGGATAGACTAAGAATGGAGTTAGAAATAGACACAAAGGTCTCAACACTAGTAGTAGGTGAAATTAAACCTAGGTATTGGACACAATGTCTAATAGGTTTGACATTATTATCAAGGAGATGATAGATACTATGCAAGCCAGTGTTCATCGTTATAAATTATCTTCCTCAAACCTTATACAATCAAATTAACCTCAAAATTAGAGTTTTCTTGTCCTAACCATTATTCAAAATTCTCAAAGTCATGGTAAAGCTTTTGAACTTGCATAGGTGAGACTCTTAAGGCCTTATCTTCATTATGAGAAGAGTGGGGAGAGTTGATGTCAATAATAGGATTAATGTCAATAGTAGACGTGTTGGTCTCAAAAGGATTCCTAAGAAAAATAAAGGACTTTGAATCAAAATAACCATAACTCTACAACTTATCCTAACCAATTTTGTTTTGTTGGATTAAGGTAAAAACATGTTTTGAGGGGACTCAAAACCCTAGTTTAGAAGGTACAAATTACATAAGATTTTCAATAAATACCATAAAGAAAAAATATGATGAAATAAGATAAAATCTTGCTAACCATCCAACAACCAACACTAAGACTAAGCAAACCTAGTAGAAACATAGGGACTATAAAAAAAAAACAAAAAAAAGACAACACGAACCTATACAAGCTCCTTAATAGCTTTATCCATGCGTATCTCCATCACATTGGGTTCATCTTTAGTATGATTTGAGGCTCCAAAGGTGCTAACATTCTTCCTATTGAGCCTAGCTCTTGTCCTTTTTCTAGGGTCCTCTGCAGGCTCCAAGGCTTTCCCTCTTCTATTCAGATCAACCTTGAGCTCAATACCTTCCTTGTTCACTTTCTCTTTGTCATTCATTAGTTTTAGGATATAATAATAAATTATGTCATCAGTATCCTTAAGGATTTTGTTAATCCTTTCCTCAAAATCCTTGAGTTGATCTAGAATGTCATCGTAATTTCCTTCCATTTGTCCTAACCGATATGTTATAAGTAGAACTAAAGCTAATAAGACTCATGCACAAGAGAAAGAAAGAGATATAGATCTAATGCAAATATAGATTTTGAAAGAGACATGCAATTCAACTAAATAAAATAGCAAATGAAAATCATCTAACCATCAAATATAGAAATATCTACCATAAAAATATGTCTAAATTCACACAATGTACAAAATATGTGATGTAAATAATAATTAATGTGATGCATACAAATTAGATCTTAAGACCAAATTAGAATTCAAAATGTTATGAGTTGGGTTCACAGAAAAGTATACATAAAAAAAGGGAAGAAATGTATAGATGGGGTAAATCACTTCCCATTTTCAAGAATTACACATTTTTGAAAGAAGATTCCTGAGTAGGTTCAAGAGGAGACTCATGGATGTTGCTATGATGGGTAAAACACAATTGGACACACTGAGAACAAAGTTAGAAATAGACATAGAGGTCACAACACTACTAGTAGGTGTACTTAAATATATGCCTTAGGCACAATTTCTAATAGGCTTGACATTAGTATAAAGGAGATGATAGACACTATGCAAGACATTAACACCGGGTTCATCATCATGAATTATCTTTCTCAAACCTTATACAATGGAAATGACATTGAGTTTAGAGTTTTCTAGTCCCAACTATTGTTCAAAATTTTCAAAGTCACGGGAAAGCTTTTGAACTTGCATAGATGAGAATCTCAAAGCCTTATCTTCATTATGAGAAGAGTGGGGAGAATCGTTCTCAATAATAAAATCAATGTCATTCGTAGATATGGAATTTAACTAAACAAAATAGAAAATGAAAAACATCTAACCATCTATTATAGAAAGATATAAAGTAAAAATATATCTAAATTCATAAAATGTAGCAAATATGTGATATAGATAATGATTAATGCGATGCATACAAATTAGAACTAAACACCAAACTAGAATTGAAAATGTATTGAGTTGGGTTCACAAAAAATATACATAAAGAAAAGGAAGTAATGCATAGATGGAGTCCCATTTTCGCGAATTACACATTTCAGAGTGAAGATACACTAGTAGGTTCAAGAAGAGACCCAAACACTAAGCGAGACAATGATCCTTCTCTAAAGTATGTGATTATGAAAATAAAAATGATAAGATGAAGTAATATAAATAATTAATTAGGTAAGTTGCTAAAAATGTAAATAAAAGAATGATACAAATAAATAATGAGTTTTAATTTATATAAATAATTAATAAAAATAAATTTGATTTGTGGCTGAAATTTGGGCTCAAAATGTAGGAGACATAATGGTAAGAACGATATGTACCTTAGACATGATGACAATGATGACTCGTCCCTGGTGTTTTCAATTGATTTTTTTAGAGATTGTTTGATTGTTCCTAAATTGCCTAGAATACTTTTGATGGGTCTATAACCTATTCACATACATTAAAAAAATAGGGAAAATATTGTCTAAGGGGTTTTGCCTTGGTCAAAGTTTAGAAATCACACTTGAAAATGAAATACAAATGCATAAAGGAAAGTATGAAAAAAGGTAAATAATTGATCCACCTTGCATAACCCTCATGGTATAAATCACTCATACCAATGAAGGTGCTTGAATGTACTTGAAATCCAAAGAGTTGACCTTAGAATGTAATACAAACTTAATGATGCCCGTACAAATGCATAGATCTATGAATGCCACTCCTAGATCTTGAATGTGGACATGTTTGATAATTAATTGTAAAGAAAAAGAGAGGATGTGGATGGAAGGGTCTTATTGCTTGATTGAGAATTCCTCTACTTGATCAAAGTGGGAGAGAAGCTTGCTTCAATCGGAGAAGATTGCTTTTGACTTGGATGACC
Source organism: Cupressus sempervirens (assembly GCA_028749045.1). Classification (NCBI taxonomy): domain Eukaryota; kingdom Viridiplantae; phylum Streptophyta; class Pinopsida; order Cupressales; family Cupressaceae; genus Cupressus; species Cupressus sempervirens. The sequence continues at coordinate 563,662,647 of CM053783.1, read as the reverse complement.
TTGAAGAATTAGATATTTGGAGAAAATTAACCTTTGGTGTTTACCTTCAATTCTGAATCCAAGTGCTCAATTCCTCTTGACTCCTTGAAAATCTTGATAGCTTGATCAAAAAAGTTGTGAATCATGAATGTAGGTTTGTACTTGATAATGAATACCAAAATCAATCCATTATTTCAGGTTAAAAATTATCCAGGTCAACCATAGAATCAATTCTTTGAATAATACTTGACATCAAACCGTGGGCAAAATTTGGGCCTCAATCCTCACAAACATGACACCATTGGCAAGATACCCCAAGGATACATTGTCATTGGCAACATGTCACATGAAGAATGGACCAAAATTTAAATGAGATGTCCAGATAGATGAGAAGGTGTGAGAAAAAAAGAATCAGGTTTCTAGGATCAAACATAATGAATATTAGATCTCGAAATCATCAAAATAGGGTCTAATAGGTCCTAATAAAGCACCCAATCACGAGTACTGAATTTTTAGGATGTTACACATACAAATAGTCATGAAAACTCATACAAGAGTCTCACTCAAATCAAAATAAAATAAGACAAAATGGAACCACAAAGAGACTCCATTCTTAGAGGTGTTAAAACTAGTATCACAATTGTAATAAATATTAAGTTGTTGAGAAACAACTTAATATTTATTAGTGCATGTCAGCTAGAATAATGTTGTGTGGTATGTTAAAACAAAAGTGAGTTTTAAAATAGCTCATGTAGCTTGTGTAGGTGTCAAAATAATTAGTTATTACTCTATGCACACGAGTAATTAGTTAGATTGTGATATAGCTATCAAGATTCAACTTTACAAGGCAATGCCACATATGTCAAATTCTAAGCTTCCTAAAAAAGTCATCCATTTCAAAATCATACATATTGAATCATAGAATTTCCTCCAAAATTAAATCTATCTAGAATGATACTCCCTTAGTAAAATATTATTACATAATAAAATATCAATATATCAATATATTTTAGAACTATATAGAGTTAAATTTTTTTGAAAAATAAAAGAATATGATTGGATACTTTAATTGGAAAGTAGCATTTCACTGAATGCTATAGTATCCTGCCTTCGGCAGAACTAATAATAAAAATGAATAATTTTCATTACAATGATATGCGCAAGGCACAATAAACCTACAAAACCCTAGACCATTTTCCCTTGAGGAGGACCCAACCTTCGCACCCTTGAAAAAATATTATGCGGCTTGTTTCATTTTTACGTTACTAATGTGCCGAACATATTTTGCACTCTTGGTCGGCAAAGCCAGAAAACCCCGCCAGCGGTCTGTTAAACCCCCGCGGTCGGTTAAACCCTGCGGACTGCAATGCTCATGTCTAATTATTAGTGGGTGCCATCTTTAAATAAGTCATCTGAATTTGAGGGCAACACTGTGCTCTTCATGGTTTTGTTTCAGAATCATGTGAAAATCACAACTGCAGCCCTTCACGAGCTTAATATTAGAATAAAATCTTACGTACGACACCGCAAATTTGAACTCTTCCTTCTATTTCAGATTACGAGATAGCTGGCCGTCCAAATCAGTGCATTTCTTATCCAAGGTAGCTTTCATCCTTAGTAACGAGGAAGAGGCATGGACTGCTAGAGTATATATAAATCACGTCCTACTTGTATTGAGAAGTTTGGCTTGTTGCAGGCCACGAGAAGAAATGGGTTAGCTCTGAGTGCATTTGTATTTCTTTCTTTCTTTCTTGGATTTCGTCTAATTTGGTGTATTATTTTGCTTATTCCGCATTTGTATGTTCCACTCATTCCCCAATACGAGGCCGAAATGACTTCGATGGGCATATTTGAGCAAGATTGACTTTTGATTGTGGGTTATGTAATATTCATATTTTTGCTTGCTACTATGTTATTCCAGAGCTTTTCAAAAATTACTGAAAGTGATAGAAGTATGTCGTTGGGGTGTAGGGACTTACAAGTATCTCGAGGAGCTGTGGAAGAAGCAGTCGGATGTCATGAGGCTCCTGCAGAGGGCGAGGAGCTTGGAATATCGACAGCTTCATGGCTCAGTTAGAGTTAACAGGCCCACAAGATTTGATGAGTTGCGCTGTCTTGGTTTTAAGTCCAAGCAGGTTAGTTTATGTAAATATATATTTTAGATGGTTAATGTTTGATTTATGTAAATATTTGTACCTGTTGGTAAACAGATTTGTCACTGTAAAATTTGCCCAATGGAGTGTATGTGGCAAACTGTTCACAACAGTTGGATAGGCCCTTGGTATGCGGCCTTCCTCTGCGTTTAGAGGGACAGCTCCCTTGTATGATGTAATTTTGAAAATTTTCAAATAAATATGAAATCAAAATTAAAAGGTGAGAAAGCTCATGATGACGAATGCACCACATGACTTCAAGGCTTTCCCGGATTACTAACTTAAAACCGCTAATAACAATCAAGATCTATGCTTGAAAGCTATTACTAGCACAATGTTGATCCACAGATTCATAAACATCTACACCATACCGTGAGAATGCTCACTATAAAGAGAATCAACATTTTTAACAATTTAGATTGAGAAGAAGATAACTCAAATTGCACGTTCTTTTATTTTCTTGGACCAAGAACCTAAGAGGAATTTCCGATTACAAAGACAAAATCTGTACATACTTTCCAAATATCATCTCGTAATCAAAATTTTAGTATAGTACTCCCTTTTTTCAAAGTCAAAAAGTCCCCCTTTTACAAAGCCCAAAAGAGCCCTTATATAGACATAGAGGTTAATAACTACCCTTCTGTGGTTAATAACTACTTCCCAAATACATGATTTGAGTGAGGTTAATTAACCTCTACAAAGTTAACTTATATGACCTGAAGCTACCATAAGTGTCCTTTCACAAAGCTGAGACTAATTTTCTCTCTAGAGAATGTGAAACTTCTGAGCTAACCTTTGCCCAAGCTCTCTAAAATCATTAGTAGTTCTTTCTTCATTGGCCTTTGACATGATAATTTCTGCACCAGGATCAATCAAGAGCCACTTATTTCGGACTAGTCAACACATCCATTAATGTGGTCTTACCGGCTCCACAAACTCCCACCAAAGAAGTAAGAATGCCGGGTCTAAAGCTCTACTCACATCTTGCAAAAGCTGTAGCCGGTCCTCTGTTATGCCTTGTTGTTTCATTTCTGGTGGCATGTCCACATAGTAGTTAACATGTTAGAAGCAAATGTTAAATGGTTGAAATGGAAGAACAGATGCCAACCTCGTAAGCCTAAAACTTCTATCTAGCGAACAGGTGAATGTGTTCATCTAGCTTTAATGGACATAATTATCAGCCATGAAAAAGATTGAAGACAACATTCGAGACATGCATATTGTCTATATGATGTTGATGTAGATTCAATTCCTTTAATGTCCATTTGATTTTAAGTGTGCTCTAGTTATTATTCTGCTGTGTTAGTTCTCTTTTATTGAACATATATGTAAGTGAACTATGAATGTCTTTCAATTCCATGACATAGCAACATGTTGCATGAATTGTGTATTGGGTCAGCTTTTATAAACTAGTAAAAGTGGGTACTAAAGTTTACATTTGAATCTTTTGTTTTAAAGATTTATATGGCGTGGAAGAATGCTTAGAGGTGGATTAGTGCCTATTGTAGGGAATGCTTAGCCATAACATAGTACATCTTTCTATTCTAATAATAAATATGTCAGGTGGTCTCCTTGACTAAGTATTATTTCCTTGACTAAGTATTATTTCCTTACAACAAGAAAACTGATAAATGACTCATACAAAGTATGTCTTGCTTAATAATCCACCTCTAATGCAAACATTCCTATTACTTTTATGAAAGAATAATTTTGCTAATTGAGCAAAGACTAACACAAACAAATAACTAAATGCATAGAGATGTAAAGAGAATCATAAGCATCAATTATTGATTCTAAAAAAATCGTACATCATAAGTGTGGAGGTGGCAACAATTATATGGCATGTATTTACACTAAGTTATCGGTTCATGTTCGGGGACAGGTGCAGGCATGAGAACCTAATACGTGGGTGTTTTGGTACGTATGGTACATGTGTGTGTGCGTGTACATTATATATACAAAAAAAAGAGAATATGTAAAACTAAATCATTTCAAAAACTTGCTCATTATCAATGCCAAATTCCAAAAATAAATATTAAATGCCAATTGTTAGTTCAAAAATATTCGAACAAGTAATATAATGTAACCACAACAACTATTAAGTATTCATTTAAAAAATAATTCATACAACATAAGTGTGGAGATGACAACAATTATATGGATGGGTGTTGGCATGAGAACCCAATACGTGAGTGTTTGGTATGTATGGGTATGTGTGTGTGTGTCTCATATTTCGCTTTTTTTTTGTATATAATACATATATATATATATATATATATATATATATATATATATATATATATATATATATATATATATGTATTATATATATATATATATATATATATATATATATATATATATATGTATTATATACAAAAAAAAAGCGAAATATGAGAAAGTTAAAACTAAATCATTTCATAGTACAATACTTACTCATTGATCAATGCCAAATTCCACAGATAAATATTAAATGCCAATTGTTAATGTAACAAGCTTCTTTCCCAACCTTAATTAATAATCAATAAAACATTGATTTCATTACTATCTATGTTCACATGCATGAAAGTGAGTTATAATAGTTACTTTATAGATTCATATGAAAGAGGGTTAATGACTATAACAAAATAACTGAATTTTCTTTCACTTACAACGAAAAGTATTCATAACTAACCATTACTTGATGGAAAGAGAGATCATTCAATGCTATCTAAATATGAAGGAATAGTTGTATTAATTAATTGAACTTGATTTAGTACATAAAAGAATAATAGCAGATAATTGTGAAGGCTTAAGAAGCAGATCCCGACTTTGTCTTGTGCAAGTCTTGGAAATTGGTGGAGAGGAGAAGCATTGTCAAAGGTTTAACCTCCAAACCGTGGACCCTAAGTATCCCCACGCAATCTTAACTGAGAAAGGCCCTCCCTACGCGGAATTAGGCATCGGACGTCGCTTGTCATGCCACCTGAGCATCCGGGTGTTAGAGTGTTAGCTATATAGTTGGCTAAGCTATGAAGTCCTTGCGATCAACCCATCTATTTGACTGCAAGCTACCCTGACCTCTACTGATCATAGCTTCAAGCATTGCCACTAACCTACCTTGGCTAAGGATTTGCATGGGCACTTTGTACCCGATCAACTACTGCTCGATTTGACAAACAAGACCTATACCTACTTACCAGTATGAGTTGACTCAGTTTTATACACTTGGGTATATTCATTTACTGATTAGTTTGTATTGGTTTTCCTCATTTTCTCTTGCAGGTTATTTCCCTTAATCATTTGTTACTAGCCATCACCCTTCATCTCAACCTTGCTGGTCATCCTTGATGAATCTTGGTGTGGCTGTCCATGATTCTTGATTAAATATTGTCTATTATATACAAGTTTTCTCTGCCCATCTTGGGCCTTTAACAGATATTATGAAAAGGTTCATGGCATTTCATAAACAATATCATTAACTTTCTAATGATGACACATCTTCTTATCTAATGTAGGAGCATCCTAGGTTTCCTTGCAATCCTACACATTTGTTCATTTTGGTAATCTGATCGAGTTCCTGCTATGATGACCGAGCTCTTTAGTGTTAGTCGAGCTTTTTCTATGTTAACCGAGCTTGTTGTATCAATCGAGTTTCTTCTTTGGTAACCAGGCTTTTCAGTGTTGACTGAGTCCTGCAGTGTTAGACGAGTTTGTTTTGTGATGATCGAGTGATCCTTCATGCGCCGAGTGGACCTATTGTTGTTGATGCTCGGGTCCTTTGACCGAGTTTGTCTGTGTTTGGTTCTCAGTTGGAGCTGACTCTTGTATTTAATTTAGATTGTGAATTTAATGATAAGATCTTGTCTAGGGATGTGTTGACCGTTTTGAGGTCGGCCTTTCTTTGATATAATGTTCTAGAATGTTTTGTAAGCTGTTTTGGCAAGTATAAGTAGAGGTATTTGGTTTAGCTTTAGGTAGAACTTAGAGGACTGGGAGGCAGAGCAGATGTTGCGAGTTTGAAGCTGAATATAGAACTTAGGGTTATATGTTGTATCTGGCTGTAACCCGGAAGGCCTTGCAATTGGGCATGTGTGTTGAACATTTTATGAATCAATAAAGTATTTGTTCTCTCTCCTTGGTGTTGTTTTCTTTGTTTTGCTTCCATTGTGTGTACTCAGCGAGGTGGTTGGACAATTGGGTGTGCCTATGGCCCTAGGTGCTCCACCTCCTTGCACCAGGTGGTATAAGAGCTCCAGGTTCATTCTTGTGAAGATTGGATCGTGTAGAATCCTAAGTTGATTTGGTTGTAGGGTAGCAGATCTGATGATTTGACCTATAACTTGCAGAGGGTTATGATCTTGCAGGAACTTGATTATAAAGATGGTTCAAGACAGAGGAAATGTTGACAATGCCATATTGGATACATTGAGACAAATTGCAGCCAGATTAGATGCTGTGGAGATAGCTCAGAGGAGACGAGCACATCTTGATGATGTGAGTGATGATGAAGCTATGGCACCAAGCCCTAATCCAGAACTTGAAGAAGATGAGGAAAGATTGTTGAGAGTATTGTTTAGGGCACATTCAAAACTTGCTGTAGAAGTTGTTCCTTATGATGGAAAATTGGACATCAGTGTTGTGTTGGATTGGATTTTTGATATGGAGAAGTTCTTTGAGTTTGAAAACACTCCTCACAACAGGAAGGTGAAAATTGCAGTTACTAGGCTGAAAGGTCATGCCTCACTATGGTGGGAGCATTTGCAAACTGATAGACAAAGGAGAGGAAAGGAGAAGATTGGGACTTGGCTGAAAATGGTGAACACGGTAAAGACAAAGTTCCTTCCTGCTGATTACAAAGTTAGCTTGTTGAGGAAAATGCAAAATTTGAGACAAAGGGACATGACCGTGAAGGAGTATATTGAGGAATTCTATAGATTAGACATCAGATCTGGACATGTGGATGATGATGTTGAGAAAGTTGCAAGGTACCTAAATGGATTGAGATATGGAATTCAAGATGAAATAAGTTTTGTGAAATTGGAAAGTGTGGAGGAAGCATATCAATATTGTAATCCCTAAAGAATATTTACTTAAATTTTAAATCTTTTTGTTTTGTGATTTTTCCAAACAACTTTTGAACATCTTATACGGAAATCTTGGACTTGTTATGGTATTTATAGTTTGTTGTGCATATTGAGATGAAGAAGAAGAGATGATTATAGATCTTTGAACTATTAATGCCTTTAGAAAAATTGACTGATTGAGGTTGATATTCGTATGCATTTACATATGCAGAGACATCAATTGTGAATCATACTATTATAACAGTGACATGGTTATTAACAATGTCTTCTCAAATTAGATCATCAGTTCAACATGTCATCTTCATGCCCACATACTTAGTATTATGAATTGACGTAGATAACCCCTGTGAGCCGTCTCTGATATACAATCTAGTATGAGCTGGAAGTTACAGGATAAATACTAGGTAGAAGTATGCCGTCTTAGATGTTCTGATATGAAGTATGCAAATACTCTGCAAAGGAGCCATCTTTGAGATGTCAATAATCTCATATGCTCTTTAACTAGTGCTATCTTTGATTTGCAATCATAATACTTGCATTGAGATAGGTTGTGCTAACAACTATCTATGCTATTCACTGAGTGGATCCACAAGGGGAGCTATATTAATAAAATCAATTCTTCCATGTATGCCTTGGATAGCTGATCGACTTAGTATATATATGTGCCGAAGAGGCATGGTGGAAAGTTGCCTCTGAATGAAGATCTTCCACTTATCATGCCATCAAAATTATCTATAACTAATGATAATTTAGCATCTAGTCTTGAACGATATTGCTATCGCTGATTTCTTGCCTTGGTCTAATTGCTGTCTTGGTCATGATCAATATTTGCCTTTGATGGCATTGTGATCTACGTGACTCTTTAAACAAGCCTCCCTTCACCTTTTGTGCAATACAAGAATATATTATCTGCTATGCATGTTCTTATCAATTGATACCCATATAACTTTCTCCAAATCGATAACAAGTGGTCACAAACTTATGTTATATGGTAGAATATTGGTGACAGATAGTACATGTTCCTTGCTCTGCCAAGATATTCTAGGTTTGAGTACTTCTCATGATGCGAGCCAATTGTTGAGACCATAATAGTATTACTTTTGGCGGTTGATATGAGTAATAGAAGACAGTGACTACTAATTGCGACTCTATCTTGACTTATCCTTGATTATGTTAAGGCAGTTTGTATAACAGTATGTGGATGTGATTTTAAAGTTGTTCTCCACTTTGCTCTCCTCCATCTATGGTGGCTACTCCTCCCTTCTTTCGTTGCCGGTTCCCCCCCTTTTTTAATACTATCACTCTCTTAATATATGTGTGAACAAGAATAGTCGCGACTATTGATATTAATTCAATATATTTATATTTATATTGGTTTGTTATTACATTGAAATATTTATACAAATCTTATATATGCTTATATTTCAATCATAATAAATATAATTATATGATATGAGTTATTTATATTATTTAATCAAATATAATAATTAATATATTTATAGTATATTTCAATAGTATAATTTCATTTATTCATTTATAAGATATCATATTAATATATTATGAATGATTGATAATATTGATTATATTATGATTTATATTTCTCTATTATATTATATATATGTTTTCTCAAGATTATTAATTATTATTAAACTTTATTCTAGAATTGGGGGACATTACAAATATGCCTTAAAAGCTGAGGAGATCTTGACCAAGAAGCATGAACAAAGACAAAGAGGTAGAGGTGGAAGATACCAGAGAGGCAAAGGTAGATCTTATGGAGAAGGTGGCAAATCTGACAATACTGTGCAAGATAAGAGTAAATTTGAATGGAAGAATGATGACAAAGACAAGACCGAGTGAAAAGGTGGCAGTTCTTAGTGAGGAGGTACTAGTTTTTACTGAGGAAGAGGTAATTTTTGTTCTAGAGGTGGTTTTCGTGGTAATTGTTTTAGATGTGGCAAAGAAGGGCATAGAGCCTTTGAGAGTGAACAAGGTAACATAAATGTTATGGTTCAAGGAGACATTAAGGGTTCACCGAGTGGACCTGAGGTTGGAGAAAATCTGATGGTGAGAATAACCTTATGTAATAAGGTAAGTGATGAGGAACTTGTTCTAAGGAAAAGTCTTCTCAAGACCAGATGTAAGATGGCTAGAAAATGCTGTAAGGTGATCATTGACAGTGGAAGTTCTACAAATTTGGCATCAGAAGAGCTGGTTACAAAGTTGCAGTTGCAGAGGTTGAAGCATCCTAAGCCTTATCATGTTTCATGGATCAAAGATGAGCATAAGATATTGGTAAGTGAACAATGTATTGTGAAGTTCAAGATTGGACATTATTTTGATGAAGTTCTGTGTGATATTATGCCTATGGATTTTGTCATATTTTGTTGGGTAGACCTTGGCAGTATGGTAGATATGCTATACATGATGGAAGATTGAATCAATATACTCTTTGGGTGAATGGGAGAAAGCAAATATTGTTGCCTTTGATTGAAAGTCCAGATGAGGTTAATTGTACTACTGTGAGAATTTGCATATTTAATGGAAAACAATTTGAAAAAGAAGTAAAGAAGAATCAAGTTTGTTTTGCCATAATTCCGAGGAGACCGAGTTATGCTAGTCAAACAGAGTGACAGAAAATAGTGGTAACCGAGTACCGGGCAGTAGTGACCAAGTAACAGATAGTGGAAATAGAGTGACAACAAGTTGGTGGTATTGATCGAGTACTAGAGCAAATTGCCAATTTGTTGAATGAGTATAAAGATATTGTTGTAGGATATAAAGATATTGTTGTAGAAGATATCCTGATGGTTCACCACCATTAAGGAGTATAAGTCATTTTATGGACATGATCTCTGGAGCTAGTTTACTAAATAAAACACCTTATAGATTGACACCTTCAAAGAATGAAGAAATTTACAGACAAGTACATGAGTTGTTGCAAAAAGGTTTGATCAGAGAAAATTTGAGTCCATGTGCACCTGCTGTATTAGCACCTAAGAAGAATGGAGAGGAGAATGAAGAATGTGTATTGATTCTAGAGCTATTAACAAGATCATAGTGAAATATAGGTTTCCTATGCCGAGGATGGATGACATAAGGGATTGTTTGAGTGGAGGAAAGTATTTTACTAAAAGTGATTTAAAGAGTGGTTATCATCAGATTAGAATCAGAGAAGGTGATGAATGGAAGGCCGCTTTCAAGACAAAAGATGGTTTGTATGAATGGTTGGTAATGCCTTTTGGTTTGACTAATGCACCTAGTACTTTGATGATGTTGATGAATGAAGTTCTCAAGAGATTTATGGGTAAGTTTGTGATTGTTTGATTGGATGATATTTTGATATTCAAAAAAACTAAGGAAGAGCATCTTGAGCATGTTAGACAAGTATTGCAGAAATTGAAAGAGGAAAGGTTGATGATTAATTTGAAAAAGTGTTCCTTTATGCAAGAGGAGATTGTGTATTTGGGATTTGTGATTTCAGCTAGTGGGTTGAGAATGGATCTTGAGAAGGTTAAAGCAATTTTGAAATGGCTTACACCTGAGAATGTGGGTGAGGTAAGATCATTTCATGGTTTGGCTAGTTTTACAGAAAGTTTATTAAAAATTTCAGTCCTGTTTGTAATGCTATGATTGAGACAATGAGGGGACATAAAAAAGATTTCGAGTGGACACATGGAGCTGATAAGAGTTCAGAGACTTTGAAACAAAAGGTTGCTGAGTTCCCTGTATTGGCTTTGCCTGATTTCAATAAGGTATTTCAAGTTGAATGTGAAGCAAGTGAAGCAAGTGGCAGTGCAATAGGAGTTGTGTTGAGTCAAGAAGGTAAACTTGTTGCTTTCTTTAGTGAGAAGTTGAATGTTGCTAAAAGCAAGTATTCTATGTATGATCAAGAGTTTTATGCTATTGTTCAAGCCTTGAAGAAGTGGAGACATTATTTGATTCCTAAGGAGTTTGTGTTGTATACTGATCATAAAGCTTTACAGTACTTGGGAAGTCAACATAAATTGAATCAAAGATATATGAAGTGAGTTGAGTACTTGCAGAGTTTCACATTTGTGATTAAGCATAAAAGTGGAATTAATAACCGAGTTGCTGATGCATTGAGTAGAAGGCATTCTTTGTTGACCAAGATGAGGGTTGAAGTTCTTGGTTTTGATGAGATGAAAGTATTGTATAAGACTGGCCTTGATTTTTTGAGGCATGGAGAGAGTGCAGAGCACCAAATTTATTAGATCACATGAGTAAGTATGACGAGTATTTCATTCAAGAAGGCATGTTGTTCAAAGGAATTCAATTGTGTATACCAGGAAGTTCTATGAGAGTTAATTTGATTAAGGAAAAACATTGTGGTGGATTGGCTGGACATTTTGGAATTGATAAGACATTGAGTTTTCTGAAGGATAAGTATTATTGCCCACACATGTATAAGGATTTTCAGAAGTTTGTAAGGAGTTGTGGAGTTTGTCAAGTTGCAAAAGAAGTAAGTCAAAACACTAGATTGTACACACCTATTTCTGTTCCTGAGAAACCTTGGAGTGACATTAGTATGGATTTTGTTCTTGGATTATCTAAGACAGTAAATGGGTATGATTCCATATTTGTTGTTGTGGATAGATTTTTTAAAGATGGATCATTTCATACCATGTAAGTAGACATAAGATGTTGAGCATGTTGTTGAAATTTTCTTCAAAGAGGTTGTTAGATTGCATGCGGTACCAAAAAGTATTATTTCTGACAGAGACAGTAAGTTTGTTGGTTACTTTTGGAGGACTTTGTGGAAGAAGATGGATACTGAGTTGAAGTTTAGTTTTACATTCCATCCACAGACAGATGGACAGACAGAGGTTGTAAATAGAAGCTTGGGTAATTTGCCAAGATGTTTAGTTGGAGATAAACTAAGTAATCGGGAGTTGGTATTGGCACAAGCTGAATTTTCATATAATAATTCTCTGAATAGGAGTACAGGGAAAACATCTTTTGAGATTGTTACTGGAATGCAACCTAGAGGAATATCAGATTTAAGGGATGTTGTTGGCAAAGAAAAGAGAAGTGCTGCAAGAGAAGAATTTGCTGATTTTATGGCGTCTTTGCATAAGGAAGTGAAGTTGAGGTTGGAACAAAGTAATCAAAAGTATAAGGAGATTATTGGTAAGTCTAGAAGACATCATGATTTTGAAGTTGGTAATGAGGTGATGGTTCATTTGAAGGAGGTAGATTTCCTATTGGAACATACAGTAAGTTGAAGATGAGGAAGTTTGGACCTTGTAAGATCTTGAGCAAGTTTGACAGTGGAAATGCTTATGAAGTTGAGTTACTTAATGACACAGATATATCTCCTATATTCAATATTGTTGTTTTGCATAAATATCACAAGTCAGATGATGAAGTTGTATCGGATATGATTATCCTAAGAAGCAGATTGAAGAGGTTGAACAAATATTGGATTAGAGAGTTGGTAAAAGCACAAAAAAAAAAATTACTATGAGTATTTGGTGAAATGGAAGAATAGACCAGTTGAAGATGCTACATGGATTTCTCAATCCGAGTTGGATTCAACTGATTTATGTGGACCCATGTCAACACCTTCTCTAGGGGGGTTGTTGTACCATGTGACCTTCATTGATGATTACTCTAGAAAAACATGGATATACTTCCTAAAACTTAAAGAATCTAATAAAGTTTTACGAAAGTTCAAAGAATTTAAAGCTCTAGTGGAAAATCATACTGGAAAGAAAATAATTACTTTAAGATCAGACAATGAAGGTGAATACACTTCTGATATCTTCAAAGAATTTTGTATTTCTGTTGGGATTAAGAGGGATACTACAATACCTTATAATCCTCAACAAAATGGGGGTGCAAAAAGAAAAAAATAGAACTATTATAGAAGCAGTAAAAGTCATGATTCATGATCAAAATACCGCTCTATCTTTTTGGGACGAAGTAGCAAATGCAGCTGTATACATACAAAACAGAAGCCCTCATGTAACATTATAAAATGCAACTTCAGAAGAAGCTTTCATAGGGAACAAACCAGACCTTAGTCATTGAAGAATTTTTTGTTGTCCAGTCTACATTCACATTCCCAAAGAGAAAAGGTCCAAATTAGAACCTTTCGGAAAGAAAGACATATTGGTTGGTTACATTGAAACATCTAAGGGATACAGAGTATATATTCTAGGACAAAAGTCTCTTGAAACCAGTAGGGATGTTCAATTTGACAAAGACATCGCTTTCAAAACATCCTTAAACAAGGGAGATGAGGAAATTGAGAATCAAAGGGAGTACATCATAGAAGATGATTATATGATTATAATACCGAGAATCAGAGGGAGAACACTATAGAAGATAATTCAGCTAGAACTCTGAGGGATAGTCCTTTAGAAGAACGAGACCCTTCTGTACCTAATGCTGAGAATGATGAAGTTTTAAATCACAAGAAAAGACCACTATGGGCTAGGAAAATGACTGAAGAGAACAATGTAGAACCAGATGAGCTTTCTAGAGAAAATAAGAAAACAAGAAATCAAAAATGTTATGTAGCCTTAATAACAAAACTTACAAAAACTGAGCCAACAAATGTTGAGGAGGCTTTAAAATGTCAAACATGGAAAGATGCAATGGTAGAAAAATATCAATCCATTCTAAAAATGATGTCTGGGATATCGTACCCCGACCTAAAGACAAATCAATTGTATCTTCAAAATGGTTGTTTAAAATCAAGTATGCACTTGACGAAAACATTGAAAAACACAAGGCCAGATTTGTTGCAAGAAGTTTCTCTCAAAAGGCCAGATTTGACTATGAAGGAACAATTGCTTCAGTTGCACGCTGCACCTTAGTAAGAATGATAATTGCCATTGCTACATCCAAAGGATGGAAAATACATCAAATGGATTTAAAAACAACTTTCCTAAATGGCATCATTGAAGAAGTATATATATAACAACCTGGAGGTTTCACCACACATGATAGGAAGAGTTTTGTATGCAAACTAAAGAAAGCTCTCTATGGCTTTAAGCAAGCTCCCAGGGCTTGGTATAAGAGGATAGATAGCTATCTCTCCAAGTTAGGATACTCTAATAATGAAGCTGATCCTAACATATACTTCAAAATATGTAAATGATGATATATTAATTTTTGTTCTTTATGTTGATGACTTACTGATAACAGGTGCAGACCATCTTATAGCCAGATGCAAACATGATCTCGTAGCTAAATTTGACATGAAGGATCTTGGACTTCTACATTATTTTTTAGGTTTAGAAGTGAGGTAGAAAGAGAAATATATTTTCCTAAACCAAGGAAAATATACTACTAATATATTGATCAGATTTGGAATGATGGATTGCAAGCCTCTTTCAATTTCAATGGACACTAACCTTCATAAGCTTAAAAGCAAAGCAACAGATTCAGAACATGTAGACCCTACTCATTGCCGTCAAATTGTTGGATTTCTTATGTACTTGGTAAACACACGACGTAATATTTGTTATGCTACAAATGTGTTAAGTCATTTCATGTGTGAACCCAAAAAAATTCACTTAATGGCTGCCAATCATATTTTAAGATATCTATGAGGAACGATCGGACTTGGACTAAAGTATACAAATACAGAGTTACAACTTTGAGGGTATTCTGATTCAAACTAGGCAGGCAGTTCTATTGATTGTAAGAGTACTACAAGATGCTATTTTAGTGTTGGATCAACTATGATAGCTTGGTTCAATAGAAAATAGTCAGCAGTTGCTCAGAGCTCCACTAACGCTGGATATATGGTTGCCTCTATGGGAGCATGTGAAGCAGTATGGCTAAGGAAATTTTTATTTGGATTATTTGGAAAGCCACTAAAACCCACTATAATCTACTTTGACAATCAAAGCTGCATTAAACTATCAGTTAACCTAGTTTTCCATAACAGGTCCAAACACATAGAAATTCCTAACCATTATGTAAGGGACATGGTGGACAAAGATGTTATAAAATTGATCTACATTAGCACCGAAGAGCAAAATGAAGACATTTTCACTAAGCCTTTTGTAAAGTTGAAAATTGAGTACTTGAGGAACAAACTTGGTATGATAAAATTATAACCTGAGATTAAAATCTCGTATTATGTAAATTATTGATGAATATTTAATAAAATCAATATTGCAATATTGTGGATGTTTTGTGGCATAAGAAATGACGATTTGTTATGCAGATTTGGTCGCTATTATAAGGTGATGATCTTATTAATAACTTGACCTGTTATCATGTGTCATAATTTGATTTGAACACTTGATGATAGATGTATTGAGGTTGACTACATTTAGGTGAAGTCCTTGTGTATCTTGATACTAGTGTTATAACTGGATCTAGATTTGAACTAGTTAGAGGTTGTGATAACTGTTGTGTTAAAATTGAGGTAAGACAAAAGATCTTGTTATCCTTAATTGTTTTTGTGCACTCTCAAGGTTGCACTCTCAATCCTCTATTTGTCTAAGAGAGTGTTAAGATTTTAGTCTCCTTCGGATTGATAGGTTTAGAATGTATTGTTTTGATGTTAATATTTATATGCACTTGTGAAGTTATATATATATATATATATATATATATATATATATATCTCCTTAAGATACATATATGGTAAACTTGATTTAATATTGAAATGATATTTGTTACTTACATTGAAATGATATTGGTTATCGAATGTATTTTGTAAAGTCACCATTCGGTGATTATGAGTTGTGAAGAGTCAAGCCACGGAGGCCATGACTCCTTGTGACATATGCCACAGGAGTCATGTCCCTTCGTGGACATTGAATCTCATCATAAGTATATATCCATCGTCGATGACTGCTGTAGGAAATAATTAATAACCAGGGCATTATCGACTACCAGTAGTCTCAAACATATAAGATTAAATACGATTTAAGTTCTTGGGTAACTTGGTCAATTTCCAGTCATAATATATATTCTAAATCTGAACAATATATTTGACAATCTTACAAATATCAAACTGATATATATATATATATATATATATATATATATATATATATATATATATATATATATATAAAGATCTTTGATTTCCTCTATAAAGATCCGTATATATGTTTAACAAGGAGAAGCATTGTCAGAGGCTTAACTTCCCAATTGCAAACCCTAAGTATCCCCACACAATCTCAATTGAGAAAGGCCCTCCTTGCGTAGGATTAGGCATGGGACACCACTGGTCTTGCCACTTGAGCATCGTGGTGTTAGAGTGTTAGTTATACAATCGACTATATATATATATATATATATATATATATATATATATATATATATATATATATATATATATATAAAGATCTTTGATTTCCTCTATAAAGATCCGTATATATGTTTAACAAGGAGAAGCATTGTCAGAGGCTTAACTTCCCAATTGCAAACCCTAAGTATCCCCACACAATCTCAATTGAGAAAGGCCCTCCTTGCGTAGGATTAGGCATGGGACACCACTGGTCTTGCCACTTGAGCATCGTGGTGTTAGAGTGTTAGTTATACAATCGACTAAGCTATGGAGTCCTTTCCATCAACCCATTTATCCAACTATAAGCTACCTTGACCTCTAGTGATAATAGCAACAAGCTTTGCCACCAACCTACCTTGGCCAAGGATTTGCATGGGCACTTCGTACGTGATCACCCCCACCACTTGACTTGACAAACAACACCTATACCTATTGACCACCATGAGTTGACTCAGTTTAATACACTTGGTTATATTCATTTACTGATTAGTTTGTATTGGTTTTCCACATTTTGTCTTGTAAGTTATTTCCCTTAATCATTTGTTACCAACTTACACCCTTCATCTCAACCTTGTTGGTCATCCTTGATGAATCCTGATGTGGCAGTCCATGATTCTTGATTAGATTCTGTCTATTACAGACAAGTTTTCCATGCCCATCCTTGACCTTTAACAAATATTATGAAAAAGTTCATGGCATTTCATAAACAATATCATTAACTTTCTAGTGATGGTGCCTCTTCTTATCTCAGAGGTATATGGATGATACGCCAGTATAAGGATACACAGATTTGGTTTTCTTTCTCATTTGTTTAAGTTTTGAAAAGAAATCATGAAAAATATTTTTGTATATTTCAAACCGATTACATGTACATAAATATTCATGCTGGATGACTGAACTCATATAAATAATTCATTCGTACACGGTCTCATAATACTCAAAAGAATATACATACTATGTGCTCAATCTGAGAGCTTCGATTCATAAACAATGAAACAAAGGAAGAGCAGAAGGTTGCACGACTTGACTGTAATGATGGGTATGTCACCCTCGAATGCTGGTATAGCTGGGACTTGGCCTGGCACGACTTGTATTTATCTGATCTCCTTTATGGCTGTGATAGCCACTTATAGATGAGGTATGAGAATGCTTTGAGTTTCAAAGGAAAAAAAATAAACCATAGGCAAAGAATAATGGAGAGTTGGAAAAGTATGGCTGCTTGCTATAGTTTGTAGGTATGATTGCCATCGCTAGTATTAAGGGCTATTGTAGGTATGAATGAATGACTTCCTTTGCCTTAGGCATGCTTAGTTAGAGTATAATCTTTCCCGATGGGTTATAAGAAAGAAGTCTAGCAAGGAGGCAGCCACCAATTATGTTCTTGATTTGAAACTAAAGAGCCACAAATAAATGTCGGATGGATAAATTACAAGGCCAATGGAAAATAATATCAAAGGGCCGATGTAGATAATATTTAAACATTGACATATGATGAATATAATAATTTGCCTCTAATGCTTTAGTATAATGATACCATTTGTATCTACATATATTTCTACATGTATATACACATATACATATGTATACATAGTATTCTAAATATACATATTTTGTGTATACATCATATTTTAAGTAAACATATACATTCATTTACTCACATTTGAATATATGCATATATATGTATATATGTATGTACATGTACAAGTATGTGTAAGTACCATGGTATCATTATACTAGAACATGTTTGACATAACTAGGAATCTCTGAGATTGACCTAAATCATAAAGGTAGCAATTGTTTTTAGTTCATTCATTGTATTATCTTATTAAGTGTGTTGACCCAGTTAGCTCATGGTGGTCACTCGGTATACCCTTGCTTGCCTAGTTCTTTTCCTTGGTCATGGTGGTTAGGACTCATACCTGTTGGTTCAATGGCAGAATGGTGCCCCCATACCCGATTCCCTCTTTGGCAATGCTTCCCCCTTCGTCGAGTTCTTGCAAAAAGAAATTTATCATGGTAATAACACATTTCCAAATCATTTAATCAAAAATCAAATAATCATTTGTGCTAAAAGATTATAACAATAACCAATATTTTTAATTCTCTTGAATCATAATGTATAACCAACATTTTAATTTCACAACAAACCATAACGAATAACTAATTTAACTAACCAACTCAATTTCGTAGGAAGTCTCAATTGCTATATAAAATATTTTAAAATTAAGCGAAATAGGGGATGTAATAGTTAGTACAGAAATATTCGAATAAGTAGTATCATTTAACCACAATACCCAACAAGTATGCACAAACATACCCATATCATGTGCTTGCTCAAACTTGGTTTGGAGCTTGTGGGTAGGAACCCAATAACTGAGTATCTATATAATTTTATGTAGAAATATTATACAAAGAATAGAAGCCTAGCACACACATTACAACAATGCATTACCTATTACAAATTTAATGCAACTCTCATATGCCACTATTTTCGACCTTGTGTACAATATAGATACATTACTTTTTATAAAAGAAATATTCACGAAAGCTTATGGATGGGTGACAAATGCCATTTTATAATCATCTTGATGATCTTTTGTGCAATTTAATGGATGCAAAGACTTGTAAATTGCTGAAGAGTGGTTTGCACAAATTTGTAGTCCACTTGAAGAATTATCTGGAACTACATCATTCTTGATCTGCCCAAGCTTAAGCATGTCTTGCTATTTTTTACTATGGCATTGGAAAACAAATGTGTAGGAGTCTTTCTTTTGATTGCTTGGACTTTGACAATGACTACTGAAAACAAAAGTGGCACTGAAGAAGCAACATACAACATGTTGAGAGAAGAAAGAGCCCTAAAAGAGGCCGATTCTACTATGAAGAAATTCAAGCTTGTTTGAGATGCATCTGCTATGCCCATGACTCAACAAGGAAGATGAAGAACGACTAAATTAAAGGGCATTAACCGTCCCCTCAACCCAATAATTATCAAAGAGCAATTTGACATTAATAATTAATGGTGGCTCAATAATAGCCACCACAATGAATAAGAGAACATTGCGAGCTAGAATTCCATATTTGATATGAGTTTCATCTAATAGATAAAGCGACTTTTTATAATCAATGTGAGTGCACAACTCCTTTTTTCAAATAAAGTTATCACATTCCATGGGAAGCCTATGCTTGACTCCAAGCCTTGACTTGAGAATCAATTGGACTAGACCTTCCTAATTTCAATATTGGCTAACCTTAAAAGAATTCTTCCACCTCTCTTGCTAAATAATCATAGAATAACCAAGGCACTATCGAATAATTTTTATTGAGAATGCTAATAGAAACCCCTCTAATAGATTGTTTGTCTAAATGTGGATTGCCTTGAGCCTATGCTCTCCTTTAATAGTAAAAAATTTAGGTTAATTATGACTTTGGTTGCTCCTTTGACCAAGTTTACCTCACTTAAAGTTTGCCCTTATGTATTATATCCATTTTTAGGTTTTCTTGCATTGTGGTTGATGCTGACCTTCTAGATGTGTGGTAACTTGATTAGAGTGGTTATTTGATGTTACTAGTAAGCTTAGATGTTCTAGAGGGCTCATATGATTCTTCTCCAAGATTCTTGGAGGGAGCATTTGTTTATATTAAGTCATTCTGTCAACTAAGATTCTCATAATTATTTTCTTTTTGCAATTCTGGGAATGTGGAAACTAAACAACATTTAATTGTTGAATGTGTTGCTTACAAGGACATCGGGGACAAATTTATGAATATTTTAATAGCTAGCTCTTGGCATAACTTATTCATCGTGGAGCACATTGAGAAGTTAGAGCACTCATTATCAATTTAAATAGAAAAAGAACTGATCTACTGAACTCGGCAGGCTGTCCCATATGTTATGTTTAGACTCGTGGATGTAAAAATTATTTTCTTCTTCTTCATTCATTAATCATTGATATCACACTTGCATAGTTAGTTTTCAATTTCGATACATTTTGACCATGTTTGCAACTTGGATGTAACATTGAGCTATATTTAATTAATTTTAGTAAGGTTACTATTTTAATTAAAATATTTGAACAAGCATACCTTGTTGGAACCAGTGTGGGGAGCTTTGAGTGGTGAGATGCTGAATAGTGACTTTAAGTGCCAAAATGTTTTAAAAATGAATTAAATCACTTTTTAAAGATACAAGGCTTATTTGATTAATAAAGTGATTTTAGAATTGAGTTTTTAGAAGGTTCTTGAAAAAGCTTATCAAAGGGGATTTGTGAGCTCATTTGTATTAGGCAGTTTATTCTATTCTTTCTCATTGAAAGTCTATTGGTTTTGGAGTTTGAACTTGATTCATCTCAGCTTCTTCAGGATAAAAGTCCTTTAGAAAAAAATAGTTTCGGAGGTGAAAGATTCCCCCCTGTATGCGGATTTGGTGGATTCACTCATATTTTGTAGATGCACATCAATGTTTATGGTAAAATTTGTTCCCCTTAGTAGCTAAAAACTTGGAATGATAACTATAATAGGATGATCTTTGTACTTCTTGAAACATTTATTTGACTTTGGTCTAGCTTCCATTAATGATCCAGATTCACTCATATTTTGTAGTTGCGCACATCAATGTTTATGGTAAAATTAGTCCCCCTCAATAGGCACAAACGTTGGATTGATAACTAGAATAGAACGATCTTTGTGCTTCTTTAAGCAATCATTCAACTTTGTTCTAGCTTTCATTAATTATCCAGATTTGAACTCATTGGTTGCATGCAAAAGACACTAACAACATTCACATGTTCATCCTCTCATCTTGATTAAGCACAGCCTTAAGGACAAAATATTTGGGCCTTGTGGACACCTACTGTACATCATTGTTGGAACATGTCCAGTGTCTCCCCTTAGGTTTCTTGACATTGTTTAATGCTCGCTTGTGAGATCCTTAATTAGGGGTGGTAGCAGTTTCATGAACACGAGCTCCTTTTGGGAAAATGGCCCACTCACTTTAAGTATTTTTAGACTGGGTTTGTAGGCTCGAATCCCCTCAGGTAATACTGAGTTGGGAGATTTTTGGAACGTGACCAATGTCTCCTCATGGGATTAATGATAGGAATTTTTTGAAACTTATAATTGCAATAAAAATCTTTATCTCTGATATTGCTAGAGAAGAGATTTATGATGATATTTCTGTCATTCATTTGTATCTTTCTTGTAACCAAGTGAGCACGATGTGGCATTCAAGGTGTGCTAGGTGTCTCATCTTAAATATCTGATAGTTTTTTATATGAAGAGACATGTAACATGCTTTTGGAAATATGAAGAGATTTGCATTTGGAAAATGAAAAGACTTTCGGATATGATATGAAGTGTCTCTCAATTCAATATATAGACGATTGTTTGTGTGATTAGTATGGCTTTTAGTTGAAAGCATTGTACTTGGACATTTATTATCTTGATAAAAGAGATATTTTACTTGCGTGGTTGGGTTTTTCTCCTCAAGTTAAGGGTTTTCCTAGGGTAAATTGTGGTGTCTTTATGTGCCTTTTTTGTTCTTCTTTTGTTTATTGTTGATCATAGTATTTGAGATAGGGTTGGATAACAACAATAAGGAAGTTTATTTTGTTTTCTAGTTCATATATCTGTGCAATATCCTTTCTTAAAATTGTTCGCTTGTGGAAAGAGTATATCTATTCATTGATGTTCTGCTATCTCTGTCTTGCCATGCATTCTTTTTGTGATGTTTTGGCATCTATGTGATAAGTCACATGTACTCATTAACTACAAGAAAATTAATCGATGTTTATTATTTGCTTCTTCGATAATTTGTTTGGAACAAACATTTATCTTCCTCTTGTTGCTCAGCTGGCTACCGTGTAAGAGCTTATTCATTATATTAAAGATTCTATGTATCGTTTGCCTTGAAAAATCTTCAGAAGTTATTTGTTTGTGTATAGAAGTATTGCTGCCAGCTTTTTATGTTCTGTGTATGAATTGTGTGCATTAGTTTGTCAGTTCGGTGTATGAACTTTATACATGCATTTATTGGGCTTGTTCAGCGGATTATGCTGAGTCTGGTGTATGTTGCCATCCTATGTGCAATTGTTTTCATTTGTTTTTTGATGCTTGACTGGGGGCGCGTATTTGCATTGTTCTCCACTGCTCGGTGATGATCGTCTTCACTTCTTTTCATTACTGTCTTTTCATTGCAGATTCAAGAACTGGCCTATCTTCTAGCGCTTCCGGATTGACCAAGAGCCATCGGGGGTCTTAAGTCGAGCTTCTTTATTTTTCCATTTGTTCTTCTTTTACATATTTCAATTTATGGGTGATTTTCTTTGAATTGTCAAAGTTTCATGTAACTTAGTCCATTTTGGATTTTTCGAGAATCTCCTGGATTGTTTTCAAGAGTTTTCTTATAGTTGTTCATGTGCCATTTTTTACTTCTTTTAACACTGTTTAAGGTTCTTTATGTTATTTTTGTTTTGGTTCATAATGTATTTGCTATATGGACATCCTAGTAAGAATTGATTATCTCGGTTGCTGTTCAGTGAATGTGTTGTGAAGCGTCATCAATTTTGATAAAATATGTTGTTTTCTGATCCTTGGTCTTCTCTTAATGGTTCACGTATGTTTTGAATAGCCATTTTTGATAATATACACATAACAGAGACAAGGATATTGGAAAGTTATTGAGCTGGTTCTTGCAGAAGCTTTAGAATCAGTGTTAGTGTTTGATGGGTACTGAGATCTTTTGGTGTTTTATAGATATCTGTATGCAACAACTTTTTGAGGATATTCTTTGATAATTATTAGTTTTTCATAATTTTGCAATTGTCTTTAGTTGTCATTCTGAAGATCTTCGTTCCTATCAAGCATCTCAGAAATATACGGTGTCTCCTATTCCTTGTCTTTAATTATGGAGTGACAGAGATGCTCTGAGTTTATTTCTTTCTTGTTGAATTCCTTTGGCTATTAATATACTACTCATATTTTATGGTCATTAGGCTTATAACCGCCATATTATAATGGAGGCTTCTTAGCATCATTTCAATACTTTGTATCTGTGATTATCGTATAAACTGGCTTCTTTAGCTATGTGTGTGTGATTAAAAAGGGGCAATGAATATGGACAGTGAAATATTCATTCTTTATTGGTAATTAATTAGCTGCTGAAGGTGTGCATTCTTCATGCATTTGAAGAGCTGGGTGTCTGCCTTGGATGGTGCAATATTCATTCTTTATTGGAAATTAATTAGCTGCTGAAGGTGTGCATTCTTCATGCGTTTGGAGAGCTGGGTGTCTGCCTTCTTAATGATATTTACATTGAGAGCTTTCCGTCTAGCTTCTTGGTTCAATTGTTCACAAGTTTATTTGAGAGCTGCCTGACCTCTTGTCTATCGACAGCTATGTGCTTGATTGTCTAATATGAAGAGCTGCAATGGTGCTTGTGTGTTATCAGCTTCTTGCACGGCTATTACAGGGGTCTTTAGCTACTAGAGTTTGTGTGTATCTTGTGCATTCAGGAGTTATCTGCTTGTGGTTTTTAATACATATTTGAGTATATATTGAGATCCTTCTCAAGGAAGATTAGACTACAAAGAGAGAAGTATTCTACACTTTTGTATGTTGATCATGAATTTTTTTTTTGTTAGATAGGTAACATTATTGGTATTATACAAGGTTGCATGGGTACTCGTACCCACACCCCTGATACTCGTACCCACGTACCCAAGTACCGGGTACACGTATCCCACGTACCGGGTACTCAGTGGAGAGCATCATAGCTAAGGACCTTGATTAAGATTCTGATTTTTTTTTTTGGTTTTTTGTTTTTGTATTAGCTTGTTGTTTATCAAACTTAATTCAATACCAAATCAGTTTGAAACTTTGATACTCATTAACAATAAACTTTATCATTGTTCAAGTTAAAAGTTTATCATTTGCAATATGTCATTGTCATATGGTTTAGGATCTTCTTGTTCATGTTTAAAGTCTGCCTTCTTTGTTATGCATCTAAGCATTTATCATGTATTATTATTTCAAACATATAGCAAATCTGAAACTGAAAACAGTACATTACATTTGCAAACTTTATCACTGTTCTTGTTTTGAAAAACCATTGTCATGACTCATAAAATCAGATTTTTTATAAATATAAAAGTGTAATTTTTAAGTAAGTTTGACATACCCAAGTACCTCCGTCCCCAATTATGAAAAATACTTTAAACATTCAGCAATAGCATATATATATATTTGACTTATGGCTTATATTTTCAAATTTCTTGTTTTGAATGCTCAATGTCATGACTCATCACAGATATTTTGATTTTTATATTTTCTATAAAATATTAATTATATAGAAAAAATTAGGCTTACACACGTACCCCCATCCCCTATTTTGAAAAATATGCGTACCAGTACCCGCTCCCGTACCCGTTCCCGTTCCCATACCCACGTACCCATGCAACCTTGGTATTATATTGATATTAAAGAGAGGGGTTACAATATTTGAGGTATGGCCATATAGCTTAATATCGTATATCTACCTGTCCTAAGGCCATACATTTTACATTACAAAAAACTGCAGAGTACTAACACCCTGCCAAAAGTATGGACTGCCCAAACCAAATACAAAACACCAGAGACAAACAAAACAAAAAGATGCCTGCATGCTAATGCCGTTGACTCCACCATCATCGTGTAGCTACTTCTTAAACCAGCGTGCTGCTTCCTTGCATGTGAATGTTGGCATAGAGCAATAGTCCAACACAGAAATCCTGTGCCTAACTCGACAACGCTTACTACAACTATCCCCCTCCTCTTCAAGCAGTGAGGCATCCACCTAGAGACCTTTTGTCGAGGAAGCTCCCCCCTCCTACTAATTCTTCTTCATGAATTGATGGCGTAGTGGTTGCCTTGGAGCGAGCGTGCTCTTTCTTGGTGTAGCCTTCATGAAACCTCGCTTGCTCTCAGCCGACACCCAAATTTTCCCAAGCAGAAAATCCGTAGTCTTTCTCCAACCCCGCTTTGCCTTTGGGAGATGCACTCCTTGTGGATTTGTAGAGGACCACAGTACCAGTGGTTGAACAAACAATTCCCCATCACCAATCAATCTCCAAGGCTTCTCTCCCATCTCTACGCCCATGCCCAAGACAACTTGTTCAATTATATCTTCCAATCCCAAAAGCCACAACATATCCACACAAGCTGCGACTACACTGTGAACCTCCTCCTTTATTTCACCCACCATTAGTGCCAGCGCCAAAAACAGAGACGCTACGTCCAGGTTTGATTGCCGCTTCCAATATGCATCTAAGTACTCCGACCCAAACATTTGCTGGACTCCCTCCAAGAAATCTGGATCATCAAACACAAATATGTTCTTAAGGCGCTGAGCAGTGATCTTACTCCTGTAAGTCTATGTCTGATTCTCAAAGCCGAAAGCAATATTTGCCTCCATTTCTGTCGCCTTTGAAAAAACTCTGAAATTTGGCAATGGGATGATGAGAGATTACATGCGAAGCCATGCAGATTGCAAAAATGAACATCGGAACATTGCTTGTAGTCATGGAACTGAATTGGTGATACATATTTTTATTAAAGAGGAGGATCATATATAGGTTGTTATGATTAGTTTCTTTGAAAGGAAGAAATGATATTCATAAGGAGACTATTCAGCTATCAGATTTAGAGAGCTTTCGTGACAGAGGCAAAATGTCTCATTCTTGGCAAGTTTGTGTGGCAGTGTGACTACTAAAGCTTTCTGATTGGTCAACTTGGAATCAACTCCCTCATTGTGGTAATCAAAGTAGTGAGAATGCTGCTATTGTTGAGAGGGAGTTCCTTTTGAGAGAGAATTTGAGCCATTCTTATACATGTTGTTAATGAATTTTTCTCTATGAAGAAGAAGTTTGAGGTGAAATCCCTTTTTCCACTCTCTACGAGTAGGTATGGTGGATCCACCCTCTACGAGTAGGCATGGTGGAAATGTATTCTTCTCTGGGAGAAATGAGGTGAAATCCCTCGTTCCACCCTTCACGAGTAGGTATGGTGGATCCACCCTCTGCTAGTAGGCATAGTGAAAATGCATTCTTCTCGTGGAGAAGTTTGAAGTGAAAGCTCTCTTTCCACCGGTTATAAGTAGGCATGGTGGGCTTCATGTGTGTGACTCTATGACTTTAATCTTAAGCTTTTATGGTTCACCCGTTCGCTTTAATCTGAGACCTGCCATGTAGCCTTGGGTCATCAAGGGGCTCGATTCCTTGGCTACGCTTGAGAGATAATGCTTCATACATCACTTCTAGGATACCACGACCAAGATGTCCCTCTTGGACTCCTCGGTTAAGCTGACTGTTCTCTATGGATCTATTGTTTGTGGGCCTTCTCTCCTAGAGCCTGATTGGGCTTCGTTCGAGAAGTCTAGACCCTCCTTCGATGCATTATCGGATATCATCTGTCTCATCCCCACAATATCATCTTGGCAAAGTTTAGGGCTCACCCATTTAGTCTTGGGGCTATCTTTGATTTGGTTTCTCCATCAACTTTAGGGCTTCACAGATTCTACTGGTGGTCATCACAAATATTCTTACCTTGCCTATTGCTCTTCCGAGGTGCTGGTGGGCTCCAATTTTGTTGGCAAAGCTCGCTGTTGGTTCGCCTAGGCTTCCACTCTTCTTGGTTTGGTTGGGATTGCGATGGACCGCCTTCCTCCCTTCAATTCTCTCTGGATGTCCTCACGCATCTCGCTCCCTCTTAGTAGGAGCTAAATGAGCACGTTAGGCTTGACATCTACGGGCACTTTATTATCACGACATGGAGTAACCACTTGGGGAGGCTCTATCTGAGGATGGCTTTTTTTTTATGTTGAGCACCGCATGGATATTCAAGACAGGGTTATCGTGTTGCCTTGATGCCTTACTTGCCGTTGGAGCCATGCCCTCCACATCTCCTTGGGATCTTTTAGAGTGGACTCTCAAAGACTATGTATACAAACTGACCATTAGATTCATATAGAGGCCGAAATTCGCCGTCTTTGCCCCCTGGGAGATGCGGAAGTAGAGACCCATTTTTTTTTTTCTTGCCTCATCTACTATGAGATCAGGGGGAGGTTCTACTGCTTGTTTAGAGAGTGTAGGTTCCTTTCGTCATTTTTCTAGGACACTAATTAGAGGTGTCTTACCCTCCATCTCCAGGAGGCCTTGCAGCTTAGAGACCATACTTTGGTGCTTCTATTCTTGTCAAGACAGGCTTTAGACCAACTCATCACCTCCATCTTCACGCCTCTGCCTTATGCCAAGGGGAAGAAGCGACCACTTGGCCCTTCTTTGGACCACACCAAGTTTGTATGGCCTTGCAGGGGCCACACTTAGTAGCATCACCCTTTTTCCAACAATTCCTTGAGATCTCACAAGGGCCAACTTCGCTTGATTTCTTGTTTGTGAGGAGTATTTAGTCTTTTCTTGTTTTGTTCTTTTGCTTTCTTGCTTGTTCTTTCTGTGGACACCGTTTGGTGCTCCCGTTGGTGGTTGTTGCCTTGTTGTATGGTCTCTAGTCCCTTAGACCCTTGTGGTCTCTTGTTGGACATTAATAAATTTATCTTATCTTATCTATCTAGAAGTAGCTATGGTGATATCGAGATAACAATATTTTATTGACAAAATCTAAGATGAGAAATTATTATTGATGTTTTTGGTTGCAACAATGTGTGCCCGCCATGATAAAGATCTCTCTCTTGCTAAGAGCAAGGGTTGAAGATTATAACTGCAATAAAGATCTTTATCTTTGATATTGCTAGAGAAGAAATTTATGATGATGTATCTATCATATTAATTTGTATCTTTCTTATAACCAAGTGAGCATGATGTGGCATTCAAGGTGTGCTAGGTGTCTCATCCTAAATGTTAGACATTTTATTATATGAAGAGACATGCGACATGCAAAGACACATGCATTTGGAAATATGAAGAGACTCACATTTGGAAAATGAAGAGACTTTTGGTTATGATATGAAGAGTCTCTCAATTTAATATATGGATGATTTCGTTGTGTGATAAATATGAGATTCAATTGAGAGTATTGTACTTGGACATTTATCATCTTACTAAAAGAGATATTTTACTAGCGTGGCTGGGTTTTACCCCTCAAGTTGGAGGGTTTTCCCAGGAAAACTTGTGGTGTCTTTATGTGCCTTTTTTGTTCTTCTTTTGTTTATTGCTGATTATCTTTATTTCTGGTCGAAACATTAACAGATTTAACAGCAATCTGGGAGATCCTTACATGGCATGGTAGCCGTTTCTTGAACATGTGCTTCTTTTCGGAAAAAAAGACCAACTAAAATCCCTTCAATCACAGCAACATCTATCAAGAGCTCCTGGCAAAAAATGTCAACAATAGAAGAAACAAGGCAGAAAATAAAAATGTTGACAAACCTAGCACATGATAGAGTAAGAACACTAAAATTTTGATTTGCAAGGGAGAAGAAAGCTCAAACCACACTGTAGACCAGCATGCAAAGCCAAAGCAGCAGTGGCTAAGCTGCTGGTGCTGTCGTGTTCACTAGACCCTGCCCGCGCTTTTCATTGCTCCTAATCACCCTCCATCACACCAGATTTTTCTTCTGCCTAATAAATTACTATTATTGCCATTTATCTTAAATTATGTTTTGAGTCTTGATTTGTATTACATTTTATATCTTTTGATTCTGAACTTCTATAACAGTGACATCAGTAAGGCCTAGTTTACCTTGTGCCTGGAAAGAGTAATCTATGTGGTAGGGAGCTCTGATTTGTATGATGTAATAGAGTACACAATACAATTTTCATGCTTTAAACCATCTCAGGTCTCTTCTGAAATTGTTAATTGTAATCTTGTGAGTTGATTGCCATGCTTGATAGACGGTTTAAGTTCTTTTTGGCATAAATATGTTTTTTTTGTTTTTCCTTTATACTGAGATTTCCAAAATTTATTATAATAAATGAACTTTCTGCTCTGTATGTCTTTCTTGATGTGTCTTGTTTGATGACTAAATAAAATTTATTGCTAATTGATATCCTTAATTCAGCCTTTATGATAATGTCTATGGGACCTTATTGATAATCTGGTCCATATTTCATATTAGTGGTTCTGAAGCCTAAGATCTCTTTTGTTTACTTCTTAGTTTCAATAGGTTTTTCTGGATGAATATGATTATTTTGGTAAGGTCATGGTTTTCTTTGAATTTATAATGGGAATGTTCAGAATAAATACTATAGTCTAGTGATCTCTGTTTTTACTTCTCAGTTTCAATAGGTTTTTCTGGATGAATCTGATTATTTTGGTAAGGTCATTGATTTCTTTGAATTTATACATGGGAATGTTTAGAATAAATATTATATTCTAGTGATACTACCTAGAAGGCTCCATAGGCCAGTTTAAAAGAGTTCCATATGCGACCTATTTGTAAATCAATCCACTTTTGGCAGACTCTAGTTGTTGCAATGAATGTTGGGGCCCTTAACTTCAGGACCTATATATTTAACAATCTATTTCATTTACATTTTTTGTTTTGACCATAAATGTTACAATTATCTCTCTTTTGGTTGTTATTTGTTTGAAGTAAGTGCTTATGGTATCATAGAAGATTGCTTTTTCTGTTTTAAATTTAGTTCTCATTTCTTTTATCAAAATAAGGGATTGAAGGAAATTGTGGGTGTTTCAAGTATTGTTTTCTCATCGGCCCTGAAATGATGACGCAGGGCCTAAACCTTGGTTCTTATGTGCGGGGATTTTCAAGTGCCTCTGGTGCCTTACAGCAAATATCTGTGGATGAACCCAGTTCTTGGCGGCAACTCCCAGGTCTGCTTTTCCCCTTCTTGCATTTTGTGGCCTCGAAAGGGCTATGGAATAAGAACTTGATGATTGCCATTAATTTGGCCTCATATGGATGTTAGAATATATGCTAGTATGAACATATTCTTTGGTATCCAGAAAACTGGTGTATTAGTATTATCATTATGTATCCATATTATCCTAACCTATGTTCAAGCTACAAGGGAATTTCATTCAGATATTTGTCCTTATTCAAGTTATCCTCAATATCCTTGTAATTTTATTATTAAATGTAGATGCTGTTAAAGGAATCTTTTGCACTCATGTATATCTCAAACACAGATACTGTATTGTCCACCGTTGGGACTGGACTTTAATTGGTCCTAGGATTTCCAAATAAGGTATGGATTATGGAGAATATTTAGGAATGTAAAATGCCAACTTTGTATCTTGATTTAGAGCCTGCAAGCAGGTTAATTATTGTCATGCAAGATGAATAAACGTATAAACCGCCATGATATAAATAAAATTCTAATCATCATTATAATATTTAAATACATTAATGTACGCATGGCATTCCCTTAAGGATTTTCCCAACAACCCATCCACATTAGGGAGTCCCTTGAGAAATCATACAAATCGCCTTGAGCTTATCCATCAAGCACAGATTCATGGAATGGCAACTTCCATTGGCCTCCCAAACCCACTTGGAGTTGCTCTACTTGAATGAAACCTTGTGTTACTTGTGTCCTTTATATGCACATTCTTCCCTCCATAATGGGGTGGCAGAGAGATTGCAAATCTCTTGCTTGATCAAATGCATATGTTCTCCTCTTCTATGCCCTTGTACTTCTTCCCACCCTGACTTTATATCGTCTAGTTTTCCTCGAGAGATATGATCTTTGGAGTGGTTGTCCTTTCATGAGGGGCTGGATCTCTTCATTGTATTCTATTGCTGGTCTCTTGTTCTCATAACTAATTTTTTGCAATCGCACTTGTTGATGGATCACACATCCTTGGCTAAATACTCAGTGCATTCTTAAGTCACAATCACTGCATTGTTATGTTCTGACTGCTGTTAATCTCATATCTGTTTGTTATATTCTAATCCCTGTCAATAATGGTCTCTGATTTTTCCCAAGGATATACTCCTTCATAGTGAGGGTGTGACAGTCCGCCCTTCCATCAGAATTATGTAGATTATCTGTATACATGTTTGTCTATGTATCTATATATGAATAATCATATAATATCATAATTTTGAACAGCATATATAATTCAATAAAGACAGTCATAAATGGATTTTCAATGTAGTATATCAAGTAATATTCATACCCAAGCCGAAGGTCTTATATTTATAATCTGCTCTTATTTTCTTGTGTCTTGTCATCTCCTTTTGATAATTGAGTGAATGAATGTGGGTTTGATAGGGTGATGCTTAAATGATTGATGTTTGGATGATGAATTGACTGATTTGATAGACATTTGATGATTGATCTAATTCCAAAATGTGAATTGATTGATAATGATTTGATTGCTTGTTTATTCACTTTTTTGAATTGATCTTTTCTTATTGGTAGATTGTTTGACGTAACCTTTTCTGATTCATAGATCAGTTGATTGTGTGATGCATTTATAAGTGATGATGTATTGATGTTTGCTTGGAATGATCTCCCTTATAATTTACTGGTGAAAAGGGTCACCACCTTTCATAAGATCCGAGTCACAACTTATCATTGTTGCCTTTGAAAATAATTTATAATTCTCCTAATTGGTCTCCCCTTTTGATGTCTTCTTCAAATGGAACCTTGTCCTCTTTAATAACTCCTTTGAGTGTAGGGAGTCACATCCTTGCATTTGTTAATGACCTTATGAAAGGGTCACACCATTTGGGTGTGAAAAAATACATCTATTTAATAGAATCTGCCCCTTTCACTCCTTATTTAATCTTCATTTATCTCTCACTTCTCAAATAAGTCTATACTGCTTTCTAAATCTGCACATGTCCAATGTAAGATCTGTATGCCCTCTTCTAGATCGCATATCTTATTTCCTTCTGTTGTTGACTTGGTGGTCAGCACCTCCTTCGAGATTCACGACATGGCTTAACTGCCTCCCATGGATTGGGTTAAATCTGAGGCATTGATAGTTCAAGCTTTTGGTGCAACAACCAATGATTCCAACAATTAGTATCAGAGCCTTGGGTCATGGGTTCGAGTCTCCCTTTAGTGTGTGCTGAAGGCTCAGTCGGTGCTGAGGGGGAGGTTGTTGTTGACTTGGTGGTCAGCACCTCCTTGGATATTCGTGACATGGCTTAATCGCCTCCTGTGGATCCGGTTATATCTGGCATTTGTATTGGGCATTGATAGTTTGAGCTTTTGGTGCAATGACAAATGATTCCAATGCCTTCTTTCCTTCTCAATTCTTATTTCAGATCTCTCCTAATATTTTACCTCTAAATCTGCTCTAGATCTCTTCTACTCCCTTTCGTCCATTACATTTGATCCTTCTTCTCTTTTATAGCTTTTGTGAGGAAGGGTCACACTTCTTCATTATATTTGCCCTTTTCAATGGTCACACCCTTTCACAGTCACCACCTTTTGAAAGGATCCAGAAACATTGTACCAAACTTACAACATTTAAACAACACTAAACAAATATTATATAGGCAGCCATGGAATTTTTGTTTTTTCCCATTTTTGGTATATAGCAAAGCAACATTATAAAAGAAGGCAAGAACACAATAGTAAATTGTGAGCCTCTTATCTAGGAGGTCTTGGATACGAGTCTATTCGAGCTTAACTACTACTAATAATAATTAATCACAACAAATAATACCTTGGCTTCGACCTATCACCCACAAAAAAAGCAACAATATAAAATAACTGAAATAGAAAACCCAAATTGTTTACAGCAATTCTTGAGTAAACCATTAATTTTCCTTAGTTTTAGTGTGTTTATGAACACATTTGTCTAGCTATGCTCCACGGGGACGCGTCCCCTGCCTCTGTACCCTAGTACCCGTACCGGGTACGAAACGGGGACGCGGGTACGGATTTTGGCCGTACCCTGCGACGTCCCTTTTTTGAAAAATTCAGAAACGTCCCCGAAACGGCCAATTTTTTTGGGCAGGAAACTTGGGGACGGCCAGCAGTATCGGGGACAGTTTTGCCGTCCCCTATCCGTCCCCGAAACTGCTGGCCGTCCCCTTTTTTCCAGTCAATCTGGTAAAGGCAAACCATCCCCAAAAAAACATTTTTTCGTAATTTTTGTTGTTCGTGTGGCCCCTAGTCATCTTAAAGACATAATAACAATATGCAACCCATATTTGGTCCATTAAAACACTAACTCTTCTACTCATTTTTCGATTTAACATACTTGCTAAGAGGAAGGAAAAAAACATAAGAGCAGTAGCAGCAATGAGCAAAGATTGTGTTTAGTGAGGCAAGACTGCGTTCGGTATTTACTATTTACTAACTATTTTAGTTGGACTTCTCTTTATTTCATTCTGATTTCAGCATGATACTTGAAGCCTTTAGGCATTTTAATTTTTGCTATATATGTATGTGATATTGTTATAATGGAAGCACTTAGTGTTTGCCATTTGATAATATTCCATGTATTTATCTTCTAAAATGTCTATGGTGAATGGTTTTATCAATGTTATGATATACATATTTGAATTTTGTCTCTATATTAAAAAAAATCCCCTATGTTTTTAATCGCCGTCCCCTGATGTACCGTCCCCTAAATTTTGGCTTCGACCCGTACCCGTACCGGAAACACGTCCCCGTCCCCTAAAACGTCCCCGTCCCGGAAACTCCGTGGAACATAGTTGTCTAGTGTTCATAAACAGCACAGGTAAAAGAAGAAAAGCAAACTTATGGTAATTATAAGTCGACAAGGCCATAGGATGCATAAAATGGTTAGAGAGCACAAAACATAAATGAACAATATGAATAAATACATAGCACACAACAATGACAGCCTTTATGAGGAAAAAATTTCCCCATCCTGATCAAACAGAGCATTAAACATTTTCCTTCAACCCTTCCAACGTGTCGCAAAAACATGGAAAAGGAAATCTGGTAGGAGCAACGCATGTAAAACATGGAAGAAAACCAAATGTTGGTAGAAATGTCTAACTATAACGATGGTGGCAGTTAATTTAAATGACAACCAAAGGATGAAGATGCTGAGAATGGTTGCATGGTGAACAAGTTTTTCCAAAGATGTAAGGTCTCCATGTTAGCAAGCATCTTTAGGCGCATGAAACAATAGTTATTGGTACCTAGCGAATTCAATTTGGTTGCTCGAGTGACAAATAGTCCAGAATATGCATGAAAGGAAGAAGGGAAAGTGGGTGGGATTTGTGATGAAATGAAGCATTAAGTGGTTCTTGAATTGGGCTGTAAATATGGTGGTGAAATGTGAGGGGGTATATGGTAAATGCCAATGGCCAAATGGCATTGGAGGGCAAAGTGACGTTAATGCACCTTGTTGATTGTAGAGGGTAGCAGACTCCTTCCATGCCATGTGGACTTTACAACCTGGAAACTTAACTTGCAACACCACTATCCTTGTGTACACGGACTGGTCGTCCCAAAAATGATCCCCTTTTTTGACATTTCAGACTAATTTTTATGAAAAATCATAAAAAGGATTTATTAAGTGCACAACTAGTTTGGCTATGTGGCAAAGTAGTTCAAAGTGAACATGTGCACATGTGGTAGTTCATGTGGCTACTTGAACATAGGGTGCCCCACTTTTGGTCCCTCCCCTCTAGGAAACTAACTGTAAACACTTCATGGTTGAGAACGCTCGACAATGCCACATGAGAACTAGGAAGCTCTATCTTGAAGATAAGCAAAGACTAGAAAATATGGTTGCCCTTTGCGGTAGTGCAAGCATTGTTTTATCTTGTTTGTGTATCTTGCTTGGGGATGATAAGCTAATGCAAAATTATGGTTGAGATGAGTTTGTTTGCACAACTCCTACATTAGTTTCAGTTCATTTGCCGCCTTTCTAGAGTGTCTTCAAAGAATACCTTGAAGGCGTGCAACTAGTCAATTGCCTATTCTTTGGTACCTTCCTAGATTTTTTGTGCCTATTAAGGAGATAGTCGAATGGATCTTTTAACTCAGCTTGAGTTTTTGATGTCTTTTTTGCATTTTATGGTAAGTGTAGGACCAAATAGGCCTTTCTATCACCAATTTGAATTAAATAGGTAATTTAGGGAATGATATGCTAATTAAACAATGCTCAAACTAACCAATATTTTCAAGTATTAGATAGTAGAGCAAAATAGGTTCTTATTTCAACTAAGAACTAATACAAAAAAGGGAAACTTTTTAAGAGAAATTTATGGCACTCACTTGCTCACATGCATAAGATTTGGCTAATATATGGTTTCACAACATATGCATAAAAATAGTAAAATAGGGTTCTTAGTAAAAATAGAATAGTTACTATTGACACAAAAGTTTGCACCCTTGCCTAAAGTTTTTACTTAAAGGCAACCTCGTGTAACATGGAAACAATCTTGAAAGTGTGGGACTTTGCAATTAGAGATTGAGTCTCTGGAGAAGGTCGGCTTCCTTACTATCAGGGTGCACCTAACTATTTCTTCAGAGGAAAAGGGAGAAGGAATGCATGAAAGAAAACTACCTATTCTAATCTCGAGGGGGTGATACACCAAAATAGGATTGTTCAATCTTATCCCTACCCAAGGAAGCACCTTTCATCAATATAATCCTCAGATACATAGATTCTAGCTTTACTTTGACTCAACAATCATACACAGATCAAAAATTGATGAAATGATATAAGGAAGGGACTTCACTCTATATTTCTTAGAGACAAATAGACACAACATATCACTAAAGAATGAAATCAATGCATTGATATAAGGCAAGAAGGTGTTGTACAATATATTAATGAAAGGAGGAGATACAACCGAGAATCATATTCATTCACATGCAAAGGGAAATTATAGTAGCAGAGCATAGAATACAACTGCTATAGAATTAGAGAAAAGACCAACCTTTGGAAAGGTTACAAAACTTTCTTTTATAGTTCAAGCATAACTAAAAAAACTTGTAGAGGAAGCCAAAGCCAACTACTACCATTAAATTTTGTAGAGAACAATCATTGTTGAACCAAGGAAGATTTGATCGGGTGCGTGTCCATATGTAGAAAATCTGATTTTTGCGAGTCTTGAGAAGAAAAAAACGGCTGCCATTATCACTGATTGGGTAGATGAATGAACCAGGCGGTGGGAGGAATGGAACTGCGTTGAATAAGCATGGAGAACACTAAAAAACGGCTGCAAGCGATCAAAAGGATTTGATTTTCCAGGAAAGAGCTGCTTCGTTGCTTCTCGACACGCCAAGTCAACCGTGTCACCAAGTCAGAAGGAGTCAGCCATCTGAACTTGCCACGTGGCCCAATGCCCTTGAAGTATCCTTCTATCTCATCCAATTGTTATCTCTATGTTGACCCGTTGACTACCTTTGATTGCGGCTTCACAGCTTGCTTTCCAATTTAACTCTTTGGCCTTGCGAAATTGCGACTGCCCTTCATGTCATGCTTGATCGCTATGTCGCAACTTATCTATCCATTATCCTCTTTACTGTTGTGACCCCACGACATCATAAAATTACCTTCTTCGCATCAGCTAAGGTTTTAACATTTATTTTGCTTGCGATGCTGCAAGACCTCTATCTTTGACCATGTCGCGTCGTCGCAAGTCGCAACTTGCTTTCACCTTGACCTCTTAACCCTTGCGACATAATGACTGTCTCCATCCACTGTTTTGTGGTCAATTTATGCCTTAGTATTTAAAACCAACGACTAGGTGAACAAATATCTTTAGTTGTTTTCACTAGGTCACGACCTATCTCCTGGTTGGCATCAAATGTTTGTGACCCTGTGATCGCTGAGAACTTAACCACTAGCATTGCCATTTGTGCCTTCACGGCTTGAACCTTGACTAACATGAAATGCCTACAACCCTACGAAGACAACCCATAACTGTGATTGCCCAGTTGCAACCGCAAACAGTTTCCTTCATTTAACCTTGCAAAGTCGTGACCAAAACAATTGCTCTATTGCAGTCTTAACCATGAGTTAGACCTAACCTCCTGTGATTGCATGATCAAGAGCAATTTGTAGCATTGCCACTTTGACCATGGTTTGTCCTTAATCCTTTGCGATGATGCGATGAACTTTGACTGTGGCCTGTTGACTTTTCGCATGGTCGTGACTAGAAATCTTTGAGCTATTCGATGGAATGAAATCGATTGAATTGATCAGCCCTCATTTGACGAGATATTTTGACCCTTGCGATGATGCGATGAAGAGGATCCATATGCATCTAGCCCACCTTGACACGCGGCAGCCTATCACTTCCTCGCATTAGCTAAACATTGTGCAACTTCAGAAAGCGCAGAAACCCCAACCGTTGATCTTCTTTCATTTGATGACCGGGAAGATCGTGAGCCCTTAGAGGTCTTCCTAGAGTAGAACTTGACCTGTGACCGTGCAACAAAAGCAAATCACTTCATCGCAACTGTTAACTGGATGTTAGCCCTCTGAACCACAAAGTTGATCTAACTACTAAGAAGACTGTGTCGCACGTTCGTAGCTTCCTTGACGGTTAAGCCATAAATTGTAGTGACCAAGTGATAAAAGGCAGTCACATGGTCGTGACTTAGAATATTCATAAGAAAATGCCATATAATTATAAGGGATTAAAACTTAGGGATATAAAAGCAAAGAATAGAGTTTTTACGTATCCCTCTCATGCATGTCAATTAATGAATAGTTCAAAGGACATAGACATGGCTACCACCTTGGCTTTCATGAGATTGGCAATATTTGGAAAACAAAGGGAGGTGTTCCAAATGGTCAACAGTTACCGCTCTTGGAAGTGACCTATGTCTTTTAAAGTTGAAATTAATAGTCACTTAAGGACAAATCTATGAAAAAATGTGAAGTTTGTTGAAGTTATGTATTTTTGATACCCTACTTTTTGGGGTCATAACTTCAATTTGAAATTCATTAGTGCATTGAAAAGCTTTGGTTATGAACTAGGGCTAGGCAGTAGCATAAACAAGGTCTAAAGCTTGTTGGAAATGCAAAATGCAAATTTTTTTTTTTTTTTTGGGTAAAACTAAGTTTTGAAAATGTAATTGATAATTAAATTCATCTCAGATTATAACTATGAATGTCTTTTCAATTTTCAGAATATGATTATGACTAATCTCTGAATTCTATTTTGCAGGATGTAATCAGAATTCGATCTTTGTAAAATGTGTATGCAAATGACAATTTAATATTTGACAAATATGAATATTAATTTGTAATTCTGAATATGATATTTGTTGTAACATCTCGTTTTCTCAGGTCTAATTTATCATTCAACATACTCAAGGAATACAGTTACTACTTCGTTTCATAGGAAGATAGTTATATCATTCATGTTCATGTGAATAAGATTTATCGTTAAAAACAGTTATACAAAATTTCTGAACTAAAAACTTGAATTACCATCAAATGAAATTACTACAGAAATTGAAAACCACATACCTCGGAAAATTGAGTTCAATTCAAACTAGAGATGCTTCTACGACCACTCGGGTTAGTCCACAAATACACTATAACAATTTCATATGCTATTATCTACGAACCGCTATCTTAAAATGAAATGATAATTACAATTAAATACCACTATATTTTAAATTAGGGCATCACATACCACTGTATCAATTAGGGCATCATTTACCTTTGGTTCATTTATACCGCTATCTCACTTAGGGCTTCCACTACCACGGATTCAACTAGGGCTTCCGATACCACAGATTCAATTAGGGCTTCCAATACCACTGATTCAAATAGGACTTCCAATACCATGGATTCAATTAGGGCTTTCGATACCACTGATTCAAATAGGGCTTCCAATACCATGGATTCAATTAGGGTTTTCAATACCACTGTATCATTTAGGGTTCCAGTCATCTCTCAATCAATTAGGGCGTCAGATTCCTTTTCCTTCGATCACCTTAACTACGACAGTATCTCAAGATTAGAAATACGCTTATAATCGATATTCATATAAATGAAAAGCAATCCATGATTCTATCTCTTATATCCAAGTGTAAATTAACAATAACAATGAAATAACTCAATTTAATCTTACCTCCTCATAAATGAAAGTGATATTACCTGTTTTTCAATTAACAATTTAATGTATAGCTTATCTTTGTTTGACGTACGTCTGATATCTTGAGGAGGGGTGAAACATTGCCAGGGGCTTAACCACCCAACCTCGGGCCAAAAACTTATCCCCTCACGATCTCTAACGAGAAAGGCCCTCCCTACCCAGAACAGACAGGGGACATCTTGCCATCCACTGGGCTTCCTGGTAATTAACTCACCATACGACTTGGTAGCAGGAGATCATAGTAACAAGAACATGCATGAGTTATTAATTAATTCATATTAAAAATGATAAACGTTGTTCTCTCACATTTGATACTGATTCATATTATTGATGATTTCTTTCTCTTAGCTCATCACCCATCTTCTTGGCCATGCAGCCGGGCGAGTCGTAGGCATTCAGAATTCTCAGAGCAGACGACTCTCTCAATTATTCAGGATGATTACATACATCCATCATTTCACATTCTGTGATTACATAATTATGTTCTTTAAAGATTTCAATTTAGAATGTTTAATTAGTTAAATAAATTTCATCTAGATCCTCTTCCGCGTTCTGACCGGTTAACTCCACCTCTTCACCTTTTCATGGCTTCTCTACCGGTGAATTCCTCGGTGTTACAATTACTCTGAATTTGTTCGGAAAATTATGTACCATGTGCATTGATGTAGATTTTATATAATCAATCAAGTATAATACAATTGCCAAATGAATTCATAGAAGATA